>JAPQWN010000011.1:19472500-19870000 GCA_028538565.1 Umbellularia californica | reverse complement strand
AAAAATAAATCAATTAACACTTTGAATATTCATCGTTGGAATTAAATTCCTACCTCCTTAATTAGTTAATTAGAAAACACGCACTCTAATTAACCCTAATTACTAAACAACCTAAGACAAGCGCTATAGATTTAATTTAGCAACAGCATTAAAATTAGAGAGGTCGATGAACCTAAATAACACAAACACACGCGGTTGCATTTAATTTAGCCAAGTGTTCTTCCTAATATTTAACAATCACCGACGCTGTAAATTATTAAAAATCAGTTGCTTCACAAATTAGAGGGATCAAACAATTACAGATTTGATTTCTAATTTAGCAATAGATTGCAAAGAAAAATAAACTAGTAGGCCTCCTAGCAATTAAACGAAACAATCATGGTAACAAATTAAGCACAGAAGAACAACCCATATTCAAAGCATAAATTGAACAATGAAAATAAATTAGACCTCACAATATTTATTCCGAGGCTTCAGTCTCCTTCGACCAATTATAGAAAATTAGCCACGCAGGGCCATGCTAACTTGCAAAACTAAAATAAAAAGAAAAGAAGAAGAGTGAAGAAATAAAGAGAAAATTCGTCAGAGAGAAGATACCGGCTTTGTGAGTGGAGTGGGTTATTTTTGGATTGAATGTATGGTAGAGAGAGGAGAGAAATAAGGTGAGGTGGCGTTGGAGTTGGGAAAGGAGAGAAAATAGGTAGTTGGGCCCATGTGATGGAGAGAAAAGTAATGAGGTAGAGATAAAGTAGGAGAGGATGAGAGATGAAAGAGAGAATAGAACTAGGACGTTGGAGATGGAATGCAGCCGTGAGTTTTGAGAGAATTTGAAGTGGAGTGGGATTGGAGATGAGAATAAAATAATCAATTAAATTCTAACTTAGTCAAAATCTTCTTTTTGACCATATCTTCTCACTCGGGCTTCTGTTGGACTCAACCCAAGAATTAAAGTTGCACTATTTTTCGTTCTGCACAATATGAGCCCAATATTGGATATGTTTCGACGAACTCCTGATTTCTTCAAATTTACCATAATGCCGTTCTGCTTGATTTCCTCTAAACTCGACCTGGCTTTGAATCAGCTTCGTCCATTCAACATCAAATATGATCACCTTCTTTTGACATTCCACAGTATCTTGAATCGTCTCCACCGGAGCTCGGATGAGAGAGTTATGCCCAGCTTACGAAGCGATGTGAAAATTCGTCTAAAATTGCCCAATTATCTTCGTTTTGCGCTTAGCACCTCCAATTGCATCCTAAATCAAAATATAAGAATAATGAGTGCCATTAGCATCAAATGGGTACAAAGGACTAAATATTAATGGAGAAAAATATAACATTTTTCATTCTCGTCAATGTATGTGTAGCTATCCTGGATATGGTTACTTGGCAGTTGGCGAGTTTCTGCGGTCGCCCTGAACGAAGTAGGCGGAAGGAGTCATGGGATTTGTTAAGGAAATTGAGTAGTAGTTCTAATCTTCCTTGGTGCTGCATAGGAGATTTCAATGATCTATTATGTTAGTCGGAGAAGAAAGGTTGTCTGAGACACCCTAATTACCTTATTCAAGGCTTTAGGGAAGCGGTGGAGGATTGTGGTCTGCGGGACTTGGGCATGCAAGGTCATCAGTTTACATGGGAACACAGTCATGGTACGAGTCAGTGGTTAAAGGAGAAACTTGACAGAGCTTTGGCTACTCAAGGGTGGTTGTCATTGTTTGGGAATGCCTCGGTCTCTAATCTTGAAGCCCCCACGTCAGATCATTCAGCCTTATTTTTGGACTTTATACAGCATCGTGATTATAGAAGAAGGAGGTTCCGGTTTGAAAATTCATGGATTCGAGAGCAAGACTGCCGTGCTATGGTGACCCTGAGCTGGGCCAGTGGTGGGAATCAGCATATTCAGGACAGAATAACGAGTTGTGGGGTTGACTTACAGGTGTGGGGCGAGCGACTGAGGAACAATTCAAATCACGGGTTGCAGCTTGTAGACGTGAGTTAAGGTATTTGCGGGGTAAATGTGATGAAGGATCTGTACGGTTGTTTGAGGAGACAACTAAGGAGCTTGGTGTGTTGCTTCATCAACAAGAAGTGTACTTGAAGCAAAGAGCCAAAATATACAAGAAGTGTACTTGAAGCAAAGAGCCAAAATATTTTGGCTACAGTCTGGAGACGCAAATATAAATTTTTTTCATCATTATGCATCTACCCGAAGAAAGAAGAATTCGTTCAAGGAGTTGAAAGATGAGACTGGTCGGAGGCACTCATGGGATGATGGTCTACCAGGCCACACACTTGATTATTTCCGTGAATTGTTTGCAACTAGAGGATGTGCAGGAGATGCTATATTATCAAAAGCTAATTGTCGTGTTACGGAAGAACAAAATCTTAATCTTATTCGTCCATTTGAGGCGTGGGAAATTAAGGAGGCAGTGTTCTCAATGCACCCAGATAAGGTGTCGGGACCCGACGGAATGAACCCGAGTTTCTATCAACACTTTTGGGATATTGTAGGGAATGATGTCACGGTGTCTTGCCTGGATTTTCTAAATAATCAGGTAATGCCTTCTGGTCTGAATTCTACTTCTATATTGCTCATACCAAAGATCAAGAATCTGATGAAGATGACAGATTTACGACCCATTGCTTTGTGTAATGTGCTGTACAAAATAATGGCTAAGGATGTAGCCAACAGACTCAAATGCGTTTTTCCAGCCATTATATCCGAAACACAAAGCGCTTTTGTGCCTGGTAGATTGATAACTGATAATGTCATGGTGGCTTTCAAAATAGGATATTTTTTGAAGCGTAAAAAACAAGGTAAGAAGGGGATGGCATCTCTGAAAATAGACATGTCAAAAGCATATGACAGAATTGAGTGGGAATTTCTCAAACTGATGATGACTCGGCTGGGCTTTGATATTCAGTTTGTGAAGTTGATAATGATGTGTGTTTCTATAGTGGAGTATATGGTGGTTCAAGAAGGAAAGGAGATGGGGCCTATAAACCCAGAGCGTGGGCCTCGTCAAGGGGACCCTCTCTCACCTTATTTATTTTTGATCTGTGCTGAAGGACTCTCTGTTTTACTGAGTGACTATGGCTCGAGGGGATTAATTCATGGTTGTAAAGTAGCTCGGTCAGCTCCTGTTATTTCTCACCTATTTTTTGCGGACGATAGTTTTCTATTTTTCAGGGCTAACATGCAAGAATGTCAGCGAATAAAGGAGTGTCTGAATTTATACGCGCAAGCATCGGGCCAAATGATAAATTTCCAAAAGTCATCTATGTCTTTCAGTGCTAACATGGCTTCTATTGAAAAGGTGGCCTTATGTGCTTTTTTGGGGGTTTCGTGCACTGAAGAGCATGGTAAATATTTGGGCCTTCCTTCGCTTATAGGTAGGAACAAATCAGCTGTGTTCTCTTCTATCAAAGATAAGGTATGGCAACGTATACAGGGTTGGAGGAGGAAGATGCTGTCAAGGGCTAGCAAAGAGGTGTTGTTAAAAACAGTTGTCCAAGCTATGCTGACCTATGTTATGAGCGTATTTCTACTTCCGCTGTTACTCTGTCAAGAGTCGGAGCAGATGATGAATTCATTTTGGTGGGGCAAAAAAAGGTGCTAATGGTCGTGGAATTAATTGGTTAGCATGGGAGAGATTATGTGATCACAAATCAAAGGGAGGACTGGGGTTTAGGAAGCTACATGAATATAACCTTGCGCTACTAGGGAAGCAAGGATGGCATTTGTTGACTTCTCCTGACTCTTTGGCATCGAGAGTATTCAAAGCTAGGTATTTTCCTAATTGTACGTTCTTGGAAGCACAGATGGGTTCGAACCCAAGTTATGTTTGGCTGAGTATTCTAGCAACGCAGGATATGATAAGGAGGGGCTCTCGGTGGAGGATTGGCACGGGCACATAGGTGAAAGTGTGGACTGACCCAATATGGCTCCCAGATGCAGGAAATCCATATATTGAATCACCGGCACCTCAAGGATTGGAATGGGCAACTGTTCAGTCCTTACTTTGTATGGGGGACCGCTGTTGGGACATGGATATACTGTATGAGTTTTTCTCTCCACGTGACAGGAGGCTTATACTAGACATACCTTTGAGTGCAAGGAATCGTCTAGATCAATGGCAATGGATAGAGGAGAAGAAAGGGAGATACATAGTTAAGAGTGGGTACCGGTCTTTAATGGCTAGGTCCAGTAGTTCCCTCCCATACTCAAACATTGATTTGTGGACCAAATTATGGGGTTTGGAGGTGCCGGCTAAAGTGAAGAATTTCTTATGGAGAGCTTGCATAAATTGCCTACCGACCATGCGGGCTCTTAGGTCAAAGCGTGTGGAAGTGGGGGAGATGTGTCCGATGTGCAATAGAGATGAAGAGGACGATTTACATGTTTTTGTCAAATGTTGTTTTGCAAGTCAAGTATGGCGCTTGTCACCAGTTGACGAGATTGGATGGGATGCAGAGAGTCTTGCGAATTGGTTTCTCTCATTTCTCCATATTCGAAGCAAGGGCGACACAAATATTGCTGCAATGGTTGTTTGGGGCATGTGGACAACTAGGAATGATCAAGTTTGGCAAGGTAGGAGTATGTCAGCAATCCAGGTTGTTAATCTGTATATGTCTGCTATGAACCAATGGCAGAGTGCAAGACAAGTTCCATGCACGGGGGGGGGGGGGGGGGGATATTCACCAAAGACAAAACCTCTCTTACAATGGCTGAAACCGGGTATAAGTGAGGTGAAATGCAATGTAGATGCAGCAATCTTTGAGAGTGAGGATTGTATGGGTTTTGGGTGTGTCGTGCGTGATGAGAGGGGCAGCATGATTGCAGCGAAAAATGGAGTATTACAAGGGAAAAAGGATCCTGCTATGGCGGAAGCACTGAGTTGTAAAGAGGCATTACGCTGGCTTAAAGAGATGGGGCAGCGCAATATCACAATAGAGATGGACACTCAGTTGGTGGTATAAGCTCTAAATGGCTCTTATAGTGATCTATCCTATTTCGGTCTCATTATAGATGATTGTAAAATCCTATCAATGGATTTAGGCAATTGTAAGTTTACTTTTGCTCGACGATCAGCGAACCATGTGGCACATGCTCTTGCACGAGCAGTTGGTTCTGTGTCTGGTCGAGGGGTCTGGGGTTCATCCCCGCCTCCTTTTATTGTTGAGTTGTCGGCTATTGATCAAGTTTAATGAAGCTATTTCTTTTCACAAAGAAAAAAAAAAAAAAAAAAAACAACAACATTATGAAGCTTTCCCTTGTTGTTCTAGATCTACTAACTAAAAGGGTTGGTTGATAGGTGAAATGATAGACTCCAAATGGTTTTTTTTTATTTTTATTTTTATTTTTTATTTAATGGAAGTAGCTGTTGTATGAACCAATTGTATCTGGGGTGAATGAATGAAGAACTTATTTTTGCACTTGTATATTTCATTTTGTCGTCTCATCTTTTGAGCACCTGAAAGAGTCTTATTTGGCATATTGAATCTTGTGAGATTTTTTTCTAAAGAGGCCCAAGAGGTAGGTATTCTCGTCGATTCCATTGCAAGAGAAAACTAAAAATAGAGCAAGTAGAAACTGATTGATAAACTTGGAATGATTTCAGAATTGAAAAGCTCTACAATGTGAATGGAATTTTCAATATTCTCGCTGGAATGATTTCTACCATTGTTTTCTACTTTGCTGAGCATCCCTGTTTAGGGCACTTTTAGCCCACTTCCGAAGGGATTTTTTGACTCAAATTTGGGGTTTTGAAAGTCCATATTATAAACTTAAAATCTGCTAATTTTTAATTAATTATAATCACGTTTGCGATGTTTTCAACTCGGGCACTTTTTTAACTTGGTTAACACAAATCTGCAGAAACCTTGCTGAGTACCCCTATTTAGCGCATTGTTTAGCCCACTTCCCGAGGGATTTTTGGGCTCAAATTTGGGGCTTTGAAATTCCATATTATGAACTTAAAATGTGCTATTTTTCAGTTAATTACAATCACGTCTGCGATATTTTCAACTCGGGCACTTTTTGAACTCGGTTAATACAAATGTGTAGAAACCTTACCGAGTACCCCTATTGTGTTCTCCAAACTACATTGTGTTCTACATTCTTGGTTAACACAATGAAATTCTACCTTGCTGACTAGCCCTTGCTCACCCCTAAATCTACATTGTGTTCTAAAAAAAAAAAAAAAAAAAATGGTTCCGTTTCCAGAGCCAAGAAACCGATTTCAAAACAAGTCCGGGTCCAGATCCGGTTCCACCTTCTCCTTAATGGTTCCAGTTCCGGGTTCACAAGGGACCCGGACCGGAACCGACCCGTTTACAACCCTATAATCAATATAGTACCAAAAAGACTTTGAGTTTCTTTATGGATGATTATTGCCATGAAAATAAAATACTCACAAGCGTATGTAATTCTCTTAACATGTCTTTTGTTGGATATTTTCTAAAAAACCACCAATCTAAAAAAAGAAATTTCAAGAGAACTTGAGACTTGAGTGTGTCCTTTTCAAATTATTTCAAATTATATGTTTTTAAAAATATTTTTTATGTCTTTTGGATGAGATGTGTCTTTTGGTTCATTTTTGAATGGATGTGACCCCATTTCCTAGAGTTACTTTCAACACTAAAAATTAAGGTAGTTTTCAAAGTTCTTTATACAACACTCAAAATTATAGTGATTATAGAGTTTTCTTCTTACATTATTTTTTTATTTTTAAGGGCAATTTGATATTTTTGATACAACACTCAAACAAGAGTTGAGCATTCTATCCTGAGATAGAATCTCATCAAAACCACCTACATGTGGGAAATTGCTGTCTTTAAAAAAGCATCGTAATTGGTGTGGCTTGCCCATTTTCTATTACTTTCTTATTCAATTTCTCATATTCACTTTTATTCAATAATTATTTATTTATTTTTCCAATTGCACATCCTTGACCTTCCTTAATAGTGGAAACCCTCGCATTTGTAGATTTGTGCACAACAATACACACCCATATCAATGTGAAATATTCATTTATACAATTTCTCAGATGAAATTTTTTTTTGTTTTTTGTTCCCGAGCCAATGAGAAATCCCCAAAGCTGTGGTTTCCTCACTGAGCGACCAAATGTGGTAGAGATTTCTAAAACTTCAATAACATGAACCAAAGGGTCCCTAATCATATTGATAATCAATATATGGATGGGTCAGTAATCTTTTCATCGCCTGAATCACCCAACTATGATCTTGCAAGAACCTCCCCAATCACCAATCAACCAATCAGCATGTCTAAGAAGTAGGAAATAGGAACCAAACACCACATTATCTCTCCGAAATCACCGCCACCTGCCCACATGCATACTATAATTAATAAGCTTGTGGTCGTCTAGAAGCCATTATATTCCTAGTCAAGGACCAACAACAAGGAAGAGGGCCCCACTCAACTAAAGAAGACTCGACGAAGCTGTCGACGTTTACTTGACGTGGGCTCCGTTACCCTCCTCCCCCCTCTTTATATGCAGACCTCATCTCTTACTAGACTGGACATGTTTGAAGAGAAGAAGATGTGGTTGGAAAGAAGCTTTCTTGCTATATTTTTCCTGCTTTCAACGGTTTTTGCTGTTTCCACCATTACCACTGGTCTCTCTCTCTCTCTCTCTCTCTCTCTCTCATGA
The DNA here is from genome assembly GCA_028538565.1 of Umbellularia californica. Taxonomy (NCBI): domain Eukaryota; kingdom Viridiplantae; phylum Streptophyta; class Magnoliopsida; order Laurales; family Lauraceae; genus Umbellularia; species Umbellularia californica. The sequence goes on along the minus strand of JAPQWN010000011.1, from coordinate 19,862,327 downwards.
GAAACTCTGAATTGGTTTGTTCATTTTCTTGTCTCACGATCCAACTTCTTATTTTAGCAGATGATATCCTGGGGTATCGCGGTTCGACTGCTCGCACCCTCCTTGAGGTGAAAACTGGTATGTCTAGATTCAATGTCTTTCTTTCCTTTTTTTTTTATTGGGTGATCCTTCTCTTCTTGTTCTGGAATTGGACGTGATTTTTTGTCGGATTTAGAAGAGATATAGGGCGGGTTTGGATGCCGCTAGAACTTCAAATTGCAATCGATCGGGTTGAGTTCCATCATCATATGATCCCAACTTACAGCTTCTGACCTTACATACCCTACAGTTTATTCACGTGGGGCTATGATCGTGATGGCCCACGTTTGACCGGTGTCCAATGAACACCCTATCCAGACCATTAGATTGAACGGATATGATTTGGTAGATGTACTCTGATACGTACCCTTTTACAGAATAAAATAAAAATAAAATAGAAAATTAGAATGAATAAAAAAAAAAAAAAGATCCACTTCGAAGGGAATAGAGACCTCCTCGTAAGGTTCAATTCGAGGAGAACAACAATTCCTAAGAAAACAGCAAAGCCTTAATTGTTCTTTATTCATATATTGAACCATATGGTATCTACAAATATTTATACATATTCTATAACTGTTAAAACTACTTTACCACTAACCCACTGCTACACAACCCACCATCTATCTACTCTTCCACATACATAAAGCATATTTACCTATAAACTGGAAAACACTATTTTAAATACAATTAAGAATCATAATAAAACTAATTCCTAAATAAAATATTTTAATAAAATATATAATACTGAAATTAAATAATATACCTCGATCGTGTTATGATCAAGCCCGTCTATTGTCACGCCCCCATTTTTAAGTAAAAGTCTCAACATAAGTAAGTACACTTCCCTTCCCCGTTTGTATAGGAGGATAAAGATTTGGAGTGCATTTATCTTACACTTTTGCCCCTCCTCACTTTTTTTTTTGTTTCTTTCACAAGAGATGAAGAGATTTTCCAAGTAGTGAGGGTATTTTTGTATTTTACTTTCATCCAAAAAGATAAGGATAGAGTACTGATTTATCTCCTTAAGAAGTCCCAATTCTCTGGATTTCTATCTCATAGTAACATGAATGAAGGGAGTGGAAATCCTCCACCTAAAAACAAATAAAAGAGGGGGGGCGGGGGGGGATGGGGCGCGATCCATAGTGCACCCCCTTCTAGTGGGACTTCCCCAAGTCACACTTTAATAGGAGATGATTCCAACTTAGATTGAGCATATAATTACTAAGATAATTAACATATACATTAAAAAAAGAATAAAAAAACTCTGCAATTAAAAAATCCAAATCTCACAAAAATACCCTCTTTTCTATGAAACTCTAACTCCAATTAGGCCATTGTGAAATATAAATATAATATTTAAAATTTAAAGTTATTGATGATAGTGGGCCATTTAAATTAAACCTGAAAGGACTATTTTTTTTATTGATTTATACTTTTCTTAAGTGGGCACACTGATTGACGTCATTAAATTCTTGTGAGACTTTTTTTTTTTTTTTTTCTTTTTGTATCTATGGCATTGAGTGCTTTGAAATCAACAGTGGGTCACATGAGAAATGACCGCATTAAGAGATTTCACTCCAATATGCTTGATTCTATTGTTAGATTTTTCTATTCGTTTTTCATTGATGTCTGTCTCTTGTCCCCTCTAAAAGAAAGCCCTGGCTGCGCCACTAGTTCACCTGAGAATATGGCAGAAGCTTCATAAATAAACTAATGATAACATAGCTAAACATTTAAGAGCAAGCATAATTTTCAATTACTAAAGTTAAAGTTTAACAAAAATAAACCAAAGTAGTTTAATTATATGGCCTCTATGAAAAAAATTCATAGGCCAACAAAAAATATACAAAAAGATCTATCTTTGTGTAATGTGAAGGCACTCGGGTGCAGGGTCAAAATGACTCAGACTATGTCGTCTGTACACCACTCATAGACGTCATTAGGTAGATCTTCCTGAAACGTCTCCACATTCTCATCAAGATCGGTGGGCCGGTACCTATGCACCAAGGATGGTATATTATCAAACTACGAATAGTCGGCAAGTGGCAAGTGGATATACATAAATAACAATAGGTATGCAATATCAAATAAAAATAAAGACAATGTGATCATATTGAGTTTCAATGATAGATTAGCTATGCATAAATGCATGAATCTTGATAAACGAAGAAATCAAGTAAGAAAATATTCTAAACAAAACACCTTAACAAATAGGCAGTCCATGTAAGCTAATCAAAATGGGATATTATCACTGCTCTCCCTACTTGTACTGAGTTGTGGTGGAGAATACACACGGGAGAATAGCCCGGTCAATATGTCAATATGGTACCCGAGGTGGCAAACAATCAAAACCTATCCTTTTATGGGTACTCAATGGTGTATATCAATCTCTAAATCGACTTGCAGTGGCAATACAATGGACCTATTACAGAGTTGTCCTAGCTATGTTAGATGTTAATGACTAAGTGGTGCATGACTCAAATAATCCTATCAATACAATGAGTGAGGGGCTAGGCTTCTTGGGTAAACAAGACTCTTCAAACGAAAGAGGAACTACTGTCCATAAATCAGTTTTTCAATCGAAGTCCAAACAATACAAAACAACATCAACAGTCTTCCCAAAGCTTTTACAATGAAAGTCACTAGCCTCAATACCTCAATTAAACTCAAACAATGATACGAAGTACAAAAGGGACCCTAAGTTCATCTAAGTTCTCAATGTAATCACAAAAATGGAAATGCAAAACTAAAGAACAGGTGCCACGCCCCCAAAATCTGAGATCCTCGTGGCGCAATGGTCCAACTGGACTAGACACGTGTGGGGTCAAATCACATAATGAAACTTTTTTGAAAAAAATCTTAAAACACGATGAAACTTCGTACACGCATTCCTAACAATAAACCAAACTCGATTAGCATCTAATCTCACTTAATTATTTAAAATATAATTAATTAATAATAGCACTATTTAAGGTCGGGACCTTACATCTATTCTCATTATCCCTGCTCTCTCTCTCTCTCTCTCTCTCGCTCTCTCTCTCATTTGACCCCAGAGCTACTTTAGGGCTAGGATTTTTTTACCATTCCTCCAATGCACAAGCTAATTAAAAAAAAAATTGAAAGAAAAGAAAAGAAATGGAAAGGATTATTAATAGGTGAGGGGTGAAGGTAGATTTAAATGGGATCTTGACTTCACTAATATCTCAATTTCAAGGGTGATGGCTGGAAACTCATTTCCCATCTCACCATAATGGTTTTTTTTTTTTATTAAAAAATATTATTTTATGTGTCATTCTTTTTTTATTCACCTCTGCTTCTTCATTTTTATCCACTTTTAAAAGTAAGAATCTAAAAATTCCTAGGCATTCTATCATGCAAAACAAAGACAAACCTCAAATCACCAAGTTGGGTTTGGGTTTGGTTGGTAGGTGTAGGATGCTTGGATTCAGGTCAAGCTGGAGGTGGAACAGCAATATGATCACTTGACCCGAACGCATCCCATTTATGAGTCTGATTGAATATGTCAAACCCGAATTTGACCCAACAATAAAAAGGTTCTTCCACCCGAATTCTGAAGTACTAGATCTGACACAGTTTGGGCTTGGACAGGCTAGTTGTAGACTACCTGCCAACATTCTCATGACTACTTTGTTGTCTACTCTTCCTTGCAGCATGTCCCGTGAACTTTGAGTTCCTGAACTACACAGTCTTCACAAGCCAGTGCAAAGCACCCAAGTATCCAGCTACACTATGCTGCAAAGCCTTCAAGGAATTCGCATGTCCATATGCTGATCTGTTGAACAATGTTACCAATGACTGTGCCTCTACCATGTTCAGTTATATCAACCTCTATGGTAAGTACCCACCAGGTCTATTTGCCAGCAAGTGCAGGAGTGCAAATGGAGGCGTTGACTGCCCTGCACCTGCACCTGCGCCTGCGCCATCCCTCAAGTCAAAATGAAATGCCCATATAGTTGTAAAATCAAGGGCTCATATATATGCTTCTTCTACAGCCCTTATTATCATTTTGTGAACACTGTATCAAGGACTGTTTTTGATATATTATTTGCTAATATTTTTAACACCACATTAGGCTGTTCGTGATCAATCCAACCACCTTACACTTATTAAAACCATGATTCGGCACTCATTCTAATTGACACTAATTTGAATTATACTCGCCATTAAATTTCAGAAAAAATCTTGTAAGTTAAGTAAGAAATCAAAAAATTTGAGTCCCCTAATTTATTGCTTGTGATGACTTTGCCCAAAATCAAATCCACAATCACGGGAAATATTCTTCTACAAGCAGCGGGTAGCAAGAGCTCCCATCCCAACCACCCATAAGGCAGCCCCCTTGAATTACATGGACTGGTCCAAAATGAGAGCCGTATTATATTATCCCGCAGCCCACACGAGAAGATCTTTCTCACAATGAGGCCTTTACATCAAACCATATCCTCCTGTGATTGGCATGCATCTTAGTAGATCTTATAAAAGTCTTAGGTCACGTTTGGCAACCAAAACTTAATTTAGGGGAAAAAATTTCGGCTTCCCTAAAGTTGTGGTAAATCCATGTTTGGTAATTATAAATTCTTGAGGATTTGGACAAATGAAAATATTCATTTGTTAGGATTTTTAGATTTGATCACCCCCCATAAGATTTGAAAATCCTCACTTAAGTGAATTTGCACACCGAACCCTATTTTTCTAGTTATATGCATCAATACACCCCAGTATCAATGTGAAATCCTCAACTATACAAATCCCCAGTGAGGAATCCTTGTTCTAGTGGTAGTGAAGAATCATCAGATCTATGGATTTATCGCCTGTTACCAAACATGCTCTTAGGATTTTATCTCTCATACAAGCAGTGAAAGATAGGGAGACTGCCCTTTTTATAACTCTAGTTTTCGCGTGGAGATATTGTTATCCAAATGTAATTTATCTATACAGTCGTGACACGCCATTGTCACAAATATTATTCTCAAGAAAATATTATTTTTGGAAAATGTCAAAAAAAATTGGGGGTTTCTTCAGAATATTATTGAAAAATGTTGTGCTAAATTAATTTAACTTCTAAAACGATTAAAATAGTAAATGAATGCAAAGCAAACATACAATACTAGAAAATACTTTTTAAAATAAAATTTATAGATTTCTTTATTCTAAATTTATTGTGGTGCTTGATAACTGTTAAATATTGCATATTTTACCCTTTATTAGTCCAGATTTTATCGGCATCTCATATGCATATTGCAACACCCCACCCTATACCCATGCATGATATTATTTTCTTTGGCCCATGAACCTCACGGTTTTGTTTCTGATGGGCCTTAATCCATCAAAAGACCTCATGCAAGGTAAGGGTGTAAGATCTACATATAATCCGGGGTGTCACATTCCACCTCTCTATAGTGGATGTGGGACTCCGGGGCGTCACATTCCACCCCTCTTAGGGCTGCACGTCCCTGTGCAGTAGCTTGCTAGCCCTCTTGGCCCACCCACATGGAGACCCGCCTACTTGCACTAGACCACGGCAGGGGACCCACATTCAAACTAATCGAGAGTCGGCTCTGATACCATTTATAACGCCCCACCCCATACCCATGCATGATATTGTCCGCTTTGGCCTATGGACCTCACACTTTTGTTTCTAATTGGCCTCAACTCATCAAAAGGCTTTATGTAAGATAAGGGTGTAAGATCTACTTATAATCCCATTCACTTCCTATATATAGTCGATGTGGGACTCCAGGGCGTCACACATATCGTTTGTTTTACACGTAAATTTTATCCTTCTATCACATTAACGGATTATCGGATTATCATGCATAAATCCGATTATTTATAGTGCATATTTATATAATTTTTCTTGTGTAGGTGGACCCCGCGACTACCCCAACCTTCCGGCTAGTGGCCCAAGGCATTAATAAGAGATTTCAATAAAGAAGTTACATGAATAAATCTTAGGAAGAGTTGAAGAATTCCAAAATAAGAGGAGAAGACTTTAAGGATAAAAAAAGTCATTTTCTAACATGAAGGATTGGTTGGTGTATTTGTTAGAACTTGAGTTGGTATGAAATAGGTTATGGATTCAAATCTCAACAATTGCATTACATATAAAATATTCCATCCAACACACCTCTCCACCAATCAAAGCCTCTAAATTAAATTAAAGCAATCCATGTGAAAGCAAATAAGCTAATCAAAAGCCTTCAAGTTGCAACCAATCAAATAGAAGCAATCCTTATGAAAGGAAATGAGCCAATCAAATGTCTTCACTTATTCGTCTCGTACACTGCCAAAATAAGAAAGTTACATGATTTCCTATGCCTCGACGATAAGACTTACGTGGTAATCTAATAATGGAAATAAAAGGGCTATAGGGAAATTCACCATGCCTTGCCCTTTCACGGGAAATCAAGGAAACTATGATGCCTTTTACACTTAGCCTCAAATAAACCAACAACCATAAAAGGAAAGTAAAAGACTTGTGGGCCATATGGAGAAGACAAGATAACCTCCAAGTTAGTATCTCATACAACCATACAAAACACAAAGCCAGGTTGCCAAACAGTGGTGGAAAAGCAGGATGCCAAAGAAGACCCGAAGCAGTGTACCCAGTCGACAGGGCAGAGGGCCCGATCGACCGATCTGCAGTCATCGATCGACCGAACATGAGGCCAGGTCGACCGGAGAGACGAGCATAAGAATATGGGGTTTTCCTATTCGTCTCCAATATGCTCCAAACCACTTATAAAGTGCTCCAATGGCTTCCTACCATCCTTCAATCATTATTAAACCCTTTTGTGACTATCCAAACATGGATCTACTCTACAACCAAGCAAATCCATCAAAATTGATCCTTACATAGCCCTTGCTCTATCGTCTTTGCATCTCATGCAAAGATTAGAACAAGCTTACTGATCTAACATGATTAGAGATGAGGTATGGCTCTGATACTAATTGTTGGAAGTAGGTGCACATCGTGGATAGATTTCAAAAACTTTTTGACCCACTTGACACAGGGTTCGACAATCCATAAGGCAACAAAACCCAATCCAGGATCCAAGTCCTCAATTTCATCAACCATGGACAGTAATAAACTCTATTTAGAAGATAGAAACAGCACCTAACAAGCAATCACGAAATCTACAACATACAAGAAAGTAGATTATACCTTTGGAGCTTGGTAGTGCTCTAATGGAGAAGTAGACAACTTGCTTTATCAAAAACTCTTCTTTTGTAGCAAATTAGGATCTCCAAAACCTTTTAGTCTTCTACGTTATGACCTGCTTCAGATCTTTTCCCTCAAGGAGAATGGTGGGATCTTCAAGAAGAATCAACTAGAACCTCAAAGGCAAACCAGAAGAGAAACTAGAAGGAGGAGGAGAAGAGAGAGGGTGTGCAACTCTTGCATTTAAAGAGGCTAGGCATGAATTCCAAGGTGGAATTGTGCATGGGACATCCAAGCCTTATTCTCCTCTATCATATTTATAGCTTTTGCAACCTTCACTTACTAATAATTATTAGAAGTCTCACTTCCATAAGAATTAGTAACTTTCTTCTTTCCTTTACCACAATTAGAAGTCTCATTTCCAATAAAATAGGTAGCTTTCTATTTCCTTTCCTTTTGAGTTCAAGTAGAATTAGTAATGATCAAGTCTTGGGCTAGCATGGGGACCACTAGGGATTCCATAGAAAGCTAACCTCAACTGAAACACAGTGACCCTACATCTCATGTGCAATTCAGGCCCACAGTCAATTGCAAATAACTCCACTATATAAATACAATTGAACTCGAGTCTTAGGAATAAATTACAAGAATATCCTAAACTTCCATATGATCGCAAGTAGGCGCCTCCATCCATATCCATAAATCAATTGGTCTTGTCCACCAAATTGGATCCATATTTTATTATCCTTGAGACCTAATTAATTATAGTGATCATCGTGAACTATCCAATTAACTCTTAATTGGAATGGGTGCGCACTTACCAATGATAAATCCATTAATTGGCACAAGGGGACCTACTACTACTTGACCATTGAATGTTCTCACAATCCTACTACTACTACCCAAGACACCAAGGTGTTGACCTACAATTGGCCTCACTCATTGGTGACTCAAAGCAAATGAATAGACAGAAACTCGAGTTCATTAATGTCTCAGGATTATGAGCCTATTGCTACGGAATTATGATAGCAGACCTTAAAGTAATGACAGTGTTTCATAAGGTGTTTCTCATGGTCCTTCAATACATTCAATGTACCAGCATGATGATCCAAAGTCTTATACTCTACTGATTGAGACAAATCGCACTATTTCATAGTGATCACAATGCTGCAATCTTGTCAGATGAAATGCCCAATCTCATCACTGGTTGTAAAGCTATTTAAGTATAAGATTTGTGATTCATGTCTCCCATATGTTCATGCATTACATCTAATATACTTATGGACTCCGGTTTATCTCATAAACTATTATGCCATTCGTATTGGTGAAGTGCAAGTAAGTAATGAAACTCCATTCATTTCATAAAAGGAAAGCATGATTATATTGATAAATAAAAAAATAAATCAATATATTACATCATCTAATGGATTGAGACCATATAAACTAACAAGAAATTATCTGATGTAGAGAATAATGAGACCACATCCTTTGATGGTAATTCTAATGTAACTCGCACCAGATGTTGACAATCATAGTAAGACCTATCAAACATTAGTGGCCACAATGTTGTAATCTAATAGTGATTATTGTGATAGGCTGTATCTTGCAATGGATATCATTAGGGGATCCACGTACGTAGTGTTAAAATCAATACAGTACCAGTTTCATGATGATAATCATAAGAGCCAACCTAATTATGATAATCACAAGAGCCATCTAGTGTTGTATATGATGCAACTCATTAAATGTTGATTCTCACAACGAGACTCGTATATAATGTTAAATTGGTATATAATGGTAAAAAATTTAATGCTAGAAATCATCATCGAAGCTGCCTAATATTGGTAATCATGATGGAGCGAGCCCACTGAATGTGACACTAGTTAAAACCATGGTATGTATAATCCATAGGGGTCGGCTAATGTTGGTAGTCATGATGCGACTCACCAAATGTTGGCAATGAGAGGATAGAATCCACATAATTTTTATAATCATTATAGGACCAACAGAATGGTGGGAGTCATAGTGGGACCCATTTATTAGTTATAATCACAATGAAAATAATCAATGTTGAAAATTATAGTGCGACTGCTATGGTTTGTAAATGCTCATGAACTAAAGATATACAGATATGTTGTTGTAGAAATAGGAATGCTTTTCGGAATGTAACTTGTATAAGTTAATTACATGGAAAGTAAAGGGAAAGTAAAGTGTAGCAATTAATAACTAAATGCTAATAATAATAAAGTGAAGCTTTGTTTCAATATTGGAAATGAGATACAACATGGGCAAATGGGGAGATTGGGATCAGCAGTAAGTTCCCTATTGATTTCGTTAATTGCCAAGTACCCCTTGAACAAATTTCAGATCATATCATCTTATTCGTTTAATACTTTCAAGAAATAGAAACAAATAGAAAGTCACGTAGCTGAACTCTGGACGTTGGTTCATACTCCCAAGCTCACCAGGCAGCCAAAAGTAGGAAGTGTCAGACCTTGCCCTAGTTTCCATGGATGAGAAGGCTTCATATTCCCTAACTTTTCCCCCATAGATTGAGTAAAGGAGGGCATTTATAATACCAATAAACCGTCTTTTGTGGAAGTGGTTCCTTTGGGGGAAGCAGTATACCAAGAAGTCCTGTTTGGTGGAAGTGGTTCCTTCGGGGAAGCATAGCGCCAATGGACCTTCTTTCATGGAAGTGGTTCCTTTGTGGAAGTGGAAGTCGTCGTCCATTGATGATACTAATGAGCTATTAGTGATACCATGATGATTGATATCATTAGTAGCATGCTAATACTTTTAAAGGGTTTTTGAAAAAACAATATATCATATTTTTTTATCATGTCCTATAAGATCAATAATTAATGGGGAATGTAACTGTACAGATGCACTATGACCTGAGTTCTGCCGCATAGGTTAGGGGTGTTCATGGGCCAGGCTAGGCTGGGCTTAGGCATATCAAGGTCCGGCCCGGCCCAAGCCCGACACAGGCCCTAAAAGTTAGGCCCAAGCCGCCCCTGCCATTTAATCAATTGGGCCAGGCCGGGCCAGGCTTTTCATCACTTTTGTTGGAATTAGAGCACTAACTAAATTAAATTACATGCATTTCTTATACAAGCCAGGTCGGGACTGTCTATGGGCTTTCCATCACTTAATCCAAGCCCAGCCCAATTATTAATTGGGCCCTTATTACATGTCCAAGCCCGGCACAAAGTGGGCTAGGCCCAGATCAGGCTGAGGCTGGCCCAGCCCATGAGCACCCCTAGAGCTCAGCCCATGAGCACCCCTTTCATAGGTATTGACATTTATGATTCAATATAATGAATACAACAATGGATTGTGCGGAAATGATAATTTCACCCCCTATGTCGTGTGATGTCCTATGCCTGTAGGATGTTAGACAAAATCTTGCTTCTTGCCCTATTTTAAAACTCTCATTTATTGTAAAAAAATTTATTTTTATTGTAATCATAGACAATGGAAAATGTTTTTTTTTTTTCCATCCATTAATAAAGACCAAAACAAGATTTTTTTATACCACATAAAACTCCATTTCCCATGTCTTCAAAAGATGAGATATACCTCCTATGATGAGTGAAATGGTCAAAGTGGAAGATATGGAAATATTATTCATGGAGTTCTAGGTCATGATTTTCATAGGAAGCATAGATGATTCAAAGAGGAGGGAGTTTACTGGTTTTGGAGAGAAGGTGAATATGTGCAACATCCTAAATGGAGAATATCACATAGTATAAGGGTAAAATCTTCATTTTCGCACAATAAAAAGTAGTAAATACGAAATCATTGGTTCCACATGCTTTTGTCAACCATAAGACAAAGTTCATGATTTTGTCATATGCACCACAATGGTATTTAGGGTCATCGTATTTTGAGCATGACCCTTGGCCATCTAATAAGTGACATTGCTCCACATATCTAAGGGCGTGTTTGATTGTTTAGAATACATGGGGATTGCATAAATAGGAATTCTTGGTGAAATGAGCTCCACCATGGGTTTGTTTGTTTGCATTAAAATACATAAGAATGGAATGCATAGGTCGGTTAAAAGTTTAGATTAAAAGTGAGTTTCCAAATATGAACATCAAATAACATTTTTTTGGAAACTCACATTTGATTTTCATTTTTAACCACCCTATGTATTCAATTTCTATGCATTTTAACACAAACAAATAAGGTCTAAGGATTATCAAAGAGATGAGGGGCGAAGGATTGAATTATCAAGGTAATGACTAGGTATTCATTTTTTTCATCTTTCATTAATTCAGATTTTATTTAACAGAAGGTTACTTATAGTCATTTTGGAAATTCACATTTGATTCTTCACTTTTAACTACTTATATAGCAATACAGAGCATTATGATTCCTAGAAACTCAGTTACTTAAACAAAGAGGCCCTAATCATATTCAAAATTAGTATATGCATGGGCCAATAATATTTTCGTTGCTTTCACGACCCAAAATCTTGTGAGAACCTCGACAATGGCATGTCTAAGAGATTGGAATCAAACACTACATTATCTCACTGTGATTAACATGGCATACCCACACATATGATTAAGGGGGATGTCTCCTCCATTGGATTTGGGTCCGCCTCTAAAACTCATATGAAAATTTAGACTCTGCCCTAAAAGGCTAAAACCCACATGAAAATCTTGTCCAAAAAGACTCCAACTACCTATTTGGGTCCACCGCCCTCAAATGAAAAGTACTAGGTCCACCACAATTGCATACTAGATTTTACTTGTTGAAGACCTATATATACAGTATATATATATATATATATATATATCTATCTCCAGCCGTTACTACTTTGGTGCGCCCCACTCATAAACTATACCTTGTACACAGTAGCGGAGCCACGACTTCCAGTGTGTGTGAAGGGGAGGGATGTAAATGGATCTCCGATTCTCCGATTCCCCAAAGGTTCCAAACCATTAATAACCGGGTTTGGGTCTTTATTTAGGTTCCAATAAATAAACAGGTCCGGGTCTGGCTCCACCTTAGTTCCGACACGTGGACCCGGAACCCAATATATTACAACAAGTTTCGGAAAAATTCTCCTAAAAGTTAGTTTTTTTAAATCATTTAACTAGTTTTTCTCTAACTAATCCTTAATCGGATTCAAACCCGTCTCATTACCAGGTCTGGATCCGGTTCTGTTTCCATATTCTCATTAATGGTTCCGATTCCAGATCCAAGAAACTGGTTCTGAACTGGGTCCGGGTTACAACACTAGTGAGTGGGGGACACTATAGCAATTAAGAAAAACCCCGGAGAACTCTTTCATCCCGAAAAATGGTACCTAGTAATAATAAATCAGCAACCACACTACACACATTAATGATAACTATTTACCATGATACACATTCCCTTAATACAAGTTCTACCGAAAAAGAAAAAAATCTCTATAAGAAACCATATAGACATTTAGAAATAAAGATGAATTACATTACTCCAATAAATAAAAAAAAACGTTGCTTCTGTCATTTAGTAAAAAAACAAAAAAGGAGGAGGGGGGGGAGGGGGTGTGGGGGGTGTGGTTTCGAGTGCAAGAATAAGACCAAGTCCACAAGAAGGAACCAAGGAAACTTTATTCTGCTAGAACTGTCTGATTTCTGATATTAGCCTGCTAAGGATAACACGGCTGACACACCCCTGTAGACTGTAGTACTTCTCTATCAAAAAACCATAATGAAAATGTATTGCACTGTTCCAATAAACCCAAAGAATGTTGCTTCTACTGGAATAATAGAGAGCCACAAAGACGAAGGTTTTTATTTTTTAGTACAAGAATAAGAATAATTCTCATGTAACGTTCCATACATTTCTAACTGGTAAGTTCAAGTACATTCATGAAGTCGTCAACAATTCATTATAAGGAAAAGGCTTATCAAAAGAGAGGAAAAGAATTCCCCACGCTTAATGGTGATTTTGCCACTTCATTGCTAAAACTCAATCAAATTTCTTGACGATAGCAAAATAACCAATAAAAGGGGTTTTCCACAACACAAATCTCACAAGGAAAGCTTGACAATATCTAAAAGTTTGCATCTTGATAGCAAACCCAAGCAATAACATATAATGAGGTTAATTCCAACGCTAGAAGTCAAGTACAGGTCAAGATTCATCCAGCAGATTTAGAAGGGCCAATTTGATCATAAAGTGAAATGTTGAAAACATGAACAATTAATAGATCTACAATAGATTCTGTTTCGTCCTATATCCAGTTTATGCTGTCATGTAAGATGCTGAGTTTAGACTCTTTAGACAATGGAAAATACCAAATAATTGAAGTGTTGGAAAACTAAACTATCAAAATTCATCCAGTAGATTTAAAAGGGTCAATTTGATCATAAAGTGAATTGTTGTAAATGAGAACAATTAATATATCTACAATACATTCTGTTTCGTCCTATTTTAAACTGCAACTACCCATTACAGTTTATGCTCTGTCATGTAAGATCCTGAGTTTAGACAACGGAAAATACAAAGTAATTGAAGTGTTGGACAACAAAACTAGATGATTGCTACCCAACCGGATGTTGGCTCGGTGGTTAGGACGCTAGGTTTGCTCCTCTAAGGTCCTAACATTGATTCCCCCGGGCATTAACTGTCCCCCATCTGTGGGTGCAGGCGTGGGGCCTAGGGATTAGTCCCACCAAAGATGGGGATGCCCTTAGATAAACAAAAAAAAAAAAAAAACTAGATGATTGTTGGGACTGGGGCTATTCACAAATCACACTCAAATGGCATACCCATTGGAAATATCATAATTGAAGTAACAAAGAACTAAAACTAAGGCTTCCCATTTCACTCACTTCAAACTCCAGTTTTCCAGTATAACCCATTACTAATCTAATCAAGGATCAAAGAAAATGGGAATCAACAGCGCACAAATCAGAAATCACATATACCACAATTAGACCATCACAATCATCAAGGATAAAACAATCAAAAGGCAGTGGGAAAAAGGTAGAACTAGTTAATCAGACTGCTTAAGATCAAAACTGATCATCAACAAGACTTAAATACCCATTGAAACTTGCAAATCAACCCAAAAAATATGATGTAAATAACCATATCAGTCGCATTGAAAACTTTTGACAGTTGTGTGGACTGCTTCTACCGAAACCGATGTTGTAATCCTCCGGTAACAGCGCCAATCAGGAAGGGCCTTAACCCCCTTCTCTCCGACATAAACAGCGTCTTAGCCTTTGTCGAGGTGGGACTGGTCCCGGTAGAAGTACCGACCATGTCCTACCGAACTCGGCCTCACGCTGGCATCTCAGTCCGATCTCGGGTATAGCTGACCCCGGCACCTTCTCCAGTTCGGCCCCTCTGCCGAGGTGAACACCGGGCTTCCAGTTCCCATTATGAGATGGGACGGGTACTTTGTAGGGAGTCCCTGTCAGGTAGGGCGGCCACCGGCCAAGGATAAGGGCTCGTTCCTATCAACAGATCACATCCACATTTATGTGAGGGATTTGAGGGGAGGTTTGATGGGACAAGTATCCTCACCTACCCCCACTAAAGATCCCAGGTGTGGGCTGATGGGACAAGTATCCTCACCTACCTCCACTATGGAACCTTCCACTCTCCTCTATATATGCCTGCATGAAGAGTCATGAACAGGTACATGCAAGATACAGCTCGCACTGTTACTCTGCTAAAACATCTCTTCTTCTCCACTTCACCCTAGTTCAGTGACTGCACTAACTCAGGCGTCGGAGTGCCTTTGGCTGGTAGCAGCCTCGGGCCCTGACTGCTGTTTTCTCTTCCCTTTCAGGTTTCAGATCAGCAGAGACACTCTTGTTCAGCTAAACAACCTCTCTGTAAATCCTCATCATCAGTTAAACCTAAGTCCGTAATAATTAGGCACGCACAATTTGGTGCCGTCTGTGGGGACGATCTGAAAATTCCATATTTTCATCCTAACAGCTATGCCTCCTAAGGCTCAGAAGGGAAAGAGCGTTGCTAGACCGTCTGGGTCTAAGCAACCAGAAACATTTCTGCCTCTCATGCCACCTCCACTGGTGACAGACCAGGCAGGAGCGTTGGTGACGAGCTCGCGAAGAGATACCAGGCAAGCACCACCCAACCCTCCTCCGAAAGGAGTGGGAGGAGAACCTGGTATGCGGAGTGTAGGTTCACCCGTCACGGTGACACACTCGTCCTCAAGAGGTGCAGCAGCGTCTTCTCGGCGCGATCCTGTATTAGAGCGGGCTCGGACGAATACCTCTCAGGCGGAGCGTCCGCGCCTGGAGGTTGTTCTCAACGCGCCACCTCATAAGGACGCTCCTCAGGAACGGCCCTTACGAAGTGGGGCTCCTGTGCAGTCTCCTCGTCGGTCTTCTCACGGGGACCACATGGAAGAGGATCACGTCCACCTCGGTGATGAAGGTGACGACGACATGGTCCTAGAGGACGATGTTGAGGCCCAAGCCGAAGCCATCAAGGCTCAAAACCTCATCATCGAAGAACAGAAAGAGCAGATCCTCCAGCTTCAGCGGCAGCTTGAGACGAAGAGCCAAGTACCTCCCGAAGCCTCTCACACGCCTCCACCTAGGCAACAAATTCGTCTAGGTCCTCGGGGTCGACCAGATCTGAGAGATCAGCTGAATGAAAGGCGCGCCCGAGCTCGCGAAGAGGGCTCGAGTAACACTCATGCCAGTGCCGACCAGCAGCAGCGCCATAAACAAAGGCGGGAGACCAGGGCCGACCCCGAGATGGCTGACTACATTGATCAGCAGATTAAGCTGGCCGTACAGCAGAGCCTGGAGCAGGCCGGCCTCGCTCGAGGTCGGTTAACTACCAAACACGGTGACATCCATGGCACGTCTCCATTTTCTCAGGAAATCAGAGATCACCCCCTTCCTGATAAGTTCAGCGTCCCACGTTTCAATCTCTATGACGGGACGTCGGACCCCGAGGCTCATCTTCGGCACTTCACCCAGAAGATGACGGTATTCAGCGGCGACGGCGACCTTGATTGTAAGGTTTTCTCCTCCAGTTTGGGCGACCTCCCGCTTCGGTGGTTCTGTGCGCTTCCCGAGGGATCGATTTCGAGCTGGCCACAGCTCCGAAACTCCTTCGTCGAAAAGTTTCAAGCCCACCGGGTCATCCCGAAAACTGATGCGGACCTGATCTCGATCAAGATGAGGCCGACCGAGACTCTCACTCAGTTCGCCAAGCGATTCTGGACCATCTATAGCGTGATTGAAAATTCCAACGACGACGTAGCCGTTACTGCCTTCCAACAAGCTTTGCTGCCTGGCAATGAGCTTCGGAAGAAATTGGTACGTCATCCTGTGCCTTCGGTAAAGGCTCTGATGGTCCGGGTGAACCAGTATGTCGAGCAAGAAGAGGACGACGTCCGAGCTCGAGAAAGCCATAATTTCTGGCCAGAGGGCCGACAGGAGGGCCATCCCACGAGAAGAGAGAGGAGGCTTGCTAAGAAAGAGGCGGATCGGAATAGAGAGCCATCCAGCTCGGCAGTACGCCCTGCTCCCACCTCGGGAGGCAGTACGAGGCCGAAACCAAGCAGCGCCTCTTATAGAGCCGTCAATACCATCTTCAAGGAGCCTATCTACAAGCTCCTCGGCAAAATCCAGGCCCAGCCCTTCTTCAAATGGCCTCAGCCTATGAGAAGTGACTCCTCCTCCCGAGATCAGAGCAAGTTCTGTGCCTACCACAAAGATAGAGGACACAGAACCGAAGACTGCTACGCCTTCAAGGCGCACCTTGAAAAGCTCGTAAAAGACGGGCATCTCAGAGACCATGTCAGGGAAGAAGGCAGAGTGAACAATACTCAGCAACGCCTCCCCGACGACCAAGGCAGCGGTGAGCCTGCAGGGACCATCGACGTCATTCACCTGGCTCCTGCCCCCCGAGGCAGTGACCGAGCCCGTGCTGAGGCCAGGAAAGCCCAGCACAGCAGGCATGTGATGACGGCCGAGCTTGGTCCCTCGGCAAAGAAAGCACGTTTGGAGAGGCCAAAAATCTGGTTCTCTGATAAAGACTTGGCCGGGGTCCAGCTACCCCACAATGATCCACTTCTTCTGACTATGAGGTTACACAACTTCAATGTCAAAAGGATCCTAGTGGACCCCGGGAGCTCCTCAGAAATCCTCTACTTGGATTGCTTCAGGAAGATGGGCCTGAAAGAGGAGGACCTGCAAGAAGCCCGCACCCCGCTGGTGGGTTTCAGCTCCAAGACGGTATATCCTAAAGGGAAAATTTCCCTTAAGGTCGAGGTCGGAGGGGCCTCCACAACGGCAGACTTCCTGGTGGTGGATGCACAATCTCCATACAATGCCATCATGGGGAGAACCTGGCTCCATAACCTGGAGGCCGTTCCCTCGACCCATCACCAGAAGCTCAAGTTTCCTTTACAGAACAAGGATGGGAGCTTCGAAGTTATCATAGTCCGCGGCGACCAAGACATGGCCAAAGAATGCCTCTTGGCCGTGGTCCCCGGAGATACACAGCCACAGCAAGTCCACATGACCGAGCTGGAAGCTGAGCTCGACACTGTGGGCCGGACTCCCGAACAGAAGAGCATTGAGGACCTCACCCAGGTCGGGATCGATCCCAGCGATCCAGAAAGGTTCTTCCTGCTCGGTAGCCAACTCGCTGACGAGGAGAGGGCCAGGATGCTTGACTTCCTGTTACAAAATAGGGAGGTCTTCGCCTGGGCCCCATACGAAATGTCCGGCATCAGCCCCGAGGTCATAAGCCACAAGCTGAATGTAGATCCCCAGCATAAACCTGTTGTCCAAAGGATTCGCAGGTCGGGCACCCAACAGGCAGAGGCTGTGACCAAGGAGGTCAACAAATTACTGGACGCTGAGGCTATCCGCGAAGTCCACTACCCCGTGTGGTTGGCCAACACGGTTGTGGTAAAAAAGAAGGATGGGAGCTGGCGGGTCTGTGTAGACTTCACCGACCTCAACAAAGCCTGTCCCAAAGACAGCTTCCCTCTACCGAAGATAGACCAGCTGATCGACGCCACTGCCGGCCATGAGAGGATGAGTTTCCTCGATGCCTACCGAGGTTACCATCAAATCCCAATGTATGAGCCTGATCAAGAAAAAACCGCGTTCATAACACCAAGGGGCACCTACTGTTACAAAGTAATGCCCTTCGGGTTAAAAAACGCTGGTGCCACTTACCAGAGGCTGGTGACCAAGATGTTTCAGGACCAGCTCGGCAGGACGATCGAGGTCTATATTGATGATATGGTCGTTAAGTCTAAGCGGTCACAGGACCACTTGACTGACTTACATCAAACTTTCTCCATCCTCAAGAAATACCAGCTCAAGTTGAACGCCTCCAAATGTGCATTTGGCGTCGGCTCGGGCAAGTTCCTTGGCAGCCTGGTTACGAGGCGAGGAATCGAGGCCAATCCCGATCAGATCTCGGCACTCAGAGCCCTGCAGAGTCCGAACTCGATAAAACAGGTTCAGAGACTTACCGGGATGGCGGCAGCACTGAACCGCTTCATCAGCCGAGCCTCGGATAAATGCCATCCCTTCTTCCAGCTCTTGAAAAAGAGCTCCGGGTTCAAATGGACCCCGGAATGCGAGAGTGCTCTCCAGGAGCTCAAAGTGTACCTTTCCTCCCCTCCTTTGCTTTCCACCCCGGTACGGGGTGAGGTCTTGTACCTATATCTGGCAGTTTCGGACCATGCAGTAAGCTCTGTACTCGTAAGAGAAGATGACAGGCTGCAAAGACCCATCTATTACACAAGCAAAATCCTGCTGGATGCCGAGACCAGATATCTGCCACTGGAAAAGCTCGCGTTAGCGCTCGTTAGCGCTTCGCGTAAGCTATCCCACTACTTCCTGACATATTCTATAGTGGTTGTGACCGAACACCCACTCAAGTCCCTCTTCAGGAGAGCAGACTTCTCAGGAAGAGTGTCCAAATGGGCTGTCGAACTCGGGCAATACGATATCCAGTATCAGCCCAGAACGGCCATCAAAGCCCAAGTACTGGCTGACTTCATTGTGGAATTCACCTCTCCTAGTTCGGCACCGAGCCATCTCGACACCGAACTGGGGGGCAAGGAGGCAAGGACTTCGGCAGAAACCGAGCAGGATCGGTCCTGGAAACAGTTCCTCGACTCATCTTGGAAAGTCTTCGTCGATGGCTCCTCCACCTCCAAAAGGGCTGGCGCTGGCGTAGTCCTTCAATCTCCGGAGGGCCTCGTTATTGAGCAAGCCGTGACTCTTGACTTCAAAGCTTCTAACAATGAAGCTGAGTATGGAGCATTAATTGCAGGGCTGGGCAGCGCAAAAACCCTGGGGGCACAACAACTGGTGATCTTCAGCGACTCACAACTGGTCACCAGCCAACTCAATGGAGATTACCAAGCCCGAGATGACAGGATGGCAGCCTACCTGGCCCACACCAAGCAACTCCTATCTCAGTTCCAAAAAGCTGAAGTCAGGCAGATAGGCAGAGACTCCAACTCTCACGCCGACGCTCTTGCAAATTTAGCCTCTGCCGTCGAGGCAGGAAGAAAAAGAACTGTCGAAGTGGAAGCACTGGACAAACCAAGCATACAACTTCAACCGCCTCGACAAATTATGTGCATTGACCTCGGTCCTAGCTGGATGGATGAACTTATCTCCTATCTTAAGAATGACCAGCTGCCCGAGGACAAGGACCAAGCCCGCAAAATCAGGCTGAAGGCAGCCCGATTTTGGCTCTCTCCGGACGGTAAACTCTACAAAAAGTCCTACAATGGCCCTTACCTCCAGTGCGTTCATCCAAGCAAAGTCGAGGATTTCCTTTATGAAATCCATGAAGGGATCTGCGGCAGCCACATCGGAGGTCGGTCACTCGCTTACCGAGCTATAAGCCAGGGGTACTGGTGGCCCTATATGCAGAAGGATGCACAGGTCTACGCCAGGAAATGTGAGAAGTGCCAGAAGTTCTCTCACTCTCTCCATCAGCCAGCACACGACCTGAGCCCTCTTTCCAGCCCTTGGCCCTTCGCCCAATGGGGACTGGACCTCGTGGGACCACTCCACCGAGCTCCAGGGAACAAAAGATGGTTGATCGTAGCAACTGACTACTTCACCAAGTGGATAGAAGCCGAAGCACTCTCCTCCATCACTGAGAAGGATACCAAAAACTTCGTGTGGAGAAGCATTGTAACTAGATTCGGAGTACCTCGGACCTTGGTCACGGACAACGGGACCCAGTTCGACTCCAATTTCTTCAGAAGCTTCTGTCAAGACCTTGGCATCAGGAACTACTATTCTACCCCGGCCTACCCCCAGAGCAATGGGCAGGCTGAAATTTCAAACAAAGTGGTGCTTGACGGACTCAAAAAGAGACTAGATCGAGCCAAAGGGAGATGGGTAGAGGAACTTCCAAGTGTCCTATGGGCATACAGGACTACCCCGAGGCGCTCGACCTCGGAAACTCCTTTCTCCCTAGCCTACGGAATGGAAGCTGTAATTCCACTTGAGGTCGGCCTCCCCACCCTCAGGTCGGAACTGTTCGACCGAGGCCAAAATGATGCAAACCTCGCCACAGAACTCGACTTGGCTGAGGAGCGAAGGGATGCCGCGGCCATCCGTCTCGCTTCCTACCAGCGACAGTTGGCTAGAGGGTATAATCAAAGGGTCAGAGAGCGAAAGTTCTCCCCTGGAGAATTGGTCTTGAAAAAGACTCTTCCAGCAGACAGGAATCCCAGCGAAGGAAAGTTTGCACCGAACTGGCATGGACCATTTAAGGTGACTTCGGTTGCTGGGCAGTCTGCATATAAGCTTGAGGACATGGAGGGCAGAGAGCTGCCACGCCCATGGAATGCCACTCACCTCAAGAAATTCTATTTTTGAGATGTAATCAGATTCGGGAAGTTAATAAACTATTTCTTTTTATAGAATACGTTTACGCTCCAAGCTGTCCCCTATTCTCGAAAAAATGGCCAAGTTATGGAACTCGGCATATACCTACAGCTCGGTTACAGAACCGACTTGTATTCTTTGTTCGGTTATCTTAGTTAGCTACTTTGGCCTGGTCAATGGACCAGTCAAGTTCTGATTATAAACCGGACTTAGCTTTGGTCATGGGACCAAGCGCCCTCAGTTTTACCGAGATCGATGCTCGTTATGGTTGCAAAATCAATACAGCACCTCGGGTTACAACTACTACAAATTCGGTTTCTACCGAACTCGTTTACTTTGTCTTTTTTTCTATTATTTATTCTGGTTGTTAAGCCAAGTGCATAAAGAAAGGAAAAAAGAAGAAAAATTCGCCACAAATGTTCAAAATTGCAAAGCAAAGCCAATTTCATTTCACGAATGAAGGTTACAATTTTTCCAACAAAAAGAAATACAAGATTTCCCCCCAGTACAAAAAAAAAAAAAAAATATAAAAACAAAATTACATCTTTTTCAAGCCACGGCCCCCTCGGCGCCATCAGCAGCAGCATCTTCCACGACTTCGACAACCACTTGTCCGGCGTCGACGTCCGCGTCAAGTACAGGGGCAGGGTCTTCGGTTTCCCTGACCGGGACCTCAGGAGCTTGGTTCGGTGCGGGCTGAGGAGGAGGAAACTGGGGGATCTCTGTATACACAGGGCTGTCCTCGGGGACCCCTGCTGCTCTCAACGAGCTTGTCCATCCCAGCCTCCAGGCCTTCAGGCTG
This sequence comes from Umbellularia californica, assembly GCA_028538565.1. Taxonomy (NCBI): domain Eukaryota; kingdom Viridiplantae; phylum Streptophyta; class Magnoliopsida; order Laurales; family Lauraceae; genus Umbellularia; species Umbellularia californica. The sequence continues at coordinate 19,840,384 of JAPQWN010000011.1, read as the reverse complement.
ACTTTCTTGACTTGGGCAATGTATTGTTCTGTGGCCTCTGCCACCCCTTCGTCGAAAGCCTTGTCGACGTCAGCCCGTAGTCTGTCGGCATCAGCTCGGAGTTCAGCCTCTGCCGCCTCCCACCTTTTTTCAAGTTCGGCCGTGGCCTGAACTTGGTTTTCCAGTTCCGCCCTGACCTTATCAAGCTCGTCTCTGAGGCCCATGACGCTCGTTTCCTGCTCGGCTGCCTTCTATTTTATCAGGCTGATCTCGGCCTCGAGTTCCAGTTCCCTCTTCTCAGCCCTCTCTGCCCGAGCGGTGCTCTGTTGGGCTTTGTCCGCCGACACCAGCGCCCTTTGCAGGATCTGAGGAAACAAGTGTTAAGCCGACGTCAATATCAGAAGTACAGAAATCAAAGAAGAAATGCAAAGTTCAAAGGAGAAAATTACCCTGAGGGCGTCGGCCATTTAAGCCACATCCAGCTCCACCTCGCTCCTCTTCATATGTTCTGCCATATCTCCAGGCAGAGCGCAGGCGTGCGCAAGGGCACTGACAACAGATGTGCCATCACCCAGCCGGCCGTCCAACGACAGCGACTGGCCATCCTCCAGCAGGAAACTGGGGTTCCAGATCGGAGGGCCGAGCAGCGGCGAGTGCTGAGAGGCAAGGTTGGGCTCGTCCCCCACAGGGTCCGCAACCCTGGGCCTTTTCCCCAGCCGAACCGAATCCCGACGAGATTTGGTGGAGCGCTCGGTCGCTGCTGAAGGCTGAGGAGATTGAACTGGGGGAGAGACTACTCTATCCTCCAAGTTCGGTGGGGGAGCGGTCCCCGAGGTGGGCGAGTCTCCGAAGATGACTTCATCGAGACTGACAAGGGCCGCACGACGTCGCCCCATCTCGGTCTCTTCGTCCGATTCAGAAGATGGGAGAATCACAAGCTGCTCTTGCGGAACCCCCTCGGACTCGCCCTCCGACTGACTCTCCTCCTCGGAGTCGGTCTCTGCTGCGATCTGAACGTGCGAAGGACCGGCTTCGGCTGAAGCTCCAGAAGGTATGATCTCGGGGGGCACTTGCGCAGGCCCTGCTGCTGGAGCTGTTTGCTCCTCGGCTTCGGCAAGAGTTAGGACTTGCTCCCCCCTGAGGTTCCCGTGCCGTCTTCTTATAAAAGATCGGTACACGGGTTCGTATCCGAGGAGTGCTGAGGCAGATCGGGTCCGGTGACCCTTGTAGCTATAAATCCTTTTTAACCAGCCGACGTTTCGTCGCCACCCGGAGTTCTTCCTCTGCCGTTTCCTCTCCGCGTGACCTGCACGACAAGCAATTAGGCATCAGTTCGGCAGAATGAAACTACATCAGAAGTTCAGAAATTGAGATATTTACTCGGTGGTTCTCCGAGACGACCGGGTACGTGGTTCACCCTGGGCTCTCCGGGGGCATACTCCCAGTTCCCGGTGATGTAAAGGCAGTCCTCCCCGGCGTATTTTGTGTTGTCTTCGAGCTCGTTGATTATGGGAATCTCCTTCGGCCGAACTCGCAAGTAGTATGCGTCGTCCTTTGGAGATCGACGGAGGTTATACACATCCTCAATGTCCTCGACGCCAAGGTCGGTTCCCAATATCCTATTCAGTTCGGCTATACCCATGATTATCTTATAACCATTGGGCATTAGTTGGCACGGGGTAAGGTTCCACCTCCTGAGACAAGCTCTCAGGAGGGGATGGACTGGGAATCTCACTCCGCCCTCGATTATGGCTACTAGAGGGAATGGCATCCATCCCTCTACAAGAACCCGTGGTCGGCTTCGATCACCATCCCCATCCGCCCTAATCTGGACGTTCTCTGGTATCTGGTATTGTTTCCTAAGCTCGGCTAGGGCAAGCTCTGTGTCTATCCAATGTCTAAAAACCCCCATCTTCCTTAGCCTAGACCGGAATACAGGTGACGGCGACGGAGAAGAAAGACAGTAGACACCCCCAAAAAAGAAAAAGAACCCAGAGAAGGAAAAATGTCAGAGGCAGAAGGGAACTCACTAAGACACAGGGCCGGAAGGAGTGTAGGGAAAACGGGAAACTCTAAACTTCAGGAGACGAACGGAAGGGCTTCTCGGACGATGAGGCTCCAGGCAACTCTCAGGCGAAAGCTCCAAGCACAGTGACAGCAAAGGTGGTCCTCCTTCCAGGACCGGGGTTTTTATACAGGGATGGAGATCTCTTCGTATCCCGAAAGGCATGTGCAGACACCGCCTCGAGCACGCCACCCGTCTCCTCGATAAGATGCAATGGCCATCAGGGACCTGACACATGGCGGCGTCACAGCGCCCTCATGATGATATGGTTGGGCTATTAAAACCGCCTCCAGACAGCCTGGCGCTATTAAAAGCGCCTCGGAAAGCGAAGCGGCACCCCACGCCTTTGTGTAAACTACAGGATCGGTTTCGGGAAAGTCCATCCTATCACTCCTAACCCCGTGGTCTCCTTGACCCCCCGAAGTCAGGAGCAGGGGGCAATTGTGTGGACTGCTTCTACCGAAACCGATGTTGTAATCCTCCGGTAACAGCGCCAATCAGGAAGGGCCTTAACCCCCTTCTCTCCGACATAAACAGCGTCTCAGCCTTTGTCGAGGTGGGACTGGTCCCGGTAGAAGTACCGACCATGTCCTACCGAACTCGGCCTCACGCTGGCATCTCAGTCCGATCTCGGGTATAGCTGACCCCGGTACCTTCTCCAGTTCGGCCCCTCTGCCGAGGTGAACACCGGGCTTCCAGTTCCCATTATGAGATGGGACGGGTACTTTGTAGGGAGTCCCTGTCAGGTAGGGCGGCCACCGGCCAAGGATAAGGGCTCGTTCCTATCAACAGATCACATCCACATTTATGTGAGGGATTTGAGGGGAGGTTTGATGGGACATGTATCCTCACCTACCCCCACTAAAGATCCCAGGTGTGGGCTGATGGGACAAGTATCCTCACCTACCTCCACTATGGAACCTTCCACTCTCCTCTATATATGCCTGCATGAAGAGTCATGAACAGGTACATGCAAGATACAGCTCGCACTGTTACTCTGCTAAAACATCTCTTCTTCTCCACTTCACCCTAGTTCAGTGACTGCACTAACTCAGGCGTCGGAGTGCCTTTGGCTGGTAGCAGCCTCGGGCCCTGACTGCTGTTTTCTCTTCCCTTTCAGGTTTCAGATCAGCAGAGACACTCTTGTTCAGCTAAACAACCTCTCTGTAAATCCTCATCATCAGTTAAACCTAAGTCCGTAATAATTAGGCACGCACAACAGTTATCTTTATAATCAACTTACAATTAAAAAGGTCTTACCTGATGGACTAAGGAGGGGTTGGAATTTTCCCTGACTCTTTGAATTGCTGGAGGAGGGTGGTGAGATGTGACTGGAGCGTGGCCTGCACATGAGCATGCACCTATGTCTCTTGCAAGGCTACCTGGGACTCTAAGGTGTCTAATCGCAAAGCCATCACTTTATACTCCCTCTCCAGTGATTCGAAGTGCCTTGTAGCCGCATCAACTAGCCTGCTAAGTTCCTCATCCTCCCTCTCTAGCTGTGCATAGATCCGCTGCTCAGCTGTAGAAGTTGTGGGTTTTGGACCAGCCTCACGACCTTGTATATATCCTGATTGCTCTGATCCGAGTACTGCCTTGAACCTCTGATCCTTGGTTGCTTTAGTGTAATGATCATGTATCATTTCTTACATGTCATCATGATCATCTTCATCTTCTTTTCCGGGATGGTTGTCGTCGTCGTCGTCGGTGCTCGAATCGAACTCCTCCCCATGGAATACCCACGGGATGTAACCCTTAACCATGATAATACAAATCAGCTTCCACATCATCCCGAGTATGGGAATCTTTTTCCCAGTCCACATACAAATCAGCTTCCACAGATCCACATTGTTGCATTTAACACATGGACACTGAATCTTTTTCCCTGGTTCAATATGGGAATATGCAAACTCCAGGAACTTTTTAACTCGATCTAGGTACTCAGGGCATCGTCTATCTTCAATCTCCATCCTACTCTTATCCATGTCGGTGTACCTAGCACAAGTAGAACATGTAAACTCATCTTCATAACCTAAAATCAGAGTTACCTGATTTATGTAAAGGGAACCCGAACTCTTGTGTCATTCGAATCAAATAATTCGTATTTCAATCCACCCAAATTCGAATGATTGGAATGGTTTAGTTCGTCACAGTTCAATGATGAGAAGGGAAGATGAGAGAAGAAGATAGAACTCTCTCTCTCTCTCTCTTTCTCTCTCTCTCTCTCTCGGTCATTTCTCTATCAAATCATGTCCTTTTCACAAGCAATAAAGCTTCTACCCCACTCTCTACCTATCCAATCACTTTTAGAAACCAATTAAAACTTCCTGCTGTCTTTTCTTCCTCTATTTGACTCACTGAAATATTAATATAAAGATTTTGTTTAAAAAAACTATAGTGGATCCCACTCCAACCTTCAACAAATCTAAACTGATTAAAATAAATATTTCCATCATTTATATGATTTGGGAGAATTTCACTGTAAACAAGAATTAGGATCACCATAGGATAAATCACTTAGAAAATTAATTAATAAAATATCAAAAGCAATTTGCAATTTTTTTTGTTTACTTACTAAATCAAACAGTGGGTCCTCTTATTAAAGTAAAATTTTCGAACACAAATATAAGTGAAAGACATTGTCTTCATTGATTTAGATCATTTGCAGGTGAGCAACTATGAATTTTTAGAGTTAGTGGATTGGAGCCTGGGAAAATTCAAAATTTTAAACCCCACCTTTTCAACCTTCCAACTCTTTCTGTTTGAGTCTCCTCGTGGAGATTTTTTTTTCTTGTTATCATGTTTTGCAAATGCAGGGATAATAGTTGACGTCCCTCTCTATATATAACAATCTATAAATGGGGCCCATTTATTAAATTTAAACCTTCAAATTTTGTATTCGTTAGTGACATGGCATTGGGTCAAATTACATAAAAATCTGATAGGATCATGCCACCATTGAGTTGATCAAATATTGAGCACAAGCTTTCATCCAGTTTTTTATTTGGAGTTCGAATTTTGATTTGAGTTTTGATTTGTTTTGCATTTGCAACAAATTGAGGGAAGTCTGTCACTTAATGATTAAATTATGTTTGTTTTGTATAGACGAAATTATATATATTTTTTTGTATGGTTGGTCTTTAGTGATTATTAAAGAATCATATTTCTTAAGTTATTTGAAATTTTAGTCTAATGCAAGTGTGTGTGTTGTGTGTATGTGTGTATATATATATGGTAACCCCAAGGGGTAGCTCAGTTGGCCTAGGACTACGGTTTGCACCCGGAGGTTGTGGGTTCGAAACTGCACTACCACACTGGGGCTACAGCCTACAGGGGAATTTTACCCGGCTTTCTCTCCTGAGCCCGTAGGGATTATTCTGGCCCAAAGGGCTAGGAACCCTACGTTATCAAAAAATATATATGGGAAGTGCTCCTGTGAGAGACACTCGCACCAACTTGATAAGAGATGGGTGGGGGCCCTTGCATTTAAGTTGGTGAGAGTGGATATGAGAGACACTTCCCTATATATATATATATATATATATATATTCAAGTAGGAACTAGTTCTCACCTATTATACAAAAACTTTTTTACGGGGCCCAACTGGCAACGCATCCAAACCTAGCAACTAATAGGGAACCCCCTGATAGTCACTAATCCCAATGATTGGTGCACATCCGAATGGACTAGACCGTTGGATCAAGGGTTGAATGATTTTTTTGAATATGAAGCCATTAAACTTTTAGGCCACGGATGAAGGGGTTAGGGGCATGGGTTTGGGGTCAAACTTGATACTTGAGGTAGTCTCACATAGATCTTTTCACCCCCTTGGTTCCATCCCCAAATGGGGCCCACAATTTGGCCCCACAAAAAAGTTCTCGCATTATATGTCAGAACAGTTCCCACCTGAATATTACCCATATATATGTGAGATGGTAAAATACCGTACCAGAAGATGGTCACTATCCTTCAATGATTTCCATAGGCCAGCTGGGTCTTCTTCAGTAAGGTATTCATTTTTTAGGTCATCATGAATGTGATGACGCAGAAAAATAAGGGCTAACGCATTTTCCTGTAGGGACATCTGGTTACCTTTCTTTATGGTCTTTCCTAATTTCTTAGATTACAAGTGGATTTTAACATCTAGATACCAAGATAGGTAATTGTCCCCATTTATGTTAAGTGCTTGTATCATATCACCTAACTATGCGTGATGACACAAAATGTTCTATGTAGTTATCGACAACTCCCTGTTTTGAATTAGTTAAACTTAATGTAGTCATCAGCTTTACTTAATTTATAATCTATCTGTTATTATGCAGCAGGTTTGAACCAGGATGGGACATTTCTGTAGAATGCTTTTTGTATTGTTGGAACCTCTACTGGCACCTCTGTTTTATTGCATCTGTTTGAACCTCTGTTTATTTAAAATGTAGTTACAAACGTTTTTTTTTCTTCCAACATGCTGTGTTCAGCTGTACCTGGTTGGAACCTCTGTTTATTTGAAATTAAACACAGACAGCCACACTAATCAGCCCCCTTTTTTGCATTGTTGGAACCTCTGTTTATTTGAAATGTAGTTACAGAATGCTTTTTGTTTGACCATCTGCTGTGTACGGATGTATAATGTTGCATTCTCAAAAAGGGCTCTTATCTGAAAGGGCATAGTATTTTCACTCTCAGTATGTCAGAGGGATCCCATGATCACAGTTCATATTAGCGTACCCCTTCCATAGTTTTCAAACCTCTAGCAGCATTCAGATCTATTATGTACTCGCTACTGAGATTAGGTACCAATCAGAAGATACATGTACATTTGAATGGAAATTCAGGTTTGGTGGGAAGCTATCATAGTTCGAAACGCTTGTTGGGAACACAGATAGCATCCATCATGAGAATGAGACACTGCTTCTTTAAAGCCCAATTGAAGTGCATCGTGACATAGTGTATCATTCTGGACTCTTTTCCTTCGAAACGCCTAGCCATTTTTTTTTATTGTCATTGGGTTTTGGCATCCAAATGTAGTGCAGCTGGTTCTCAGACTTTAGCCTGAGGTATCCAAATTGAGCTTGGATGTTAAAATAAAAACATCAGATATTACCAAAACTATTCAAATCAAACTTGGTCTTTTGCCAATGCTCAGATTTTTAAACAGGGCGCAGGTGACATTCTGGAAATTTAGGTTTCATCCGTTTTTGGGCTCAGGGCATTCCCACACGCTCAAAAAGGTGTAAGTGTGATTGGTCAATGCTTGGCTCAACAAGTTACAGTGTAGCCCACTTGTTGGGGACCTAACATCCACATCACTTGAAATCAAATTGCGGCGCCCATGTTCTTGAATCTAGACTGCTTAACAGAATTTTAAACGCAAAAAATGCCCGTCTAATTCATAATTTTAAAATCTTATAATGAGATTTAAATTATTAATATTTTTATTTCAATTATAATGAGATTGTCAAAATTAAAAACAGCGGCCTACAAATTATTTAAGTAAAATGATAATATGTGTGTGTGAGTGTCACGGATATTTTGAAATTTAGTAGCCACTTGGTTCGAAACTACACGTACCATAATCATCTATGCAGTCTCAATTAGCTAACTTAAGTCTGAAGAAATGCAATAAAAACGACCTTTCCCAACTTACTTCCAAACAGTAAACTCATTCCAACTCCAAGTCTGAAGTCTTATTTCATTTATCTAATAGGAACCATGGACATGAAACATTTCTACAATTACATAATAAAACTGCCTTTGAAATCTAATATTATATTATAGGAAAATGATCACTTACAGGTATATTCCAAACAGTATAAAGTAATGTACAATATCAGTTAACATCACAATCCAAACACCTTTTTCACTTAACCAAAAAGTCAACTATGCTTTCAAAACACCTTTATTACCCATATAAAGCAATGATGTGACATATAACATCACATTCACTATACTATTTAAATTGACAAACGGGCCCTTACTATCTTCTACCATTTTCATTAGTGAAGGAATACATGCACCACATTAAAGGAATATATTCATTGATGTATGTTGGTTGGTACCACCAACATTCTTCTTTCTCGCCTCCTCATGATCCATGATGCCCGCAGAAGTTGTCAATATAATGTAGCCAAACTGCAATACATCTGAAAATCAGTTGGTACCCCAAAGATTATACAAGGTACTGTGAGATCAAAAAAGGAACATGAAGGTTTTTTTTTTTTTTTTGGATGTTGAGGGAATTTTGACTTGTACAAGATAATGTATAAGTTGGTCTCACAGTTTAGGAATCCGGACTTATTAGTTGGGTTTTTTTAGGTAGATTGTTAATCCACAAGCCTCCCACTATTTGGAGGCCCAAATAGTTGATCCATTGTTTTTAGGTAGACTGTGTTACCATAAGTCATGATCATGCCAAATGTATTGTCTTTAGCACATGATGCATGATTTATTTCCCATTGAACAGAAACTATATAGAAAGTTGTTCATTATTTCTCTAAGTTGTAGCTCTGCTGATAAGGGGTGTGCGCTTGTGGATGAGTGTGGTACTGTGGTTCCAAAAAAAATTGGATAATGAGGCCATTAGATTAACCAACAGGAGTATGGCTCCACACTGCTTACTTGCTTGGTCTAAAACAAGAACACCTATTGGCTTGGTTTGTATCATATATAGTCCTTCCTCTATTAATTAACATACACTTATCATAATTTCATTGCAAATGGCACACATGGATCGACCTTTGTGGGTCTAAAACAAGAACACCCATTGGCTTGCCTCTCAATTCTTTAATTTCATCTTTTCTTTTGATTTGTTTCTTTCTTCACAATTCACATCACTTGACTACCTATACCTGATTATGAATTGGATGAAAATCTTGTTTGGTATGTTTACATTTATAGAAAAATCATCAACAGTCATGCAAATAGAAATATATTTCCTTTGCGTTGGTGAACTCATACTTGTATATGCTTCATATTACATGACTTGAAGCTAAACAGATGGTGAAAGAAGTTGCTTTTGATGATGAGGGAGAGTTATTGTATGATCAGGATGAACATGTTTCAAAAGCTATATTAAAAGGAGTTGAGCCTGGAAGTTACAGATGCATCAATACCAACCTTGACAAAAAGATATGGGTATTGACTAAAAAACAGAAAGAGCATGTGAGCTAGGGATGTTGGTCTATCACATCTGCCAGAGATAGATTATATGAGGATAGACCATGGTCTAATATCTAGGTTGGTGGAAAAGTGGAGGCCCAAAACCAATACATTTCACCTACCAACGGGGGAAGCGACGATCACTTTGGAAGATGTTGCTTACATTTATGGACTCCCTCTTGATGGTGAACCAGTAACGGGAAGAACCTTCAATAATGCCTTTGTCCCAGAATTATGTAAAGAATTACTAGGCCTTGCCCTACGTCCAGGAAAAGACACCATTGGCCTTACTATAAAGTTCAATTGGTTGGAGGAGAGTTTCAAGCCCTCCAAGAAGAGGAGTGAAGTATGTAAGACTAGAGCATACCCATTTTTCTTGGTGTCTGGACAGATCTTTGTAAATTCTTTTAGTGCAAGGGGGCCAGCTTCGCAGCTAGAACTCTTTAGGGAGTTCAAACCCTATGCATGGGGTCCAGCTTGCCTTGCAAGCTTGTACGAGATGCTTTCAAGGACTACGAGGCTTTTAAGAGGAGGAGAGGATAGTGAAGAGAAAGGCGAGGTTGAGGAGAAAAAAGAAAGTGAAAAAATTGCATTGCTCAAGATTCTGGCGGGCCTTCTTCAGTTGATACAGGTGATTATATTTTAACTAGTCAACATACTTCTTTGGTTATAAGCAATCACAACTTTACATTTTGCATTAACTGTCTTTGTTGCTTCATACTTGTAGATTTGGGCATACTCTAAGATGGCAATTGGGAGGTGCCATAAGCCTGATCCTAATTTACAGAAGGATCTTCAATTCCCCTTGTTTAAGACATGGGAGAAATGGCTCGAATGCTAGAAAAAGTTAACAAACATGAAAGAAATCGCACTCACATCACCAACCTAAAAGAAGATGGGGTTCTCATTTACTTCAAAGGTACTTTTACATTTTTTTCAATGCTTTCAGTTTAATTAAGGAGGTTGTTAATGGTTTTGTTTTCTGTGTAGTTCTTATGGAAACAATACGAGAAAATGCCAAAGAAACTATTCCAATTAGTGCCAAAAGGAGACAAGCAATTGTTCACGTTGAGCACTGTCCTTAACCATTATTAGGTCTTCGAGAGGCACAATGCAAACCATGTATCGAAGCAATTTGGCATTGGACAATCAGTCCCCCCTTCTCCTTGCCATTCAAGCAGAACGAACGCATAGAACAATGTGTTATTGACTACAGTTAAAACCATCCAGCTTTGTTCAAAATATGGGAGTCAAGGAGGAATTTTGTTTTATCTGGGAAGAAAGATTCTTCCGCCAAACATGATGACTCTTATCTTCTTTGGTATGGCTTGAACACCATTATAGAAAATGTTTGTGGTTCGTATGGTGAAGGGCGGCAATCACCTGTCAACAAAGATGAAATCCCAACTAGAAACATCAAAGGAGAGGGTGGTAGAGAGAAAGACAAAGGCAGCAAGGGTACACGATATTCAAGCAATGATGCTACTTTCAAGCATGTGAGCATCCGTCAATTACATATTGATCTTCAATTGAATAAAAAAACTGTTTATTTACGAGTTTCCTCGTTATTTATCTTAGGTAGTTGATTTCTTGGACCACATGAAGTGATCATCCTTTCGTGTAGATCACAAGAAGATTAAATTGGGAGATTTTACTTTCCAATTGTGGAAGAAGATAAAAAGCTTTAGAGATGCTTTCACGAACACTTTCGGAGGCTTTGGTGTAGAATCTTGTTCTACCTCTCAGTCAGATGAGGACAAGAAGGAGGTAATTTTGTAGTGACACATTAATTCCAAATATAGAGCTGAATGAGGTTAGAAGTGGATAATATATTTTACTTGCTATTTCTTTATAAACTTTGGTGGTGCATGTCGGGTTCGTCTTCGGTGTCTATGAAAAGGGCAGTCCTAAAGGCGAGAGACCAAATTAACTTATCGCCGGCTACAAGGAAACTTCAATATTCGGAGGGGCAAACTGCAGTGAATAAGCCAATACACGTCGATTCGCCCACAATGTCACCTCCGACAACAACTAATTTTGCATCCCAAGTTGTGCCACAAATAGATGAGGTCTTCACAACTCCGATTAATGCACCCCTTGATCTTCAAATAGTGCTACAAACACCCAAATCAAACATCAACACATTAATTTGGCAGATAAAAAGGTTGCATAGAGAGAGGAACATCCCCCTTATTTCTAGGATTATGACCACTAGCTGGTACGGTCGGCTTATGTTCTTACGTAGGGAGAGTTGACTCTACTAGAAGGCTTCCTCGGATTCTACAGAGAAAAGTATACCCCATTTAACTTCACTCGATTTAGAAATGAGTTCGTAGCCACTTCCTACCATTAAAACCAATATGTTAACTTTGTGTTTATATAATCTTTGTAGGCGGGATGAGCTTAACATATATTGTACGATTTCAGTTGGTGCGTTGAAAAAGGCCCTCGATGCCGGTACTGGTTTTACACAAATATCATGTACTGGTGGTTTGAGATACTGAAGGCTGGTACCCGAATGTTCATTTCTACGATCCCAGTATTTGTGTAAGTTCTATACTGGCTTGATAAGAAATCTTTTTGAATTTTTTTGGGTAAAAAAATTATACCCACTGTTTCTGTAATTTCTTATTGTAGGAATCTTAAATAGATTAATAGTGCATGTGTACATATGTGCTGTGCTGCATTAGTTATATTGTTCTTATTGTAACAAAGTTGGTGGCAATCTAACAACACAAAGGCTTTACAAGACAATTGTTGGGACAGGGATGGGACCAAGGTATGGGAAGCAAAGGAAAAGCTGCTATTGGTATTCATAATGTGGCATGAACATCACTTCAGTCTGCTTGTAGGATATAATGAAGAGAAAAGATGAGAATTTGAAAACAGTTTGAAGTCTGATAGGACTACTGTTAATGGGGCTAAAGAATTTGTAAGCCCACTCCTCAACCTATTTTTTGGAGCTCGTGCGAGCCTTCAAGATAAAATTACTATTTGCCAGCAGTTTTCTAATCAGGTTCCATCTTTTATGAGCAAATTTACTTCATCAGCAATCAATATTCAAATTATGGATTGTACGACACTAGTTTGTGGTTACTACTTGTGAAGACAAGATACCGTATCAAGATAATGGAAATGATTGTGGGGTCTTTGCGCTTGCATATGCAAAAAACCTTACAACCCATATTCTGATTGACTTCACAGTTGTTGACATACCCTACTATCGAATCCAGATCGTTGTAGACATCTTTGGTAGAAGTTGGGAGATGAACAACAATCGTCTCCCAATTGATCCATTGTCTTAATGAGTGCAGAAAATGGGAATTTTTTGTTTTGCAGTAGAGGAACTATCTGTTTTATGTAAATGGAAACATTAGAATGGAGGGACTTGGATTTTGTTAATTTTGTACAGCCGAAAAGTGAACGTCGTGGTAATGTGAAGGCAGCTTCTTTTTTGTGAGAATGCGAATGTTTTTTTTTTTTCTTTCTGTATGTGAATGCGAATGTTTTTTTTCGTGGGAATGTGATTGAAATGTACTATGTATGGGTATCAAGCTATCCAGCTTACAATGTAATATGTATGTGTGTAATATTATTAAATGCATGGTGTGTTTAGGACTGATATAAGGGACGCTAGCGTCACTTAATCTTGCTTCTGTAACAGCATTTTGACCGATTATTTGACTCTAGCGTCAATTTATCCGTCTTCTGTGTTCAATTAATCCTGACAACAATGACGCTAGCGTCACATAAAATAGCTTTTGTATTGAATTTTTGGCTGATTTCCTTGACGTTAGCATCACCAAAATGAGGTTCTGTATCAAATTTATGCCTGACTACAGTGACGCTAGCGTCACTCCCTTTGCATTGAAATTTAGTTTTTGGAAACATAAGCTTGTGATTAATTTGAGTCTCTTCTTTACCCCACACAAGTGAACAAACTTGCCTTGCAGAAGTTAATGAACCTTAGGACATGAGCTTTGGAGAAGTTATGGCAAGATCTAAATTGGAGCAAATCATACAACCTTTTCCAAAAGGGGTATTCTTACAATCATATTTGACAGAAGCTCTTCTAAAATGTTCAACACATATTCTTACAAATGCAAAATACTGACGCTTAGATATAAATTCAAAAAAGTTTCTTATATAAAGTTATGCACAAAAGTTTACTTCAAATTCAAGTTTAAACCTTCTTACAAAAAAAGGAGTCTTGTATAGACATCAATTTTATAAAATATTCTTGCTAAGTGTTCAGTTTTGAGCAGGGGGATTTCAACAAGTCTGGCGATTGTTGCCTCTCTCGTTGCAATTGGAGTAAGTGAACACCCTACGCAACCTGTGATGATCCTTAGTTTGTATTCTATTCTTCTTTGGTCTCCCGGGTTGTCTAGAGGCAAGAGGAGGTAGAACTCTTTTATTTGAACTGTGCTCCCATTGTTTGCTATCACGAGCAGCGTGAATCACCTCACTGTACATGGCTTGAAGTACACTTATTAGATACCAATTATCGCAAAGATCATATGGGTTATATTTCCTCACTCTTATAGAAGCGATTGCATGTGAACACAGTATCCTAAGTACTTCCCATTTGTGGCACGCGCAAGTCCGACGAACAAGATGAACAATGTCTACATAGTTTGTAGACTGAACTTGAAACTCGACTAGACCGGCAATGCGTACGTGCAACCTCCGGGCTTCTTCCGTTTCGTGTCCTAGCATCTTCTCAGCGTATGGAGTCAAACGACTATTAATATTTTGGTTTTCAACATGTCGCCTTCGGAAGAACTCCATTAATCTATCTTTTATCTCCTACACTTGCTTAACTATCGGTAAAGCTCGAGTGTCTTTCAATATGCTATTTGTGCACTCAGGGCCATTTCTTGTAAGCATGTCATATCGCCGGCCTTCGACAAATGCATTTGCCCAATGCTGCCGACCAAATCCATTTATATAATAATATGCATCTTGGCTGACGACCCTAATGTCTTCTATAAACGCCTCATATTCACATGCCCTATATGCCTTTGCGGCACATCAGAACTTCGTTACAACTGCCGAATCTTTGAAGGTTGTTTTAATGTTTTTCGTGAGATGGCGACAACAGTAACAATGACTTACACTTGGAATAACGTTTCCCAACGCAGGAAAAAGGCCCTTCTGGCGATCTGAGACAATTGTCAAATTCGTCGGTGCTCCCAATGATTCCGAAAGATTGGCGCGGACCCACTCCCAGTTGTCGCGCCTTTCTGCCTCCGCAAATGCAAAGGCTATTGGAAACAGCTTGTGGTTTACATCAAGGGTCATAGACATCATTAAAACTCCTGGGTACTTGTCACGGAGATGTGTTCCATCGACCGCAATCATTGACCTAAGCGATGATGTGAATGACCGAATGCAATGACCAAAAGACCAAAAAACTCTCTTGAACTTGTCGTCGTCTGTCGTATCAATATTGGTAACAGTACCTGGGTTCATCATCTTCAACTCCTCACAATAAATAGGGAGGATCTTAAAAGATTCTTCATACGAGCATCTAACCATGTGCATTGCAATGTCCTTTTCCATATGTGCCTTCCTGTAAGAAATTGTGACACCAAACTCCATTTGATAGTCATTCATTATTTCCTTTGGCCTAATGTTCTGATTTAACCGTACTTTCTCCCAAATGTACTCTACGATCAGTTCTGATGATGCTTGGCGATGTGCAATGCCCATCATAGGCTTTGAGCATTTATGGGTTGGGTTGTAGGTCCGAACCATGAAGCGTGGTCCACTCTCAATCATGGATGAGTGAATGCGCCATGGGCAGTCACATTCCTTACAACTTGCAGTGACTTTGAGCTATTGTGTCTTTAAGTGTTGAAGAGTGAAGTTGTTGTATAATGCAAATTTTGCAAAAGTCCTCCTGAAATCATCACGATTCGGGCATTCGCTCCCTAGCCACATCTCCCGAAATGAATTGTGTTCCAACTCTGTAACAAATTCATCCGCGACCATGTCATCTTTGAATATAACTTTTTTATTATGCAAGCTATATTCTCCAACATTTAACATCAAAAGTCTTTTGCCTCTTATACTTGAACTCCTTGCAAGATTGGTTCCCGTGTTCCCAGATTCATTTTCAATTGTAAAAAACTCTCTGTCATCAGGGATGTTCACTACATCAACAAAGTCAACGGGAACGAAATAACTTTCTTTCGCCCATCATCACTAGTAATGTTCTGCCCTTCTGAGAAATGAATGTCGTTGTCTTCGCATAGATTGACAGTAGGAATTTCATGACTTTGAACGAGAGGTACTTTGCACTTCACATTATGATTGCTCCCTGAGCGATCAATTTGTTTGCTCGTAAAGAACGGATGTCCATCTCAAATGACCTTCAAGATAAACATATGGAAAGAACTACATTAGACATTAACTAGAAATAGTATTCTGTATTATTTAAAATTAACTTATGTACCTTGTTTGTTCTCTGATGCGTTTGGCAGAACCAATCAATCTTCTATTGATGTACAAATGTCCCATTTGTCTTGTGGTTTGCAAGTGTTAACATGCACTTGATGTTGCCATCATCTTCTATGGCAACCAATGAAAACACGTGACTGTTGTGATGGAGATAATGTATGCTTAAGTTCTCGCAAGTTTTCTCCCAATGTGAACTTTCAAGAGCCATGTTCTCCAATTCGGTTAATGTTATGTTGCTTTGAATGGATCTCATCTTCTGTTTTCCGCCTTTGTATTTTGGGTGAATCATGTCAAACTTAAATTCCTCATCATAGTGGAAAATCACAATCAACTCACCACCCGACATCCTAATTAAAGATAAATAAATATTTAGACATTATTACTGTACAAACATAAAAAATGCCAACAACGCCTCATTAACTAAAGAAGTGTGAGATTGTAAGGGGCTAAAGAGGGACACTCGGTGATACGAAAGAAAACAAACAACCTACATCACCAGTGACTCGGGATGTGGGCACCATTTTAACAAAAATTTTATACCAATAAACAATACAAATGTCTATGAGATTGTCTGTGAGCTTGTCTAACTTCTTCTATACCAAAGTAAAAGCAAAACCATAAAAAATGAGACATTATATTCATTTTTTTCATGTAAATCTGCAAAAGTAGGCATAAATGCACAAACCTCTTAAATGGAGATCAACAACCACTAAAATGAAATCAAAATGAGCAATAAAGTGAGTTTAAAAGCCCATAGAAAGTACCTGCCTCCAGTTGAAGAAAAAATACAACTTTTGAGAATGATAAGGTAGAAAAAGAATGGAAACTAAGGGATGTATTCAAAGTTATATAGGGTGCGAAAAGCAACAATAGCGTCACTCAATATTTCTTTGAGTGACACTATCGTCGGTAGGAATTAAAAATAAAAAAAAAATAGAAATGTGGCGGGAAGACCCCATTAGTGCTGCACATTTTAATAGGACCCTTCGGGATAAATGGATGTATTTCGGGACTTTTCTAGTAAAATCCTCTATCTAAATATTATAAATAAATAAATCAGAGAATAAAAAGAAGAAAATCCCAAATCAACTGATATTTCTTCTTCTTTGATTTATTTAATCCAGCTTTGGGCCCCACTTTATTCAGCTTGAAATATTAGGCAGCATGCTTCTTATTGAATCAAGTGATTTCATGTTGATTGGGTCCATTGAATAAAGAGTCCGGATGAAAAGTTAAAATGTTTCTCCATTTTACCGCATTTCAAATATTCCATTTTTATTTGTGATATAGTGATTTAAACCAAATGTGAGTTTCCATAATTACTTAGTTATATGGGCCCCAAAAAGATATGAGTGTGATCCTTCCACAACATGTCATCCATCCAACAACCAAGGTCACCTTATTTGTGCGTCCCACAATATCAAATAGGAATTCATATTGATTAGGTGTATCTATATTTTGAAACTTTACAGAGAGAGGCTAGATTCTATTAAAAAAAATACATGATATGTTTAAATTTAGACTCTTTCTAAAAAAGGATTAGGATGGGTTCCTAAAATTTCTCTCCAATCTAAAATCGGAGCAAAATTGAAATTTTAATTGAGGCTCAATTTCGCAATCAACTAGATATGCCCTGAATACATGTTAAAATGTCCCTGACTACATGTATCAACGATATATGCCTTTCCTTAAAATGAAATAAAATAAAACTATATATGCCTTCCATGGGAGACCTTGGGAGAGATTGAGGTTCTAATAACAGGGAGAATATTCATGTGCATCCATCCCTCACCATAGGAGTGAGAGACACTTAGGTAGCGTTTGGTTCGCTGGAATGGTTGTAGGCAGGAATGGAATGGAAACCGGAATGACAATGGAATGGAATGAGGCAGGAATAGTCAATTCCATTCCAGCGTTTGGTACGCTGAGGAATCAACCCAGTAATGGAATTCTGATTCCTATTCCTGCGTTTGGTACGCTGGAATGCTGCCTGCAATGGAATCAAATTTACATAAGATTGACCAAAATACCCTTGTTAGATTCTACTGTCACATTTGCATTGTTTGTGGTGGATGATTTGGGGGTGGACCCCATAAAGGTGTAGTGAAAAAGTTTGTAATTTCTTATAATAATATATTATTATATTATATTATACTATTTGGGGGTGGGCCCCACAATGTGTAGTGAAAAAGTTTGCATTATAATATTTTGGGGTGGGCCCCACAAAGGTGTAGTGAAAAATTTTACAATTTCTCAAAATAATATATTCTTATATTTTATTATAATATTTGGGGGTGGGCCCCACAATGGTTGGTTGAAAAAACCATGCAACATAGCCTCTTTTATAATAGTAGATAGATAGATAGATAGATATAATATTTTGGGTGGGCCCCACAATGGTTGGGTGAAAAAGATATTATATTATTATTATTATGATATAATAATATATTATTATATTTTATTATAATATTTTGGGTGGGCCCCACAATGGTTGGGTGAAAAAGATATTATATTATTATTATTATTATGATATAATAATAATATTACAAGCGAGGGTATTTTGGTCTCAACAAAAAGTTAGAAAGGAATGGAATGGTGATTCCTTCCGTTCTTGGATGGAATGGTGATTCCCTCATATAAAGGAATGGGATTCTGAAGGTAATGGCCATTTTGCCCCTTTTTGGCGAACCAAACGCTGGAATGGTCATTCCGTTGGAATGACCATTCCATTTCGACCTCCATTCACGCGAACCAAACGCTACCTTACATAATTGGAAATATTCATGTGCAAAAGAGGACAAGCCATATATGCCATATATGGTCATATGCAAAAAAAAAAAAAAAAAAAAAGAATGTTCTTGTGCAAAGAGGGAAAGCCATGTAAGTGTCTCTCACCCTATGATGAAGGATGGATGCACATGAATGTCCATCCTAGAAACAGTATCAGATCTTATGGGTAAGTCAAATGATCAATAAAAAAAATGCAATCACAACCAAGATTGTATCGATTGTATCTGCATACTTTCTTTTTCATCTAAAATCTTGACTAATGGCTTGTATTGAGAACAACTCCTTACCTGAGTGGAAAGGAGGGGCACAGTTCTCACCAGCTGCCCAGGGTTCGTATTCTGGATAGGCCACCTTGTTCCGCATGTGTAGCACCCTTCCCACTTGTGTGGGGGCTGGGATACAAAATAAAAAAAAAAAAAAATGGCTTGTATTAATTGGCCTGCATTAGCTCATATTAGCCTATATTGATTTTACCTATCATGTGATGACATCAATATAATTCAGTGGAAAGTGTTCTCCTGCGAGAGCAATCCACCACTATGGGGCTCACTTGGGAGTTGGGATACCTTTTATCAATGTAGCCCCTTTGATTATCTTTTCATCCCATGATCTGGTGTGAGACCCGATTTTACACTCATTGAACTTTCACTCGCAATTGGATTGAATTTTAGGAAAGCCTATAACTAAGATGCCATTAACTTTAAGGTTGTTAAAATTAGGGCTATGGATTTCAATTTAATGATGACTAATATATATATATATATATATATATAGATGGGACATTTATGTGCATCCATCCCTCACCATAAGGTGAGGGACACTTACATGGCTTTCCATCTTTGCACATAAACATTCTTTTTATGCATATGACCATATATGGCTTTTCCTCTTTTGCATATGAATATTTCCAATTATGTAAGTGTCTCTTACCCTATGGTGAGGGATGGATGGACATGAATATTCTATATATATATATATATATATATATATATATATACATACACACCCCCAACCTAGGAGGCTAGGACACATGATAGAGCTATATATACACCCAACCTAGGAGGCTAGGATCCATGAGAGAGCCTACAAAAAATAGGAAGAAAGCCCACACATATGGAAAGAGGGCAACATGCCTAGGGATCAAACGCTAAAAAGCTGGTTGGGAGATGGGAGTTCCTATCTAACCGAGCGACCCCTATTTTCCAATGAATACGACTAGTTAGATGACGAATTTAGGCTTGTGGCAATTAGCAGGGGAGGGATCATGTATGTGAGGGAAGTCACTTGATTATAGAAATCATACATGCTATTCCCATCCAAATATATGCACATTTATTAAATATGCTCCATCCTATTTTTTGGGGCACCTGGTTACCTATAATAAAATTTTATTGGACTTAGAATTAATGGTCTCTTCTTGTTGTCAGCCCGAATATAATCTCATTTAAATTTGTGAATCAGTGAAATGAAAAGGCTAGCTATTGGGGATAGAGACAGTTAATTTAATCCACTAACAAATTTAAATCTTGATGTTTGAAGCCAGCTCTAAAACTCCATATATGGGGTTCTCACTTTAATATTGGCCCCACTAATGTCTAGAGAACTCTCTAGGCCTAGGTTTAATAGATTGAAATTCACCACTATCATGTCATGTGTTCCACTTAAATTATTTAAAAATAATAGTTACAAATCACATACCCCCAAGGGTAGCTCAGTTGGCTTAGGTTCGAAACTGCACTACCACACTGGAGTTATAGGAGAGTTTACCCAGCTTCTCTTTGGGCCTGGAATGATTAGTCCTGATTACAGGGAAGTTTACCCGGCTTCCTGCGCAAAGTTGGATGAATAAATCCAACCTAATTAAAAGTAATTATATAGCCCCACCTGGATCCACACGAGTGGAGGAGAAGCAGCTTCCATGAACTGGATTATCTTTTATTGGCGAGTTGCATGTGTTTAAAAAGGGGCAGGCATCCCCCACAAAGAAAAACAAAGCTCCATTTTACACCTCTAACTCGGTCAACCCATGCATAAAAACCTTTGGTCATTCCTTCTTCTTCTTCTCTCTCCGTCGAAAGGAAAGGAAGGAGGAGATTTGGCTTCTGTTTCTCTCTTTCTTCTCCTTCCTTCTCTGAGGAGAAATGGCATCTGAACGCTGCTTTCTAGCATTACTCTTCCTCCTTTCGACGGGCTTCGCCGCTTCCACCTTCATTTCTGGTACCGTTCTTTGGCTAGTTGTATTTTTAGAACCAACACCATGATTGGATGCTTGGATTTTCATAGAATCCACTTCTTTTTCTTTTTACTTTAAAGATAAGGCTAGAGTTTCGTATAAATGTGAAAAAAAAAAAAAGAAAGAAAGAAAGAAAGAAAGAACATTCAAACACCACTAATTCCTATTTATTATATGAAACTGAGATCCTACTTGTTTGCATGAAATTAAATTCCTACGGATTCAATGTGAAATGAATTCTAATAAAGGATTAGTAAAGAGATGAAGAGGGGAAGGATAATGTAAAGATGTAGATGGGATCCAAATTTTCTCGCCATTTTGATTTACGAGGAGATGGTTGGGTATTCATTTTCCCTTCTCAATTCATTTTTTATTAAAGGAAAGATTTTTGTATGGCCTTTTATGGATCTTCACCATCCTACATTTAATCTTAACCGCTTTTAGAAACGCATTTCTTAAATTCATTAGGATTCAATTCCATGCAACAAGCTCTTAGGTACATACGTTTTCATGGAAATGTACATATCCAAACATATAACTCAAGTATTGCAATAAATATTTTGTATTTAATGCTCTAATTTGTAGTTCTTACATGTTGTTTATTTCACTTTGCAGATGCTATCTTTGAGTCTCATGGACTGACGGGTCGCAATCTCCTTCAAACAAAAAAGGGTAGGCCTCCATCCTTGTTGGATTTTTTTCTAAGTTCTTTAAAATCTCAGTCCAATTTGGTTGCACCCTGAATTGCAATTCTTTCGAAATTGAATGTGTTGGAAGAATAGGTGCATTTTCCCCTTTGACAGTAGATTTTATTAAAAAAAAAAAAAAAGAATACATACAATTGACTCTCTCTCTCTCTCTCTCTCTCTCTCTCTCTCTCTCTCTCTCTCTGGATGCAGGTTGCCCAGTGGACTTTGAGGCCCAGAACTACACAATCATCACAAGCCAATGCAAAGGCCCCAATTACCCAACTGAGATCTGCTGCAAGGCCTTGAAGGAATTTGCATGTCCATTTGCAGATGAAATAAATGATGTCACGAATGTCTGTGCATCAACCATGTTCAGTTACATCCACCTTTATGGCAAGTACCCCCCTGGCCTTTTTGCTAACTTGTGCAAAGAAGAAAAAGAAGGGCTTCAATGCGATGCGTTGCCCCCAGATTCAAGAAAGGCTGATGCAAGTGAAGGTCATATGGCTAAGACCTTCACCTCAATCCTCGTCATGCTAGAGATTGGCTTCTTTTTCTTCTTCCATGTTTTCTAAAGATACCTTCCTTGAAGAATGTTAACACTTCTTTTGAAGCTTTGGAAATACCATGCATGGTGGGAATGGGATGGCATTGTTTCATTACATAATTTGTTTTGATTTCTGAAGCAACTGGTTATCTAATTATAACCATGTAGTTCTCTTTATCAATATTCAGAGAAGTCTAGGTCCCCCATGTTTGTTAATTGTGCCCGGAAATCGTTTCTCTCTTTCAGACTAGAACATTATAATCAACTTATTTAGCAAAGCCATTGAGTAATGTTGGGGTATTGTGCTTGATATCTACAGATTTGCATATTGTCATATTTGATCATCTGCTTGGAATAAAATATTGTGATTGTAATATTTTGCTGCCTGATTTGTTTAGCTGTTGGTAGTTTATAAGATTTTGAAAAATGTTGGGTTGGGTTAAAATCAACATACAAGTAGATAGACCAAAGGTGTGATTCATGTTGTGTTTGCAAATATTGCAATTACAAGCGGATCTGTCTATGGTGGGTTTCATGTTATGTTTGCAATTGGAGACAATCCGAGAATGAGGTAAATGAGGACAAACGTACCTCGAGTAGGAATCAAAAGAAAAAGGCTTTTTTTTTTATTTTTTTTTTATTTTTTTATTTTTTTTTTTTTTTTTTTTTTGTAAAAGATCAAAAGAAAAGCTTTAAAGACAGTAATTGTCAAAGATGCCGAAAAGGTTCTTTTTTAGGTATCCCAACTTAGGAGGGGCTGGAGCCCCTAGCCCTTTAGAGAGGGGGCCCTTAGCTGAGGGGAGTAAATCTCGGGAGAGGTGGGGGACCCTTTGGCGAGGGAAGTAAACCTTTGGATAAGTATCAAAGACTTGGGTGAGAAAAGATGCCGCCGGGTTCAAACTCAAAACAGGCAAGTAAGAACTGGCGCCTTTTACCAATAAGATAAGAGGTAGTTCTTGTACCACTAAGATAAGAGGTCGTTCTTGAATGGTAAGTTAATGGCTGACATTATTGCAATCGGTTCTCCTTCATAGACGATTTTATTTAAGGGTAAATTAGCCAAAAGTCCTTGAGCACGGTCTTCTAAGGCATCAAGGACAACTACTTTTTCTCTAATGTCTATAGTCCAGACAGCTGGAGATACTTTAGTGAGAGGTCCCTAATATGCCACGTCATGTACTTTCATGACTAATTTGCCCCATTCAACTGTGCCAGAAAACTCATTCCTTCTTCTTCTCTCATTTTCCATTTTCCATTCATTTCCATAGTTGCAGAATATCGTTGCAGAGCACCTTCCGTCGCCACCATGACTTCCGATTCTCTCTCTTTCATTTTTTCAAAGATAAACACAGTTTTACTTTATCTTGCTCTTTTATTTGAAGTCTCTTCCAAATCTCTCTTTCTCTCTACAACTGATTTGAAAGGGAGCATTTTGCATTTTTTCTTGTTTCCTCCATCTCTTTTCTCGATTGGATTGTGGTCATCAAGTTTTTTTGTTTTGGATTTCGATTTTTATTAGAATCTGATTTTCCGTATTCTAACTTTTGGTGTCGCCGAGCTCAGATAAATTTCCCAGAATCTCTGATAAACTGGGCAGAAACTCAGATAAATTTGCCAAATTTATCTGAGTTTGGCAAATTTATCTGAGTTTCTGGTACAACTCAGATAAATTTATCTGAATTTTGAAGAACTTTTCTGAGTTTCAAACAAATAGCTATGTGAAGTGGTGCCATCCGACGACCCACATCCATCTCTCCTTTCTTATTGCAGTGGTTGTGATTTATAATTCGCGTTTTCTTTCTCAACCAGTAGACAGAAGGAGAAGAAGGAGCAAGAGCAGGGAACTATGGGAGAAATCAAACATGTTCTAGTTGTTGCATTCACAAGGTATCCTGTGTCCTAATTTCAAAAAAGCCCAAGTCAATCAATCTGTAAGTGGTTTTAACATGTGAAAGGATGGTCCAAGACCACAGTCCACAGGCTACATATCAGATCATAACCATGGTTTAAATAGTTCCTTAGAAAACTGATAAATTTATCTGAGTTTTATCTGAGTTTTGAAAACTCAGATAAATTTGTTTGAGTTTTGCTTTTGCTGACATGTACAAGGGCGTTTTTGTCCTTTTCAGTTACAAGAGGACTGCTGTCAGTATGATAAAGTATTGTGGACCGCTTGCAATAAAAATCACAGTTGAGGGGCCTCCGCCCAAATGCCCCTTTATTTAAACATAATTTTGTAGTAATTGGTGTGGTTCATAGTTCATGTTCTAAGTTGTGGGTTGCTTTAGTAACTTACAACTTCTTAAATTAGAGGGTTAGATTCCAAGAATAGGTGCTTTTATTAAACAAAACAAATGCTTGAGGATCAATATCTTCACTTGTAAGATGTTCTTCAATTTGCTATGGTTCAGGTTCTGATTATCTCGTGTAATGTGTAGTTTAAAATGCTGAACTCTAATTTAATGTGTAGTTTTTCAAATTCAAATTCTCTGTGTTCCAATCTCAAATTGTTTAACAAAACAATTCTAATAAAGTTATTTTCCTAAACACAAAATTGCATTTTTCTTTGGGATTTTTGTGATGATCCATCCATATGGATGGATCATCACAAAAATCCCAAAGAAAGGGAACGTGAGAAAATTCTGGATGAGGGCAAATCTGGGTGTGATGGCGATTCACAAGGAATAACGAGAGAAAGGAGGGAGATGGGATAATAGGTGGCCCCCATTAGACGTTTTTCCCCATCCATATATCCTACAAGGCATAAGATCAGAGAATATCTGTGGGACCCACTCAAAATACTTGAAGTCTTACAACATATTAGGGGGTGGACTAATATCACTATAGTTGGATGATATATATTGTCAAATAGAAATTCTCTCTATTGAGGAAAACCCATCATATTAATGACCAAGATCACCCAACATGGACCACCACATCCATCTTCCATCATTAGATTAATAATCAAAATCACCTAACATGGCCCACCACATCCACCTTCCACCATTAACACATTAAAATGTGCGTGATAAAGATCCATCAAACCTAAGTTGTGTGCGCCCTCAAACCTAAACTCAAAATAACAATAATAATAACAATATATAATATTCTTTAAAAATCCTACTTCAAAAGACACTTACACCACCTAAATTACCTTACTCTAAAAACCGGATGTGAAGAACATGCATTAATCCACATTTCGCAAGTTTTAACTTTTCATCCCTAGAAAAAAAAATCTAAAAAAAAAAAGAAAAAAGAGAAGGATCAATCATCTTAAAAGATTATAAAAGGGCCAATCATACCTTTAGTAAAGATTAGGAAGATTAAAAAGTAGTACATGGAATGGTGCGGTACATAGTCAATAAGGAGGAGAAGCAGAGAAATGAGGAAAAGGTCACAAAGACAAAAAGCCAATCCATATTGCAATATACTATCACTAGGGGTATTTCTTTCATGTTTCCTAGTTGTACAACACACCTCTTGGAATTTTTTTCAAATTTGACAAGATATATGCATATCTAATTCTAAAGGCAAGTGAACGGTCAAAATCCCTACATAACCCTTGCACACGTCAGGCAAAAAGACAAATGGTGTTTCATTATCCTAGGGCCCTTCACAAGTAATCACAACTAGTAGTGTCTTGACCTTCCAACAAGACAACGCAGCGAAGATTGACTCCTCATTTGGCAGGGTTACATTAACTCATTTGGCAGTGAAAAGTAGAGATTCAAACTCATCTTAAACCAACCAAAAACATGTGGTTACAGGGCTACCCCGCCCACGTGTGGGTTGATAAAACATGAAATGTTCAATCAGTCCATTAACTGTGAACATGATCATTCACCCACAATCACAGGTTGCATTAAAATCCAAAGCCACTAAAGGCATTTGTTTTACTCTTTGCCATGTCCATTTGGAGACAATCGGAGATGCAGGCAAGCCATTGAAGAGCCACTGAGTTCAAGGGCCCCTGATTATTCTAGTAGGTGATAGGTCGTCAGGAAACAGGATCAAACAAATCTGACCCACATCCCATGGCAAGAAAAAAAGAATAATATAACAGATAAGGGGGAAAAGGGTAGTGTAATGGGCCCTGAAGAAACAGAATCCAAAATATCTGACCCGCATCTCTTGTAGCAAGCACAAATAAATAGAATGATACAACAGAAAAAAAAAAAAAAACGAGGGGGTGTTTCATTGTCGCAGATGAGTCTGCAGCAGCATCTCTCACTCTATTTTTCTCCTTACTAGTCCTTTGAAGAAGTCAAAGCTGCATAAACATGGCAACCACTTATTTAATGTAGTTTTCTTTTTGTTTAAACATACTAATGCATGAGGTTAGATGCTAATGGGGATCAGGTTTCATGTAATATACCATAAGAATATAACTCTAGTGCAACCAAATGAAAAAAGAACAAAAGGACTGGAGAACATAACATGTTGAGGAACCATACTCGTAACCCTATTGTAGTCACATATAGAGTAATTATATGAACCTTGGCATAGGAAATGCGTCGCATCCTTAGCCCTCAAACATACAATTGGAGTCATGACAAGGTGGACAAAGATTATCCCCATATTGATGCATCTCACCCCAGGATTTTTTAAAATGAGATAATCATCATTCTAGACAAGCTTATTGTACAGTTGAAACAGTGTCAAGGTTGTGCCTTTTTTTTTTTTTTTGGCTAAGTTGGAGCACTATTCAAGAGTGATACTTTTAACTTAAAAGACCTAGGGATCGATGCTTGGGGCATATATATGTGTGATACAAAGGTGCCAACAACACTCAACGATGAGAGTGTTGGCAAGGTTGTGTTTTCGAGTCATGTTACCATTCAAAAGAGAAAAATAATTATAATTCATCAACCCAATCAATAAAAGGAAGGCCATGGAATAACAGTGTGATCCACACAAACAATAGTATGGACCCCACACACCACCCCACATTTACAGTTGAAACTGATGAATAGAAGTATTTTCAATCACACACTAATCTAGAGGCTATTACAATTATTTATAAACAATAAGAAAATGCAGTTGATAAAGATAAGATAGCATACAAAATTGAAGGAAATGGAAGATTATGCATACAAAATTGAAGGAAATGGGAGATTATGATAAACGAGACTCAGTCAAGACAGCTGAGATATTAGCTAATGTGTCCTTAACATGCCCCTGCAAGCGTGACTGGCCATCAAGGACAGTGAGCTTGCTATGTAGAAGAGAAAATCTAGAAGCAATAGGAGGCTTAGTAAAGATGTATGCAACCTGAGCATCAGTGGATACATAGCGAACATCAAGTTGATGCTTGGATATAAGATCACGCGTGAAATGAACATCGACTTCCACATGTTTGGTTCTGCCATAAATTAAAAACCGGATTGACTGAAAGGTACATAGCACCGAAGTTGTCACACCAGACCGTGGGTGGCTGACGCAAAAAGAAACCTAACTCACGAAGAAGGGAATGAACCTAATGAGTCCACAGGAGACAATGGCAACGCCCCTGTATTCGGCCTCAGTACTAGAGCGAGCAACAGTCGCTTGTTTCTTAGAACTCCAACTAACAAGATTTGAGCCTAGTAAACTGCATAGCCACTAGTAGATTTACGGTCATCCAGGCAGCCTGCCCAGTCTGCATCTGTATAACCATGAAGGTGTAGAGGGCCAGCAACACGGAGGAAAATGCCATAAGTGATAGTGTGTTTCAAATACCGTAGGATATGCTTGACGGCAGACCAATGATCTTCAGTGGGCAAATGCATAAATTGAGATACCTTTTTTACACTAAAAGAGATATCAGGCTGGGTGAAGGAGAGGTACTGCAATGCACAAACAGTGCTACTATATTGAGAAGCATCAGACAAAGATGGATAGCCTGAAAAGTGAGATAAGGCAGTGCTAGTAGCCATGGGACTTGAAGCGCTCCATCCATATGGGTCTTCAATAGAAAATCACGGATATATTTGGCCTGGGACAAGAAAAGTCCAAATGAAAGACGTGTAGCCTCAATGCCAAGAAAGTGGAGGGACCCAAGATCTTTGATAGCAAATTCCTTGCCAAATTCTTGTAAAAGAGAGTCCACTTGCTAAGAATTGGAGCCTGTAATGATAAAGTAACAACAAAATTGAGAATAAGGCGAACCGTAGTTGGCTTGATCACTGGGCTAAAAGTCTCCTTATAATCCACACCTTGTTGTTGATGAAAGCCCTTTGCTACGAGACGAGCTTTATAGCGTGCAATAGAGCCATTGGCGTTGAGCTTGATGCGAAACACCCATTTACAACCAAGAATATTAACATTGGCTTGGGTGGAACAAGTTGCCATATTCTGTTACGAAGCAAAGCGTTAAATTCCTCGGTCATTGCAACTCGCCAGTGTGGGTGCTTGGATGCTTGAGCGTAACAGGTAGGCTCAATATCAGAACATTCAACTAAGAGAGCACGAGGAAGCAGATAGCGAGTTGTAATGAATCCATCAAAATCCTTTGGTGTTCTTGTGTTACCTCTGGTGTGAGTAATCATAGAGTGAGTTGGTAATGGCTTAGCAACAGATGGTGATAGAGGTATAGATGAGTTAGTGGGGTTTTCTACTGCAGTCTCTGGTTGAGGCTCTAAAGGTATCTCATGTATAGGTGAAGGCACAAATGGGTTTTCAGGTAGGGCCTGAGATGTGTAAGAACTAGCAAGCATTAAATCTAAAGGAGCCAGAGCTCTCTGAGATGGAGTTGGGCTAGATGGTACAACAGTAGATGGATTAGGCAGTGGTAACATGGATGTGATGAAGACCGGATTGGATGATTTTGGGACATGTGGTGAAGCTATTTGAGAAGCAGCAATGGAAGTCTCGCTCATTGAAAACCACATCACGAGATATATGAGTGCGACCGGTAGTAAGATGAAAGCATTTGTAGCCTTTGTAAGAAGGAGAATAACCTAAGAATGCATAATGAACGGCACGAGGTCGCAATTTGTTGGCATTGTAAGGCCTGAGATTAGGGTAACATGCGCAACCAAACACACGCATAAAGGAGAAGAATTGGCCAAGATAGGGGTGGGCCTTCTATTAATTAAATAAGCAGTTGTTTCAAAGGCCTCAACCCAAAATTTGGTAGGGATGGAGGCCTGAGATAGGAGCGTTAATCCTATCTCAACCAAATGACGATGCTTGCGTTCAACAAGACCATTCGGAGCATGGGTATGAGGACAAGAAAAACGATGGGCAATACCATGAAGGTTGAGAAAAGACTTAATTTTTTTTTGTATCAACCACCGCCATCAATTTGTTGGAAGTAGGTGGGCCTCGTGGATAGATTTTCAAAACTTTTGACCCACTTAATACAGGGATCAAGTACCCATAAGGCCAAAAACCCAATGCAGGATGCATAACCCTCAATCTCAAGATCATGTACAGTAAATAAAACTATCTAAAAGATAGAAACAAGCAGCCAACAAGCATCCATATAAAAACTACAACATGTAACGAAGTAGATTATACCTTTGGAGCTCGGTTGTGCTCTAATGGAGAATTTGCGTCTTTATTTAATGATGAAACTCTTTCACTTATCAAATAGGAATCTTCAAGACCTTTTGATCTTCCACGCTATGACCCTTATCAGATTCTCTTTTTTCAAGAAGATGGGTGGGATCTCCAAGAGAAAACTCTCAAGGAAACTAGAAGAGAACTAGAAGAGGGAAGAGAGAAGACAAAACATGTGCAACTCTTACACAAAAGGCATGGGCGTGAATCCCTAGGTAGGATTTTGCATGGGACATCCAAGACCTCTTATGTCCTCTATTTATTGCTAAAAGCAAGCTTCTCTTCTTTGTTATCTAATTGAAATAGAAGTCTTACTTCTCTAACAATTAGTAACTCTCTTCTTTCTAAAATAGAAGTCTCACTTCCATTATAATTAGTAACTTACTATTACCACTATTAGAAGTCTCACTTCTAATGGAAATAGTAACTTTCTATTTCCTTTTAGAGTTCTACTATAATTAGTATTTTTCTAATAACTTGGGCTAGCGTGGGGACCACTAGGGATTCCTTAGAAAGCTGGCTCCAACTGGGACACGTGACCCCACATCTCATTTGCAATCCGGGCCCACAGTTAATTGCAAATAACATCATTATATAAATGCAATTGCACCCAGTCTTAGGAATAAATTACAATGAAGACCCTAAACTTCCCAATTACCACAAGTAGGCCCCTCTATCAATATCCATGGATCAATTGGAATAAATCTGTCTATTCCAATCTTAGTTCCACATCTTATTATCCTTGAGACCCAATTAATTACTATGATCATCAGTACCATCCAACTAACTCTTAATCAAGATGGGTGCGCACTTACTAATGAAAAATCCATTAATTGGCACAAGGGGATAATAGAGATAGATTCCATCTTGATCATTTAATGTTCCCACAGTACTACTACCAAATACCCAAGACACCGAGGTGTTGACCTATAGTTGGCCTCACTCATTGGTGACTCAAAGCAAATGAATAGATAGAAACTTGAGTTCATCAATGTCTCAGGATTGAGAGCCTATTGCTAGGGAATTATGAGCAGACCTTATAATCGAGACAGAAATCCATGAGGTGCTTCTCATGGTCCTTCAAATACATCCAATGTACCAACACCATGATCCAGAATCTTCCATTCTGATGATCGAGACAAATCACACTATCTCATAGTGATCAAAGTGCTGCAACCTTGTCAAATGAGATGCCTAGTCTCATCACTGGTTGTAAAGATATTTAAGTACAAGATTTGTGACATATATCTCCCGTGTGTGGATCTCATCCATACACATATAACACATTTAATATACTAATGGGACCCGGTTCAACTCATGAACCATTATGTCATATGTATTGGTCATGTGCATTAAGTAAAAAATTAACATTCATCTCATGAAAGTAAAGTATGATATTATTGATAAATAAAGAAACTAATCAATTTATCACGTCAACTGATGGATTGAGTCCATACAATCTAACACAATTTGCACTGCTTTAATTGGGAAGCCAAAAAACTTGTCAACATGTGCTTTAAATGAAATAAAAATAGACAACGCGTCTGATTTACGATGTAGAGGAAACAACCAGACAAAGCGACTAAAATTATCAATAAAGTGAATATAATAGCGGTGCTCATTTATTCCAGGAATCGGAGATGGTCCCCAAAGATCAGAATGCAATAATTCAAATGGAGCAGTACAACGAGACTCGGATAATGAAAATGAAAGTCTGGCACTCTTGCTATAATTGCAATCAGCACAGAGCAATAAACATTATCATTACAAACCCCACCATTGTAAAAAAAAAATCCAAAACAATGGTAGCATCGAAGTTAGCGCATGGTCCACATGGAAACTGAATTTTCTTTGTACTTTTCATACGCTTGTCTAGTAAATTCCCATGTTGGATTGCTCTCCGCAAGGTTTTGTATCTCCAAATGAATTTACACCCTTATTCTCTATCTAACCTAACTTCATACAATTCCTCAAATTCCACCGGTCACTAGCCGATATGAACTACAAGAGAAACAAAGCAAAGGCAAAGGATGCCATTGCTTAAAGTGAAACTAAAGGTTCCACTAACCAAACCAAACCAAACCAAGCCTTTTCCCACTAGGTGGGGTCGGCTATATGGATTTGACGACGCCAATCAAATCTGTTTAGGGCCATGTCCTCCGTTAGATCCATGTAGGCAAGGTCATGTTTAATAGTTTCTTTCCAACTTCTCTTGGGTCTCCCTCTCCCTCTCCTACTCCTGGCAATCTCTATGCCTTCACACCTTTTAACAGGTGCTTCCATTGGACGCCTTCTAACATGGCCAAACCATCTTAGTCGATTTTCTCTCATTTTATCTCCAATCGGTGCTATTCCTACTTTGCCCCTAATCTCCTCATTCCTAATCCTATCTCTCCTTGTGATCCCGCACATCCATCTTAGCATTCTCATCTCCGCAACTTCCATCTTCTTAACATGATTATGCTTTACTGCCCAACACTCTGATCCATATAACAATGCTGGTCTTACCGCCACCTTATAATACTTTCCTTTAACCTTGAGGGGGACTTTCCGATCACACAAGACCCCCGAAGCACTCCTCCATTTGGTCCACCCGGCCTGAATCCTGTGACTTACATCAGTATCAATCCCTCCATCCTGTTGCACCATCGATCCAAGGTACCTAAAGTTTTCTTTCTCTACAATCTTTTGTGTGCCTAAGCTTACTTTTATGTTACCAAGTGTCCTACTTTGGCTAAACTTGCACTCCATATATTCCGTCTTGCATCGACTTAGCCTAAACCCTTTTGTCTCTAACGTTTTCCGCCATACTTCTAGCTTAGCATTCACTCCTTCTCTCGTCTCATCTACTAAAACAATGTCATCTGCAAATAGCATACACCACGGCACCTCATCCTGAATATGTCTTGTAATCTCATCGATAACTAGGGCAAATAAGTACGGGCTTAACGCTGAGCCTTGGTGTAGACCAATCGTGATAGGAAACTCCTTAGTCTCTCCGCCAGTCGTCCTTATAGATGTCACGGCTCTATCATACATATCCTTTATCGCCTCAATATATGCGACACACACTCTTTTCTTTTCCAGTACTCCCCATAGAATCTCCCTAGGAACCCGGTCATAGGCCTTCTCCAAGTCAATGAACACCATATGTAAATCTTTCTGGCCTTCTCTATA
Organism: Umbellularia californica; assembly: GCA_028538565.1. Lineage (NCBI taxonomy): Eukaryota > Viridiplantae > Streptophyta > Magnoliopsida > Laurales > Lauraceae > Umbellularia > Umbellularia californica. Next base: position 19,807,742 of record JAPQWN010000011.1, on the reverse strand, counting down.
CTGTTCCATTAACCTCCTCAGGAGAAAGATAGCCTCCATGGTTGATCTCCCAGGCATGAAACCAAATTGATTATCTGAAATGTTTGTTGTTCTTCTTAGTCTTCTCTCAATAACTCTCTCCCATAATTTCATCGTATGGCTCATCAATTTAATCCCGCGGTAGTTCGCACAGTTCTGAATATCTCCTTTGTTCTTGTATATGGGTATAAGAATACTTTTCCTCCATGCATCAGGCATCTTCTTGCTCTTTAGCACTACATTAAAAAGTTTTGTCAACCAATTTATGCCATTCTCCCCCAAGCACCTCCAGACCTCAATAGGGATACCATCTGGCCCAACCGCTTTCCCATTCTTCATCCTTTTCAATACTTCTTTAACTTCTTCCCTACTGATTCTCCTATAGAACATATGATTCGATTCTTCCCTAGAAATGGTAAGCTGTCCCAATTGTATGTCACTACTACTGCTTTCGTTAAATAACTTGTAGAAGTAGCTCTTCCAACGCTCCTTTATCTCATCGTCCTTTACTAATACCTTTTCATCCTCATCCTTAATGCATTTAACTTGGTTTAAGTCCTTGGTCCGCCTATCTCTGGCTTTAGCAAGCTTGAATATCTCTCTCTCGCCTTCCTTAGTGTCAAGTCGCCTATATAGCTCCTCAAATGCCTTTGCCTTGGCCTCACTAACTGCCTTTTTGGTTTCTCTTTTTGCTTCTTTATACTTTTCCAAGTTTGCTGCATTTCGATCCCTTTGCCAAGTTTTAAAACTCTCTCTTTTAACTCTTATCTTGTCTTGAATGGCCTTGCTCCACCACCATGCCTCCTTCTGTGCCGGAGCACCCCCTTTGGATTCTCCTAAGACTTCTTTCCCTACCCTCCTAATACACTCTGCTACCTTATCCCACATATTATTTGCACTCTCATTTATCGCCCAAACGTCTTCCTCTAGTACTCTATCCCTAAATGCTAGTTGCTTATCACCTTTCAAGTTCCACCATTTAGTCTTTGAGCATCTATACAACTTCTTTTTTGTAGTCCACCTTTGTAGCTGCACATCTATGATCAACAACCTATGTTGGGAAGTCAAGCTCTCCCCCGGTATCACCTTGCAATCTTTACAAGCTAAGCGGTCTCTTTTCCTAATTAAGAAGAAGTCAATCTGTGTCCTTGAGGAAACTAAAGGTTCCACTCAAATAAAAAATTTATTTTCTTTTGGCATTACCCAGCATAGGCCCTTAATGGTAGGGTATAGGCCTAGATAAGGCCCATTGAGGCACAAAAGGCTTTGGCTCCACCCTGGCCCTTTGACACTATACCTTGAGTGGATTATGTGGCATATCTAATATGAAGCATTTATTTGACATAGTTAAGATTGTTTGAATAGATAGTTCTGAATGTGCAGCCTTTTGAGTTGGCACGGGCTTTTTTTTTTTTTTGAATTGATTAAGAAAGAGAATTTCCATTTTGAAATTTGATAAAACTTGTCTTGCATGGCCCGCGTGACTTTGGAGAACTGAATTGGACAAAGAATAACAATTGGATAAGAAGATCCCTCATAAGGTCAATCATGGCAAGCGAAAAAAGATCCCTCATAAGGTGCTCCGTTACTTCCCATTGACACCGAGGTTACGCAGATTGTATATTGTTGACACAAAAAAAGTCACTATGTCTCATCAACATCAAGAAGCCTCGTGAAGCTACATCTTGCTATAAAACAAGTAATGCTACTTCAAGCATCAGATCTTTTCAGAATCAGACAGAAACTGAGAGATCCTTCAAAACAACCAAAAGAGGGGTACACCTGAGGTTTCGGGCCATTCCGACAGCGTTTGGCCTAACTTCACTGCTCCGACAGCTAAACAAGCGCTCCCGGCGGCGACATCATCAAAGACACCAAAACTTTGATCAGAGCCTACGGATGACTCTAGAATGTCTCCAAAGGGCTCCATGCCAAATTTCAAGTCAAACCGACAACGTTTGACCCTCCATCAATGCTCGAGCAGCAAAATCAAGCCTCCCGGCGGCGGGAACCATAGAAGCCATCACTAATCAAACAAAATACATGAGTGGCTTCAACATGCTTCCAAAAGGCTGCACGTCGAATTTCAGGTCATTCCGACAAAGTTTGACCAGGTTTCGATGCTTCGAGAGAAAATCAAGCCTACCGGCGGTGGAGCAACCCGAGACCGTGACATCCAAAATGGAGCCCATGGAACGTCTCAAAATGACTCCAATAGGCTCCCCGTCAAATTTCAGGTCAATCGGACATCGTTTGACCACATATCAAAGCTCGGCATTTTCCCCGCAGCAAAATCAAGTGAAGCATCGATGGGACCCCAACCGGCTTCAAAACTCAAATAAAAGCCCACGGTTGGTCCTATCCACTGCTCAAGAAGCTTCACCTCAATTTTCAGGTCATTCCGACATCGTCTGACCTAGTTTCGACTCTTGACGGAAAATCGGCTACAAAGTCTTCGGCTTTCTCGAAAAATGGGAAACTTTGTGCTCCGATTTCGCGCGGGTTCTCGTCAAGTTTTCTCTAAGAAAATGAAGTCAATAATTGAGGAAAAATGTCAAGAAAAATACAAAAGAAAAAAGGAACGAAAAAGACGCAAAATCGGCCGAAAACGGAGCTCGGCGACCAAAGGGCAAAAAACCCTAAGGTCGCCGGCGACCCTGCAAATCCGGGTCGCCGGATTTTGCACCAAATTGACCGTTTTTCGATGGTTTTCGCGTTTCGGGTGTTCCGGCCTCTGTGATTTTCTGAAAATCCAATGTTTGGTGCTTGAAAACCAATGATCTTCGTCGACATCTCGGATCCGCCGTCAAAAGCATGAAATCATCACCGATCGCCTCATCGCCTCAAGATCGCCAACTGGCTGACCAAGAAAGTGCACTTTCTGTCCGACCGATCGTGAAATCGACAAGATAGATGTCACCGGCCCACCAACATCAACTAATGTCTGAAATTGCATCGCAATCCGACATCAAACAATCCGTGGGTCCACCTGTGACGATCGCAAGAAGAATTTCAAAAGGCGCAGCGCGGCCCACGACTCTTCACATGCCTTGGCGACCACTTAATGATGTTAATTGACCCGTTTATGACAACTTAATGCGGTCATTAACTCATTATTTTGGACGGCTCAATCAGATTCAAGCATTTGAGAGTTACAAATCCAAGTAATCATGGCATTAAACCCATGAAACTCCCATCATCATGAAGCATAAAGGCAATTAAAAGCCCACTACCTTCATCGGGCAATCACAAGCCATGAAAAAGGAGTTACAAAATCAAACTTGTAACTCCTCATCAATGCTCTCATCATGGCTATCAATGCCCATAACCACCCCATGGCTACCAAAAGCCTATAAAAGGAGATCCATTTCCAAGAGAGGGAGGATCATCAGATGGACATCTATCGACTTGAAGTTTTGCACTTCTCCCAAAGAAATCGAGACGAAGTCCTGCTACTTTGCTCCCGGAAGCACCACAAGGTGATCAACGTCCCTTGGGGGGCCACCCCCCCAAGGTCTCTTCCTTCTCCAACATGGCCTAAACGCGGCTTTTCAGCCCGTTTACTTGGTTTTTCATTGGATATAGGACCTCCTCTTGGTCCTTGTCCTTTAAAAAATCGAGGTTAGGAGCCAAGCCAAAGAATCAAAGCAACACATGTTCTCATTTGAAGGACGATGGCGAAGCCCACACATGACTTGCGACTGTCGATCTCAACGTGTCCCCACAATCTCCTGAGAAGTTAGATTCCTTTGCTTACTTTTCTATTGTAGTTTGTATTTCCTAAAGAGACAAAAAGAAATCACAATTCTTGTCTTTCACATTTGATGAGTTTTGTAAAATCGCCTTTCACGGCAAAATCGCCTTTTACGGCAAACAAACAAAAACGCCTCCTACGGCATTCTAAAAAAACAAACTTGTCTCTTTTCTTAATATTAATGCAATTTGAAAAGTTAGAAAAAATGATTGATTTCCTTTCCACTTGTGAAGGTGAATCTCCGGATTATCACCATTCCAAATTCCAAGTAGAAAGTAAATCTGGCATACCCGTACAAAAATGTTGATGCCCGAGATCTTCCCTCCTCCACCGAGACCCAGGTCAGCCCCCGGGGTGCGGAGGGAGAGGACGGAAGATTCCCCCTTTTTCGGGTCCATCAAGTTGGCATACCCGGTGGGACACGTTGACTTGAGAACGTGATGCTTTGATCACTTGGCTCCTTTCTAGTTGGTGGCCCATGTTACTTCTTGCATCTAAAAAAAAAAAAGAACATGAGATGGGATTTCAATTGTTTTTTCTCACTTCAATAAAAAAACAAATCTGATTTCTTTTCTTAGATTCAACTTCGAGAAATTTTGATCCTTCCCTCTTCGAACTTGATAGCTCACAGAAATGTTCGCAGCTATCGTTCATATCGGGGATTGGGCCATCTTTTCTCTTTGATGAGTCCAATTGGGATTTAAAAAAAAAAAACACCTTCATTTCAAATTCTTGCAAAAAAAAAAAAAATGATCTCTCTTTCTCAAGATTCAACTTTGAGAAATTTTGATCCTCTCCTCTTTGAACTTGATAGCTCACTAAAATGTTCGCAGCTATCGTTCATATCGGGGATTGGGCCATCTTTTCTCTTTGATGAGTCCAATTGGGATTTCAATAAAAAAATTATAATTTCAAAAGAAAATTAGTTTTCTCTCTTTTGCATTCAAATTTGAGAAACCTTGGTTCCTTCCCTTTCGGATTTAGCGCTCGCAGAAATGTTGAGCTTTTGTTCGGATTGGAACACCATTCGTTCTCTTTGATGAGTTTATTAAAAACCTTTCAAAAAAGAGTAAAAAAAAAACACTAAGGTTCCACCAGTTGCGTTCTTTGACCAAAGTGGATTTAAGAAAAGCCTTGTCCAGAGTGTGGAGACAGCTAGACTGTTCGAGGCAAGGGTCCTCCAAACGGGTTCATTAAGTAATCCTACCCTCACCTGGGGGCTGATCTATCTACTAACGTTTCATAAGATCGAATTGGAAATCTATGTGCACCTTTAAAAAATATCCTCTAAAAAAAATCTTAAAAAAAAAAAAAACTTCTGTCACTTTTGAATTCAGAGATGAGAAATCTTGGTTCTTTCCTTTTTGGATTTAGAGCTCGCAGAAATGTTGAGCCTTGTTCGGAATGGAACACCATTTGCTCTCTTCGATGAATTCAATCTTGACCTTTCAAAAAAAAAAACTTCCGTCACTTTTGAATTCAGAGTTGAGAAATCTTGGTTCCTTCCCTTTCGGATTTAGTGCTCGCAGAAATGTTGAGCCTTGTTCGGAATGGAACACCACTTGCTCTCTTCGATGAATTCAATCTTGACCTTTCAAAAAAAAAAAAACTTCCGTCATTACTGGATTCACATCCGAGAAATTATGGTTCCTTCCCTTCTGAATTTAGCGCTCGCAGAAATGTTGAGCCTTTGTTCGGATTGGAACACCATTTACTCTCCTTTATGAACCCAAATTTGACCTTTCAAAAAAATCCCATCTCGTGTCCTTTCCAAGGATGCGATTTGCAACATTTGTGCCTAGCGGTGCTAGTACGCCCTTTCGGGTCTACTGTATTCGCGACCGACACATTTGTATCTCCAACCTCATATCATTTTACCTCGAGTGAGCCTTGCTTCTCGGTAATTTGAATTAAGGTCTACAATTGCTTCTAGCAGTCACTGGAACGCTCACTCTGAGCCTACCATACTTGCATTTTAGAACAATTGTATCCTTTATGGCTTTTTGCCTTCTTCATCGTCCTTGGGTTGGGCCATGTACCCTCAAATGATTTGAAAAGACAAAACCATAGTTGTTCTCCATTTATGATCACCATATTCTTGTGATTACTAATGGATTTGGTCTTGTTTCAGAAGTTTTCCAAAACTAACAATGGCAGCTTCATTGACCATCACTTTCGATGATAACAAGTACCAGCTTATGCTTCAAGACAAGCAAAACAAGCATAAGCGCCCTACTAGTTGCCGAAGTGTCATCTCCCTTGACAACTCTCCAAACACCGGGTCAACTTCAACTCCCCGGACCATCGTCTTCGGATCGATGGGATCATTCCCACTTCCCGCAGAAGACACTGTACCTGCCAAGAAGCAGAAAACCGCCCCGCAACGTGTTACTAAAATGGCACCAAGGGCAAACACCAAGAAGCCTGAAGCCCGTGGCGTTCCCACGAAGCCTCAACCCACAAGAAACCAGGTTTACACCAAAACTTGGTCCCCAAGATCTTCACCAAAGCAACGAAGGTCACAAACATCTGCAAAGCCAGCATACCTAGCCCCTCTCAAGGAGAATCGGTTCTACCCTCTCTCTTACATGAAAGAGGAGAAACCTACTCTCCACCCAAAAAACAAACAAAATCATCATGAGTCGGGTTGCTCCTACAAGCCCAAGATCAAATCCTGCATCGTTAGGCCTATGCAAAAACATGCTGAAGCCTGCACTCCCGCGAGTCGACCCTTCATATCAACAGGGGCCAAGCTTGCAAAATTCAAGTCTTCATTACGACAGGCAAAGGACCGCGCCCAGATTCTGTCCTTGCCAAGCTTCAAAGAAGACAAACTCGGCTGCTGCGCACGAGGGACTACATTCTTCATCGCCAGAGCCCAACCAAAGCTGACTGAAGCTCAAATTGCTCGTCGTATGCGTCGCCGCACTGCATATCGACAAAAGAGACTCGAGAAACAAAGAACCCAGCGTTCTACTCTCCACGTCTCAAATAAATGGGTCGAAAAAGAAAGACCCAACCAATTCGTTGCTGTTCATATGGTTGGCAAAACCAGAAAACGCCAGAAGTCAGCAACCAAAAATCAGTGTTAGACGTCCAGTGACTCGCAGCGTCTCCCGGACACGAACACATCTGGAAGAATCTTCCACTCCTCCAAGCCGAGGACACCGGAGTAACCACTCATCAGATTCTTCATCGAGAAGAATGAACCCCAGCTCAGTCACCAGGACGATTTCTTCGTTCGAATCCCGAGGGATGAACGTCTTGGCTACAAGTTCTGAGCCGCCTCCACAGCATGACGATGTAACCACACGCATCCAACAGTTGGAGCTAGGACAACAGAGAATGAAGCTCTGATGGAAAACCTTATTCTCACTCTACAGCGTCCGCCACCTAACAATGAAACCCCTCCGAATCATGAAGATGACGAGGGCAATGCAGAAAACAATGAGTCTCGCGCCCTTACCAGAAAGGACGTGGACGATATCCTCGCAAAAGCAAAAGAAGATGATACATTGAAGGAACATGGGATCAAGCCACCCTACCCTTTATGGATGGACTCGGTTCCGTTCCCTGCAAAATTCAAACAACCTACTCTCCAAACATATACTGGGAAAGGTTCAGCCAGACAGCATATCATCCATTTCAAGATCCTGACGGGAGCTATTACGGATCAAGATGCCCTCAAGATTTGCCTCTTTGCAAGTACCCTAAAAGGTACAGCCTTTGATTGGTACTCCACTCTGCCGGAGAACTCCATCCAGAACTGGGTTATGCTAGAGACACGCTTCCTGACCCACTTCCAAGGTGAGGATCATCCTGTTACTATGGCTCAACTCTGTAGTCTAAAATAGGGAGAGAATGAATCAACATACGACTTCATTCACAAATAGAAGACAATGGCGTACAAATGCTCAGATGTACTGCCACAAGCGTCGCTAGTCGACATCTGTTGTAACAATATGAGGGCAAAAATTCGCTCCATGATCATCGGCAACAAATCAAAGAACCTGGGAGAACTCCTCGAAGCTTCCATGGAAGCTGAAATGGTGATCAAAGACCTCAACAGTCAGAAATCATCAAAGAAAAAGCTGACTGCTGTTACAACCTCAAAACCAAAGAAAAAGGAGGTTCTCAATGTGCAGACTAAATCAGCTCCTCAGCAGCCAAAGAAACCTGAAAACAAAACTGCAGGTAAAAGGCCTGAACTCTCTGATGCCTTCAAAGAATGTGTAGAAAAGAAATATCCGTTCGATGAAGATGTTGAAGAAATCTTTGAGGCTCTCCTAGCAAATGGCAAACTCATTTTGCCAGAGCCCAAAAGACCGGGAGATTTTGGCAAAACCAATGATCCCCGATACTGTCCATACTATCAAATGATCTCACATCCTCTCAATCAATGCTTCGTTGTGAGAGAGAAGATCAATGAGATGTGGAAAAACGGAGTCATAACCTTTGATAAAAACTATGGCCCGGCCTCTGTCAACATGGTGTCATGTCGGCAAACTTCAAAGTCACCGAAGGAGAAGATCACTACTTCATTCAAGGTGATAAAAATGGCTCAAGCATCCCAAGAATTGGTTCCCTATTCAACATCAGATGGACAGCCTATATGGGTGCATCCTGATCTCCTAGATGATGAAAATTGGGAGATCATCAAAACAAAGCCGTCCGCTCAGCAGCGAAGGCAAGCCAAGAGACAACTCCGCAAGCTCAAACAGCAGCAAAAGTCTCAACCAAAACAAGAAGTCCTTGAAAAAGCAGAAACTGCTTCCACTGCTTCACTAGGGACGACGGAAGAATCTCTTCCCAAAACCTCCAAGGCGGTAAGAAAATTCACTCTTGATGATTTCATGCCACCTCTATACAAAAATGAAAATGTGCAGGAGGCATCATACTCTTGCAACTCGGTAGTTGGATTCTCCATGAATGGATACGAGTCCAGTGATACTGCCAGTGATATCGATGAGTGGGAAGAATCCTTTGAAACAGGAGAATACCTCTCCGACGAGGAATGGATTCCCGAGTCTTATCTTATGCCAGTAATCTGGTATAACCCATTACAGCCACAAGGATCCTGGTCTGATGATGGAGAAGACCAGGACCCTGTTCAAGAAAATACTGTCAATCCAGCACCAGCAAATGCTTCAGTGGAACCCAACATGGGCGAACCACGACGAGCAGATGACGAAGAAGGTTTGGCTCCTATGCCTGATCTTGAGAAATATGCAAGAATCCTGCAACATCTTGCCATAGAGCAGGAGCAGGATCACATCAATCTTCGTCATGATCCAGAATTGGAAGTCCCTGAAAATCAACGAGAACTTTCTCCCTTAACTCCTGAAAATGGAGAAAACAGTTGGATCGATGATCCTCTCACATCCGAGGATGAGTCTGATTCCCAACAGTCTACACTGGGGGCATCTCCTGTCAGGATAACCTACAATGCAATAGCTCAGGACGACAGTGCCTCTGAAGCTTCCGAAGACACGTACTCCCCAACCGGTAGCGTATCTTCCGGAGCTACATCCTCTCAGGTGACTTCCACTGAGATAACATCCTTTCAGCTCTCGTCTCCTGAAGCTGTGACATCGGAACTCAAGCCTCTCCCGATTGATCATCTTGAAGAAACTTCTGCCAATGAAATCTTCTTCAACGAAAACTCAGTCAATTGGTCTCAGATACCCGATCTCACGGGCGATGTCTGGGCTAATAAAGAAAAGTTGCCGGCTGCTGTTCAGGACTTGTTCCCGGAAATTGCTTCGTGCAACACAATCATTGAAGACGCCAATGCTGTTACAGAGACGTCTTCAGCAAAGGATCAACTTCTTGATCTTGAGAACGATCTTCCAAAAGAAGACCCTTCTCTAGAGGCTCTTGAAGTTGGTAGAGGCACCCGTTCTGGCCGGGATTACCACAACAATTACAACCAACCTTCTTCTTCTTATGTAAATCCTTCGGGAAAACAAGATGTAAGCGCCCCAAGTAGCAATAATAATGAAAATGCAGGCCCGAAGGAGGCTTTCAAGTACGACTTGATTGAGCACTTCAAACACATACTTGCACGTCTGCACATCCTTGACTTATTACGAATGTCTCCACAAACTCGTGATAGTCTCATTTCAGAATTACAAAGGCTGAATGCGGATGTCGACAAACATGCCCCACAAGTCCTACAAATTGAAATGGACTATATGGTCAAAAAATCAAATACTCCCTCGAAGGGAGAAAAGAAGAAAACTGAGGGATCAAACAATGAATGCCTCTCGGTACAAAAAGCAGCAAGTGCAACAATTGCCTTCGATAAGGATGACCTCCTCCTAGGCGAAACAAAGCACAACCGTCCCTTGTACTTTACAGGGTACGTCAAAGAAATGCCAGTACACAGAGTTCAAATCGATCCAGGTTCTGCACTCAACCTCATCTCTACTTCTGCACTCGAAGAGCTGGGCATCCTACCTAGCAAGTTGAGTCACACGTCCGTATCCATCTTCGGATATGACGGTAGCACTCAAAGGCCTATCGGCAAAATCAGGTTAAAATTGCAAATCGGTGATCTTATTTTTGAAGTCATCGTGTATGCAATAAGGACCCCTTCATGTTACAATATACTCCTTGGACGCCCTTGGATACATGAGAATGGTGTCGTCCCTTCAACTCTACATCAGTGCATCAAGTTCGTTGGCGACGATGGCTTGATACATCGAGTATTCGCAGACAAAAAACCCTTCAAAAGCAAGGATGTCCATTTTGCAGATGCTGAAATGTATAAAGATGGAAAAGAAGAACAGGAGGAAAAAAAACAATTCGCTTTGTCGACAGTCTCCAGAAAGATAAAGGCAAGGCTCCTCAGCAATCATTGGAGGAAAACAAACCCTCCACCAAACTCGAAGTAAGCAACCAAGCTCCCTTCGTCGTCTCCTTCAAATCTCCAAAGCCTTTGGTAATCACTACCAAAGCAAAGAAGACAAAACAAAAGACTGGGGGCAAGTTCACTGTCTCCTTTGTGTCTATTATGCATGACACAGACTCGGAGTCAGAGCCAGAAGATGACACAGCATCAAGCCAAGCCGGTACTCAGCAAGATCAGCTCACTCTCACTCCGTTGGAGACACTTGCAGACATAGAAGACCCTACGTCTGCTTCCTTTGTTATTCCGGCAACTTCGCGAGAAGAAAAAACAATCTTCTCCCACAGATCGGGAGCATCTCCACTGAACTCTTTGCTTGAACCTTTCCAAAACGAAGGTGCAACATATGAGAGGGCTATGATGAAAATATTTCAAGATATGCAGCACAAGACGGTCGAATGCTATGTTGACGACCTCGCCATCAAAAGCAGAAGAAAAGAAGACCATCTCGATGATCTTCAAGAAGTCTTCCTCCGACTTCGCAAACACAAGTTGCGGATGAATCCACTAAAGTGCTTCTTCGGTGTCTCATCGGGTAAGTTTCTCTAATTCATAGTACGGAAAGCTGGAATAGAACTTGACCCCACTAAAGTCAAGGCTATCCTGGAAATGCCATCTCCCAGAACCCTAAGAGAATTAAAAGGGCTTTAAGGAAGGCTGGCCTACATTCGACGGTTCATCTCCAACCTATCAGGGAAATGCCGTCCATTCTCTCGCCTGATGAAGAAAGGCGTGGACTTTGTCTGGGATGCTGAATGTGAAAATGCATTTCAAGACATCAAAGCATACCTCACCAAACCTCCAGTGCTGGTTGCCCCCACAACTGGAAAACCATTTAGCTTGTACACAAGAGCTCTCGACCACTCTTTGGGTGCTCTGCTCGCACAAGAAAACGACGACGGAAAAGAAGCTGCTCTATATTACCTTAGCCGCATGATAGTAGGTGCAGAGCATCGCTACTCCCCAGTCGAAAAAGAATGCCTTGCAGTAATGTTCGCCGTACAAAAGCTGCGTCACTATCTGCTGTCGAACACAGTCTACCTGATTTCGAGGATCAACCTCCTAAAGGTCCTTGTCACAAAAGCAGGTTCTCTTAATGCCCGACTGGCAAAATGGTCCATTCTTCTATCACAGTTTGATATTAGGTATGTACCACAAAAAGCAATCAAACGCCAACCTCTAGCAGACTTTCTCGCAGAGCATCCATTGCCTAAGGATTCTCCACTCAGGGATGATCTCCCAGACGAATTTGTCTACAACGTGGAAACTTCCTTATCAAATGCTTCCTGGGACATGTACTTTGACGGTACAAGTAGGACAAATGAAAAAGGAAAGCAAATATCGGGAATTGGCATCCTCTTTGTTAGTCCCGACAAATACATGATTCCACCCGCCTTCTCGCTACTGGAACCATGTTCAAACAATGCAGCTGAGTACCAAGCCCTGATTATAGGATTGGAACTCGCCCTTGAATCCGGCATCACCACGCTGGAAGCTTTTGGAGACTCTCAACTGGTCGTCAACCAGATGAATCAGAAATATGAAGTCAGGAAGCCTGATTTGCTACCTTACTACAATAAGGCGCAGTCGCTTCAATAAAAATTCAACATCTGTCATATCAACCACATCCTCAGAGGTGAAACCATCCGTGCAGATGCCCTGGCTGGACTCGCCGCATCCATAGCAATCCAAGAAGGGGAAAACATGCAAATCACAGTGTGTCAAAGAAGGATTCTCCCTCCTCTCAACACACACCAAGCAGTTGCTGAATGACACCAAGTGGTTGGAAGTCGGATGTCCATCCTCAAACCTCCGATTGGCGACTGGAGAGATCCGTTCATTGATTACATGATGTTCGGAATTCTACCTGAAGATCCAAAAGATAGGGTAAGCATCCAAAGACGAGCCCCGAACTTTCATTTGGATATACCTTCAAAAGCACTTTACAGAAAATCTTTCAACGGAGTACTCCTACGCTGCTTGTCATGACAAGAGGCTAAGGAAACTCTCAAAGAAGTACATGCTGGTCTTTGTGGAGCCCATCAGGCTGGTCCTAAGCTCTACAACCAGATAAAAAGACTAGGTTATTATTGGCCTACCATGGTAGCTGATGCAATGCAATTTGCCAAGTACTGCCAAAAATGCCAGATTTACGGAGATTATGTCCACATGCCTCCAGAATGGCTACATTCAACAGCAATCTCATGGCCTTTCGAAGCCTGGGGAATGGACATCATAGGTCCTATTTCTCCCCCATCAAGCAAAGGTCATCGCTTCATCTTCGCCGCTACGGATTATTTCTCCAAGTGGTCAGAAGCATTTGCGCTCAGCGAAATGAAGACCTCATCAGTCCTTCAGTTCTTGCGCACCAACATTATTTGTTGCTTCGGCATACCTAAAAGATTCGTCCATGATAACGGACCACAATTCCGGGATCACAGATTCTACAGGTTTTGCGACAAGTACAAAATTCAAAGTTGTCATTCGACTCCATATAATCCAGCAGCGAATGGACTAGCAGAAGCTTTTAACAAGACACTCTGCAAAATTCTCAAGAAAATAGTCTCTAGTCACAAAAGAGACTGGGGCGACAAACTACCAGAAGCCTTGTGGGCCTATCGAACCACCGTTCGAGGACCAACCCATAGCACACCATTCTCTTTGGTCTATGGATGCGAAGTTGTTGTCCCTTTGGAAGTACAAATTCCTTCCTTAAGGGTATCTTTCCAAAATGACATGACACAAGAAAGCAATGTCAAATTGAGACTCCAAGAGCTGGATAATCTCGATGAAAGACGACTTGAAGCTCTACAAAGCATTGAGTTGTACCAAGCACGCATGGCAGGATCTTTCGACAAGAAGGTCAGGCAATGCGCCTACAAAAAGGGTGACTCTGTTCTTGCAGTAAAAAGACCTATAGTCTTTGCCCACAAATCCAAAGGCAAATTTGAACCAAAATGGGAGGGACCCTTCGTCATCGACAAAGTCTTCTCCAATGGCGCATACGCTCTTCTAAACATGGAAGGAGACAAATGTATGCTACTCATCAACGGCAAGTTCTTGAAGCGGTACTACCCTTGAAGACTTCCTCAAACAGGTCAGAGCAATATCTACACGGCTAAAGCGTATTTCAAAGGTGCTTGCTCGTCAAACCCACCCCTTTTGAAATTTTCATCTTTACGTTGAAGTTTCCAAAAAAACAATCTCTCAAAACAATGCTTACTTTCATCGTTTCATTGTTCAAAAGAAAAATCAAATCCAAAATCCAAGTTTAGGAGCCTCTTCCCAGACTTGACCAAAATTTTCGATCCTTGAACCCAAAATTCATGGTTTGAAACAAAAACCAGGACTCAGGAATTTTCACCCTAGTCTACCTTGGCTTTTACAACCGAAATCGTTTTAAGCCAAAATTTATAACCCTCGTGTCTCTAAACAAAAAAATTGGTTTTTAGAAACCGTGGGGAAGCGACACTTAGTTGTGTTGACACCAAAAATGTCACTTTGCCTCTTCAACATCAAGAAAGCTGCATGAAGTCGCAACCTGCCATAAATAGGCAATGCAATTTCTCCAAAAAATCAAATCTTGTCAGAATCAAACAAAAACTGCAAGATCCTTCAAGATAGCCAAGAGAAGAGTACACATGAAGTTTCGGGCCATTTTAGAATCATTTGGCCTAACTTCGCTTCTCCGACAGCTAAAATGGCGCTCCCGGCGGCGACATCATCGGAAACGTCAAAACTTCGATCAGAGCCTACGGATGACTCCAGCATGTCTCAAAAGGGCTCCATGCCAAATTTCAAGTCAAACCGACAACGTTTGACCCTCCATCAATGCTCGAGCAGCAAAATCAACCCTCCCGGCGGCGGGAACCACCGAAGCCTTCGCTCATCAAACCAAGTGCATGAGTGGCTTCAACATGCTTCCAAAAGGCTGCACGTCAAATTTCAGGTCATTCCAACAACGTTTGACCAGGTTTTGATGCTCCGAGAGAAAATCAAGCCTACCGGCGGCGGAGCAACCCGGGACCATGACATCCAAAACGGAGCCCATGGAACGTCTCAAAATGACTCCAATAGGCTCCCCGTCAAATTTCAGGTCAATCGGACATCGTTTGGCCACATATCAAAGCTCGGCATTTTCCCCGCAGTAAAATCAAGTGCAGCATCGACAGGACCCCAAACGGCTTCAAAACTCAAACAAAAGCCTATGGTTGGTCTTATTTATTGCTCAGGAGGCTCCACCTCAAATTTCAGGTCATTCCGACATCGTTTGACCAAGTTTCAGCTTCTGCCGGAAAATCAGCAGCTCTACGCGACAAAGTCTTCGGCTTTCCCGGAAAATTGGAACTTTTCACTCTAAAAATGCAAGGATTCTCATCAGGTTTTCTACAGGGAAATCAAGCCAATAAATGAGAAAAAAATGTCAGGAAAAATACAGAAGAAAACGGCGACGAAAAAGACCGCAAAACGGACCAAAAACGGGGGAAAAACCCCCAGGGTCGCAGGCGACCCTGGCCCATGGTCGCCGGCGACCATGGAAGTCCGGGTCACCGGATTTTCCGCCGGTGACCCATTCTTCCGTCCTTTTTCGCGTTTCGCGCACTTTGGCCCCTGTGGTTTCCTGAAAATGTGATTTTTAATGCTTGAAATTGACTCATATCCGACGACATCTCGGATCCGCCGTCAAAAGCATAAAATCATCAGTGATCGCTCCAAGATCGCCAACCGGTCGACCAAAAAAGTGCTCTTTCTGTCCGACCGATCGAGAAATCGACAAGACAGATGTCACCGGCCCGCTCTTAGCTATCAATGCCTGAAGTTACATGTTCATCCGATGTCGATCAGCATGAAGATCCATCGATGATCATCGCCAGAAGAATTCCAGAAGACACGGCACGGCCCGCGACTCTTCAACTGCTCGGCGACCAATTAATGTGGTTAATTGGCTAGCTTTATGGCAGTCATTAACTCATTCTATTGGACGGCCCAATCAGAAGCAAGCATTCGGGAGTTACAAATCAAGAGATTCATGGCACTTAAACCTTGAAACTCCTCCCATCATGGCGATTAAATGCCCTTAATCTCCATCGACCAATCAGATTCAAGGAAAAAGGAGTTACAAAATCAAGAAATAAATCTTATAACTCCTCCCATTAAAGCCATTAAAGCCCATAAACTCTCCTAAATGGCTACCAAAAGCCTATAAATAGGAGAGCATTCCATTGAAATCAGGATCAGAGAAAACTTCAAAAAGCGCCACAGATCCAGAAATCTGAGAGAAAGAAAAAGAGAGAAAAACTCTGCTGAAGTTCTGCGCCGGCCACCACTACAAGGTGACAAAAGTCCCTTGGGGGGCACCCCCCCCAAGGTCCTTGCCTTCTCCCGCTACCTCCAATGGCTTAGACATGGCTTTTCAGCCCGTCTACTTAGCTTTTTATTGGACATAGGACCTTCTCTTGGTCTTTGTCCTCTAAAAATCTGAGGTTATAGCAAAGCCAAGCGAATCAAGAGCATCCTCTGTTCTCATCTGCATGGATGATGGCGAAGCCCACACATGGCTTGCGACCGTCAATCTGAACGAGTCCCCCACAATCTCCTGAAAAGTTAGATCTTCCTTTTCTTGCTTTTCATTGTAGTTTGTATTTTTCTAAAAGAGACAAAAATCACAACTCTTGTCTTTTTCATTATTGATGAGAATTGTAAATCGGCTATAAACGCCAAAATCGGCTATAAATGCCAAACAAAATCGCCTTTCACGGCAAACCAAGAAAATGTCTCTTTTCTTAAATATTTGTGCAATAGAAAACTTGAAAGAAGTTGATTTCCTTTTTACTTGCGAAGGTTGATCTCCGGATTACCACTTGCAATTCCAAGTAAAATAGAAAATCTGGCACACCCACCCAAAAAAAATGTTGATGCACGCTTCATGCCCGCCAGGGTGCGAAAGGGCCGGACCCGACGGACTCCCACGTTCCGCCGACCCCGGTAGCCGCCCCACGGCACTCGAAGCGCGTTCCATCAAGCTAGCACACCCAGTGGGACTCGTTCATTTGAGAACACGATGCTTTGGAAATGAAATATTTGCATACCATATTTTGCTCTATGCTTATACTTCTTCTCCAGATTCCTTGGCTACTTTCTAGCTGGTGGCCTATGTTGGATTTTGCATCCAAAAAAAATGAGATTGGATTTTTTGGAAATTTCTGCTTCTTTAAGTTTGTTTCCACTCTTTCTCTTTTCAAAAAAAAAATTATTAAAAAAAAAATCAGTTTTCTTAGTTTGAATTCAAAATTGAGAAACTTTGATCCTATCCTATCGTTCTTTGGTGCTTGCAGAAATGTTGAGCCCGTTCGACTAAGGTTTTGGAACATCGTTTCTCTTCGATGAGTTCATTAGAGATTTCAAAAAAAATAACAATAAAAAAATATATATAAAAAAAACATCAGTTTTCTTAGTTTGAATTCAAAATTGAGAAACTTTGATCCTATCCTATCGTTCTTTGGTGCTTGCAGAAATGTTGAGCCCGTTCGACTAAGGTTTTGGGCCATCGTTTCTCTTCGATGAGTTCATTAGAGAAAAAAAAATAATAATAAAAAAATCAAAAAATCAGTTTTCTTAGTTCTGATTCAAAATTGAGAAACTTTGATCCTATCCTATCGTTCTTTGGTGCTTGCAGAAATGTTGAGCCCGTTCGACTAAGGTTTTGGGGCCATCGTTTCTCTACGATGAGTCTATTTGGGATTCGAAAAAAAAGACATAGACCACTGAGGTTAAACCAATTGCGTTCTTTGATCACGATTGATTCAAGAAAAGCCTTGTCCAGAGTGTGGAGACAGCTTGACTGTTCTAGGTAAGGGTCCTCCAAACGGGTTCATTAAGTAATCCTACCCTTACCTGGGGGCAATTCTATCAATTGAGGTTTCATAAGACCGGGTTAGGAGGCCTATGTGTACTCTCTCGTCTTTAAATCTTAAAAAATTAAAAAAAATCAAAAATAAAAAAAAGATTTTCAAAAAAAAATCTTAAACAAAAAAAAAAATCAAAGTCAAAATAAAAAATAATAAAAAATAAAAAAAAGATTTTCAAAAAAAAAATCTTAAGGAAAAAATATAAAAAAATAAAATAAAATAAAAAATTTTCAAAAAAAAATCTTCAAAAAACTCTCGTCACTTTTGATTTCAGATCTGAGAAATTTTGGTTTCTTCTTTTCTGAGCACTGGCGCTTGCGGAAATCGCCGAGACCGTGTTCAGATTGGAATACCATTTGCTCTCCTTGATGGAACCAATCTTGACATTTCAAAAAAAAAAAAAGTCGTCACTTTTAGATTCAGATTCGAGAAATTGTGGTTCCTTCCCTTCTGGGTACTGGTGCTCGCGGAAATCGTTGAGCCCGTATTCGGATCGGAATACCATTTGCTCTCTTTGATGAATCCAATCTTGACATTTCAAAAAAAAGAGAATCCCATCTCATCGATGCGATTTCCAACATTTGTGCCTAGCAATACTGGTACGCCCTTTCGGGGTCTACTGTATTTGCGACCGGCACATTTGTAACTCCAACCTTATATTTGACTTACCTCGAGCAAGCCCTGCTTCTCGATAAGTCGAATTTAGGTTTACAATTGCTTCTAACAGCCACTGGAACGCTCATTCTGGGCTCACCATACTTGCTGTCAGAACAATTGTACCATCTATGGCTTTTTGCCTTCTTCATGTCGCTTGGGTCATATCCCTTGAGCGATTTGAAAAGACAACCATAGAAATTACCATTTATGATCATTATATTCTTGTGATTACTAATGGATGTGGTCTTGTTTCAGAAATTTTGAAACTAACAATGGCAGCTTCATTGATCATCACCTTTGATGAGAACAAGCACCAACTCATGCTTCAACAGAAGCAAAGCGCGCGCAGTCATAAGCGCCCTGTCAGCTGCCGAAGCGTCAACTCCCTCGGCAACTCTCTGAACTCCGGGTCGACCTCGACTCCCCGGACGATCTTCTTTGGGACGCTGGGACCATTCCCACTTCCCGAAGAACAAGCTGCACCTGCTAAAAAGCAGAAGATCGCCTCTCAACGTGTCACTCCCGTGACACCAAAGGCGAGCGCCCAAAAGCCCGAAGCCCGCGGCACCCCCGCGAAGCCTCGACCCACAAACAACCAGGTCTATCCCAAGACTTGGTCTCCAAGACCTTCCCCAAAACAAAGAAGGTCTCAAACTTCCACCAAGCCAGCATACCTGGCCCCACTCAAAGAGAACCAGTTCTACCCTCTTGCCTACATGAAAGAGGAGAGACCCATCTCCACCCTTAACTCCTGAAAATGGAGAATATTGCTGGATAGACGATCCTCTTACATCTGAGGATGAGTCTGATTCCGAACAGGCAACATCTCCTATCAGAGCTTCCTGTAATGTAATATATCAGGACTATAGCTCTTCTGAAGCGTCCTCTGATGAGATTACCTATACTCCGATGACGCCTAGCAATGTATTCTCTGGAACTATCTCGTCTCACGTGACTTTCACAGAGATGACACCCTCTCAGGTTTCTTCTCCTGAGACTGTGACTCCAGGATACACATTCTTCCCGACTGATCATCATGAAGAAAATCCAGATAATGATGCTTGGGATGATGAAATAGTCAACGCAGAAGAAAAGCTGCTGGATGCTGTTCAGGACTTGCTCCCGGAAAATGCTCCGTGCAACACAATCACTGAGGATGGCAACTCTGCTGCAGATACATCCCTAGTAGATGAAAAACGACAGCCTCTTGATCCTGAAGACAATCTTCCAAACGAAGATCCTTCTCAAGAAGCTCTCGAAGTTGGTAGAGGCACCCGCTTCGGCTGGGACTACCACAAGAATTACAACTAATCTTCCTTTACTTATGTAAATCCTTCGGGAAAAGATGTTGTAAGCGCCCCCAGTGGCAAAAACAATGAACATGCAGGCCCCAAGGAGGCTTTCAAGTATGACTTGGTTGAGCGCTTCAAACACATACCTGCACGTCTTCACATCCTAGACTTATTGCGAATGTCTCCACGCACTCGTGATAATCTCATCTCAGAATTACAAAAACTGAATGAGGATGTCGACAAACATGCCCCACAAGTCCTCCAAATTGAAATGGACTACCGGGTCAAAAACTCAGAAACCTCCTTAAAAGGAGAAAAAGAGAAAAGCGAGGGATCATGCATCCAATGCCTCTCGGTTCAAAAGGCAGCCAGTGCAACCATCGCCTTCACTAAGGAAGACCTCCTACTTGGCGAAGCAAGGCACAACCGACCCCTGTACTTCACAGGGTACATCAAAGAAATGCCGATACATAGAATTCAGATCGACCCAGGTTCTACACTCAACCTTATCTCCACTTCGGCTCTTGAAGAGTTGGGCATCCCACCCAGCAAGCTAAGCCACACATCTATATCTATCTTTGGATACGATGGGAGCGCTCAAAGGCCTATCGGCAAAATCAGGTTCAAATTGCAAATCGGTGATCTTATCTCTATGGTCACTGTGTACGCAATAAAAAACCCCTCATGCTACAACATTCTTCTTGGAAGTCCTTGGATACACGAGAACGGTGTTGTCCCTTCAACTCTACATCAATGCATCAAGTTCATCGGCGACGACGGCATGGTACATCGTGTCTTTGCGGACAGAAAACCCTTCAAAGGTAAAGAAGTCCACTTCGCAGACTCCCAGATGTATGAAGGAGAAAAAGAAGAAGAGGAAATAGCACCCCCTGCTGAAAATCTCCAAAAAGATAAAGGCAAGGCTCCTCAAAAATCACCGGAAGAAAACAAACCCTCCGGCAAATTAGAAGAGAGTAGTCAACCTCCCTTCGTCATCTCCCTCAAGAATTCAAGACCTTTGGTCATCACGACTAAAGTGAAGAAGACGAAACAAAAGTCTGGGGGCAAATTTGTTGTTTCTCTCGTGTCTATCATGCAAGACACAGACTCGGACTCAGAGCCAGAGGACAATGCATCGTCAAGCCAAGCTGACACTCAGCAAGTTCAGCCTGCTCTCACTCCGATGGAGACACCTGCTGATGTAGAAGATCCTACGTCTGCTACCTTTGTTGTTCCGGCAATATCACCAAAGCAAAGACCGATCTTCTTTCATAGATCGGATGCTTCTTCATCAAGTTCCTCGCTTGAACCTTTCCAAAACGAAGGTATGCCTCAACTATCTCTATATAGTCCTGTGGCACAAGCTATCATGAAGAAAATGGGCTTTGACGCTCAGAACCCAGTCGGTTTGGGAGAAGGCCGCGGTATTCTCACGCCATTGGGGCCCGCCTTGACCAAAAGTCAGCTGGAAGATTGGAGACTCTACGGATATGTAGAAAAGTCTTCACATGGGTTAGGGTATGATCCTGATACCCCCCTGAGACAGTTGACACAAAGGCTTAAAAGTCGTTTTACCGACCAAGCCTCAACATCTCAAGTCCACGAAGACATCGATCTCCCTGGATATCTCTTTAAAGAGTTACCTGACAAAGATCCAGGAAGCTCATCCAATTGGTACGATTTCTCTGATGATGAAGAGGAATCGCCCGATGACACAGACGGGTGGCATCCTGACCCAGAAGAACCCTCATCTCCAAAAGAAATACCAGACTCAACAGGCGATTGGGACTATCTCATAGCAAGCCTTGAGGAGATCACCAATCAAGAAAATCCATGGAAAGGAACAGGACCTTGGTCTGGTAATACAGTTGAAACCCCAGAAGGATTCGTTGAGTTGGAAGCCTCCGAAAATATTGTGGAGGAACCACCTTCGAACCTTCCGACAGAAGATCCTGTTCAAAAGATAAACTTGGGAACACCTGATAACCCACGTCCTGTATTCATAAGCAAGAATATAAAGGATAATGAGTTACCCGAGTATATCGTTTTTCTTCGTGAGTTCGTTGATTGCTTTGCATGGTCCTACGCTGAAATGCCTGGTTTAGACCCCAAAGTAGCAGTCCACAAACTCAACCTTCAAGAAGAAATCAAGCCTGTCAAACAAGGCCAAAGAAGATTCCGTCCAGATGTGATGGATAAAATTGAACAAGAAGTTCAAAAACTCAAAAGCGTCGGCTTCATCCGTGAGGAACAACATCCAGAATGGTTGGCCAACATTGTCCCCGTGACAAAGAAAAATGGGCAGATCAGAGTCTGTATTGATTATAGAGACTTGAATGGCGCTTGCCCTAAAGATGAATTCCCGCTCCCCATACCAGAGGTAATGATTGACAATACCTGTGGATTCGAGCGAATGACATTCATGGATGGCTTCTCTGGCTACAATCAGATAAAGATGCATCCTGAAGATGAAAAGCACACTTCATTTCGGACTCCGTTTGGCGTGTATTGCTACACTGTCATGCCATTTGGTCTGAAAAATGCTGGTGCCACATATCAGAGGGCTATGATGAAAATATTCCAAGATATGCAGCACAAGACGGTCGAATGTTACGTTGATGACCTCGCCATCAAAAGCAGAAGAAAAGAAGACCATCTCAAAGATCTTCGGGAAGTCTTCCTCCGACTCCGCAAACACAAACTACGGATGAATCCTCTAAAATGCTTCTTCGGCGTCTCGTCGGGTAAGTTTCTCGGATTCCTTGTTCGGAAAGCTGGAATAGAACTTGACCCCATAAAAGTCAAGGCTATTCTAGAAATGCCCCCTCCAAGAACCTTAAGGGAACTAAAAGGGCTCCAAGGGAGATTGGCCTACATCAGACGGTTCATCTCCAATCTTTCGGGGAAATGCCGTCCATTCTCTCGATTGATGAAAATGGGTGTAGACTTTGCCTGGGATGCCGACTGTGAAGCCGCATTTCAAGATATCAAGTCATACCTGACCAAACCTCCAGTGTTAGCTGCCCCTACCACTGGAAAACCATTCATCTTGTACACAAGAGCTCTTGATCATTCTGTAGGCGCTCTGCTTGCACAAGAGAATGGTGAGGGAAAAGAAGCTGCTCTATACTACCTTAGCCGCATGCTAGTAGGTGCAGAGCATCGTTACTCTCCAGTCGAAAAAGAATGCCTTGCAGTGATGTTCGCCGTACAAAAGCTACGTCACTACTTGCTTTCCAACACAGTCTACCTGGTCTCGAGGATCAACCTCTTGAAGGTCCTTGTCACAAAAGCAGGTTCTCTCAATGCACGACTGGCAAAATGGTCCATCCTCTTGTCACAATTTGATATTAGGTATGTGCCACAAAAAGCAATCAAAGGCCAAGCTCTAGCAGATTTCCTCGCAGAGCATCCATTGCCTAAAGATTCACCACTCAGAGATGATCTCCCAGACGAACCCGTCTACAACGTGGAGACTTTCTCGCCAAATGCCTCCTGGGACATGTACTTTGACGGTGCAACCAGGACAAATGAAAACAGAAAGCTGATCTCGGGAGTTGGCATCCTCTTTGTTAGCCCCGACAAATACATGATTCCACACGCTTTCTCGCTACTGGAACCATGCACAAATAATGCAGCTGAATACCAAGCTCTGATCCTAGGATTGGAACTCGCCATTGAATCCGGTATCACCATGCTGGAAGTCTTTGGAGACTCTCAACTGATCGTCAACCAGATGAATCAGAAATATGAAGTCAGGAAGCCTGATCTGCTGCCTTACTACAACAAGGCACAATCGCTTCTGCAAAACTTTGACATCTGCAACATCACCCACATTCGTAGAGGTGAAAACATCCGTGCAGATGCCCAGGCTGGACTTGCCGCATCAATGGCAATTCAAGAAGGGGAAAACATGCAAATTACAGTGTGTGAGAGAAGGATCCTCCCTCCTTTTAACACACACCAAGCAGTTGCTGAATGCCACCGAGTGGTTGGAAGTCGGATCTCTATCCTTCAAACTTCAATCGGCGACTGGAGGGATCCGTTCATTGATTACACTATGTTCGGAATCCTACCTGAAGATCCAAAAGAACGGGTAAGCATCCAAAGGCGAGCCCCAAACTTTCATTTGGATATCCCTTCAAAGATCCTTTATAGGAAATCCTTCAATGGAGTACTCCTACGCTGCTTGTCACAACAAGAAGCCGAAGAAACACTCAAAGAAGTTCACGCTGGTCTTTGTGGAGCTCATCAGGCTGGTCCCAAGCTCTACGACCAAATCAAAAGGTTGGGTTACTACTGGCCAACCATGGTACCCGACGCAATGCAATTTGCTAAGCGCTGCCAACAATGCCAAGTTCATGGAGACTACATTTACATGCCTCCAGAATGGCTGCATCCTACAGCAATCTCATGGCCTTTTGAAGCATGGGGCATGGACATCATAGGTCCTATCTCTCCCCCTTCAAGCAAAGGTCATCGCTTCATCTTCGCCGCTACGGATTATTTCTCCAAGTGGTCAGAAGCATTTGCGTTCAACGAAATGAAGACCTCATCAGTTCTTCAGTTCCTGCGCACCAACATCATTTGTCGTTTCGGCATACCCAAAAGATTCGTCCATGATAACGGACCACAATTCCGGGATCATCGATTCTACAGGTTTTGCGACAAATACAAAATCCAAAGCTGTCCTTCGACTCCATACAATCCGGCAGCAAACGGATTAGCAGAAGCCTTCAACAAGACACTCTGCAAAATCCTCAAAAAAATGGTCTCTAGTCACAAAAGAGACTGGAGCGACAAACTGTCTGAAGCTTTGTGGGCCTATCGAACCACCGTTCGAGGACCAACCCATAGCACACCATTCTCCTTGGTCTATGGATGCGAAGCTGTCGTGCCCCTAGAGGTACAAATTCCTTCTCTGAGGGTATCTCTACAAAACGACATGACTCAAGAAAGCAATGCGAAATTACAACTTCATGAGCTGGACAATCTCGATGAGAGACGGCTCGAAGCTCGACAAAGCATTGAACTTTACCAAGCACGCATGGCAGGATCTTTTGACAAAAGGGTCCGGCAACACGCCTACAAAAAGGGTGACTTGGTTCTTGCGGTAAAAAGACCAATGGTCTTCGCACACAAATCCAAAGGCAAATTTGAACCAAAATGGGAGGGACCCTACGTCATCGACAAGGTCTTCTCCAACGGCGCATATGCCCTCCTAAACATGGAAGGCGACAGATGTATGCTGCCTATCAACGGCAAGTTCTTGAAGCGGTACTACCCTTGAAGACTTACCCAACTGGGTAAGAGCAATGCCTGTATGGCCAAAACCTGTTCTCAGGTACTCGCTCGTCAAACCCACTCTCTTTAGAATTTTCATATCAAATGTCAAAATTTCTAGAGATTCAAAAACAATGCTTACTTTTATCGTTTCATTGTTCAAAAACAAAAAAAAAAATATCCAAGTTTAGGAGCCTCTCCCTGACTTGACTAAAACTTTCGATCCTTGAACCAAAATTCATTGTTTGAAACAAAAATCTGGATTCAGGGATTTCCACTCTAGTCCACCCTGCCTTTTACCGCCAAATGGTTTTAGGTCAAAATTTACGACCCTCGTGTCTTTAAACAAAAGAAAATGGTTTTTTAGAAACCGCGGGGAAGCGACATTCAGTCGATACTCGCAAAACCCAAAAACCGGAAGGATGCAAACCCCATTCGATACTTCCAAAACCCCAAAATCGCAAGGAAACGAATCCCATTCGATACTTGCAATTTTCAAAAATCGTGGAGAAGCAACAGATCAGTTGATATCCACAACCCAAATTTCTAAAATCGTGGAGACGCAACATTTCAGTTGATATCCACAACCCAAATTTCAAATGGTTCGAGAAAACCTCAAATTTCAAAAATCGCGGAGAAACGACATCAAGTCAGTACCCGCAAAACCAAAAGTTTTGGGAAAAGCAGGGAAGCGACGCTTAGTCGATATTTGCACCCTAACTCGCGAGGAAGCGACTCCATCGATACTTGCAAAACCTAACCCGCGAGGAAGTGACATTCCATCAATACTCGCAAAACCGAATGAGCAAGGAAGCGACATTCCATCGATACTTGCAAGACCATTCAGCGGGGAGGCGACATTTAGTCGATACCTGCATTTTGAAAGCCAAAAATCTGGCTATAAACGCCAAAACCTGGCTCTTTTGCCAAAAACCGGCTATCAATGCCACAAAATTCGGCTATAAATGCCACACAAAAAAAACCTGACTCTCATGTCAAAACCGGCTATAAATGCCACAAACCGGCTATCAATGCCACGAAAAATTGGCTTTCACGCCGACAAACCAAAACTTGGCTTTCAAAAAACCCGGCTATCAATGCCACCAAACCGGCTATAAATGCCACAAATTGGCTATCAATGCCACCAAACCGGCTATAAATGCCACAAATTGGCTATCAATGCCACCAAACTGGCTGTAAATGCCACAAAAATCCGGCTTTCATGCCAAATTCGTTTCCCCTACCAAAACAATCATTTGACAAAGGATTTTCACAAAATGACAAAGCTTTTGATCAAATCCCATTTAGCAATTGCTTTCATCACAAAAAGATTTAAGTGAGCGTAGGGAAAACAAAAAAAAAAGAGAGTACCAAAAAAAATACATGTGGTACCAAAAAAAAGGAAAGTGTTCACAAGCACTACAAAAAAAGAAGTACCAAAAAAATACATGTGGTACCCAAAAAAAATAAATAAGAAGAATAGTTTCTGCTACAAAAAATCAGGAGCTTAGCCAAAAATGGTCTCCAGCCAAAGCTTCAGCTCCTCAAGCAAACTTTTGGCATCAGCCGTCAGAGTTTCCAAGGCACGCTTCTTCAGGAACTTGCCATGAGATGCTGGCGAATGCCGTAACCCTTCTTTTACACCAGGAAGCTTTTCCCCAGCAGTTTGCCATTGCTCGTTCTCTAGAGTCCTCCTCTCAAGAACTTGACCGGCATCTGCAACCTTGCGAATCAGAGTACTCTCCCTGTCACAAGCCTCTGTTATAGCAGTCCACTTAGCATCAACTTGTGCCTTCAATTGCTCGAGATGCTTCCTGGCCATTTCGACCTCTCCATCAAGGATGTCAAGGTCGCGCTTTAATCCAAGGATGACTAGCTCTTTCTTATTCTTCTCTCGGACTACCTGCTTCCTGCTTTGTGTAGCCTCATTCAGGTCAGACTTAGCCTTATCAGCAGGGTCCAAGAACATCTCCTTGAAGAATTGGTCGTCAGGGAAATCCATGGTCTCAAACCACTTATCACCCAGTGCATTGATCCTATCAACGATCGCCCTGGCACCTGTGACATCCAGACCAACCTCTTCGGTATCAGTGAGAATCTCCTGTACATGTGGGATCATGCCAAATCCTGCCTCCAAGTGTCCAGAAAGGAGAGTCTTGATCCAAGAACTCAAAACCCGAGCCAGCACCTTCTTCGCAAATTGAAAATACGAACTGGATGAAGATTCACCCTTCTCCGCTGATCGGCTGCTCATGTCATGTCCCATTGGAAGAGTAACAAAGGAACTCTTTCCACTTGGAGCCACTGGAGAGGGAGTCTCAACACGAGGCATCTCCTCAATCATGTCAGAACTGGTCTCTACCTTCGGATCGACCTCTGGCATCCCTTGCTCTGGTTCTGAAGAAAGCGATGGACTCTCTTCTGTCACTTCAAAACCTGCAAATGAAACACAAAAAGGTATGAATATGATCCTGTTAAAAAAAAACCATCAGGGTCATCACTACAAAGTACCTTCTTCGACGACTGGCGGAACACTCTCTTCCTCCATGAACTCATCGGAAGCATCATCAACATTTGCGTCCATTGATGGTTCAAAGTCATCGGAATCCTGTGGCAAGTCAGCTGACAAGAAAAATGTTAGCAAATCAAGTCGCAGGCACAAAAAAAGAGAAAGCGAAGGAAGTCATACCAGTCGGAGATTCCGGAGTCATTCCAGAGTCCCTCGGTTCTTCTTCAGATGCCATAACCGGCTCCATCACTGCCTCATCGGTCGGAACCTCAGGCATCGCCAAGTCTTCATCCTCTGCTAAAAAAAAAAAGAGCAGCGCAGGGTGAGAAAACAAATCAGAACATGGAAAACCCCATGAAAGAAGCAGAAAAAGAAAAAGGAAGAATCATACCTTCATCAATGGTCTCTTCTCCACGGCTCCTCTTCTCTGGAGGCTCGTCGACAGCCTCTGGCACTTCCTCGTTGATGGTAAGAGGGATTTCCATGTCAGGAGAGTCCTCATGTGGCCCCTCGCTGCGATGATGACTCCTCCTCTTCCTACCTCTACGGGTTCGCTTCCTAGAAGAACCCGCCCCACTATCAGAGTCAGGTTTCTCACTTGACTCCTCACTGGATGATCTACGTCTGCCAGTAGACTCCGCGGAAGCCCGCCTCTGTGCCGCTTGCATCCAAGCGTCGAGCTCAGCTTCCTCCTGTTCTAGCTGCTCCAAAGCCTCATCAGGTACTTCTCGAACAGCTTCAGAACCAATGACGTCCCGGTCATCGAGAAAGCCTATCTTGTGCTTCTCTCCAGAAAGGAAGGCCCAAACTTCCTCTCGCCAGACGCCATCCGACTTTCCAGTACCTTTCCCTGAAGACAGCTTTACATCAAGCTCCTTCTTGGAAAGCCCCCGATATGCCAAAAAGCTCTCCGCGAACCACTTCGTGAAGCCGGCAGTTCGGAAAGTCGACAGCTCAGGATAAGAAATCGTGGCAGTAGTGTCTTCAGCACTATAAAAAGCCCATGCATTTCTGCCATCCTGCAAACCCCCAAAACACTTCACCATACTCGAAGGCGCTCCAACAACGCCTTGAGAGAAGCCCAACTGAAGCGCAAAGCGAGAAGGTACATACGGCTGGATGTCGACGAAAAGATGTCTGCGGTACACCATCGTGCCGACTCGTATGCTGAAAAGCCACTCCTTCTCTGCATTGATCAAAGAGTAATGCCTTCCCGACCCTGCTCTGGTAGAGTCTCGGGAGGCACCAAAATCAAAAGCCTTCTTCCGCAACTCCGGAGAAAGCTTAACTGAAGACTGCCCCATCTTGACGTCCCTGAACCGTCGGATCCTCATGCGGGCATACAAAAGTGATTCGGATACGGCTTTTCCCTTAGCCAATCGAATCATCAGAGGATCATCATCCTGCGCAGCACCCAGCTGGTGGAAGCCAGGACAGTGGTATACAAACCTCGAATAAAAGATATGGGCTGAAAATACCCTATTCATAGGGAGCCCAAGCCGAACCAAAAAAGCAGCAGCCTGCAGTTCGGTACACAAGTAGGAGTAAAGAGCAGGCACCAAAGCAAGCCGCTCTCCAAACGCCATCTGACAAGCTGGAAATATACAATGCGGCCTGATGTGCGTCCCATCTCCACCAGCAAACACAGCCTCACCTAGCCAATAAGTGAGGTAAACAGCAAGATCTCTCCGCAGTGCAATGTCAGAACAAATGACATCTGTGCTCGCGAAGAAACCTTTCAACTCTTCCTGCATGGCCGAAGTCTTCTTCCTGTCTTCCCGGGTCATGCTATCAGAAGACTCTTTGCTGTCAAAGAAGTTGAAGAATGAAGAGCCATAACTCTTCCAACTGCTGGACCTGACTTTCGAACCCTCCTTCAAAAAATCATAGAAGGTGACAAGCTGAAAGTATAGGAGCCTGAACTCCTCTGACTGCTCCTCAAGGACGCTGTCAATCGGCATGAACTCCTCGTAGAGTTTGCCAAGGATGGGCAATCCGGTGATGGCGCTCAACTCCTTCAAGGAAAAACCAATCTCACCATTCGTTACAACGAAGGTATTGGTTTGTGGGAGAAATGATTCCAACATAGCCATGAAGGCATCATTGGAAAAAGTCACGGTCTCCCTAAAAGCGCGGACCGCGTCAAAAATCCTGGCTTCCTTCAAAATGGTGCCACCAATCAGCAGGACGCGATCAGTCCACGCCTTCCAATCGGAGTCAACACTGAAACGGCCACGAAGTCGAAAAGGCTTCACCAAAGTACTGCCGTCACCGCTGAAAACGCCAAGGCCCACCGGTCTCAAATCGACCGACGGATAATCAGAGCCCTGGTAGCCGCTGGCTGGCATCAACACGTCCATACGGACAGGTGGCTTCTCCCCAAAACCGGAAGGTCCACCAACAAAAACCCCGGTCTTGATCACACTGGTCCTCTTCACCCAGCTCGGAGGATCTTCCCTCTTAGGGCACGTGGGAGAAAGGCTCAGGATCGAGATGGTCCGGTCAAAGGACGACCGGGTAGAAATAGTTCTCTCCTCACCATCTACTGTGTAAGAGAACTGAAAACATCTCCTTTGGTATGTCAAGTCGTCAGGGACTGCATCTCCAAAGAAGAAGGTAGGCTTGGGCAAAACCCTCAGATCGTCCATAACCTAAGGACGGTTGCTTACCATGATCTTATAGAACTCCTCATCCTTGAGAGCGATCAATCGCTGTCTCATCTCATCTCTGTTGAGAGAGTCGCACTCTTCAAGATTTCTTTCCACAAACTGGACCTTCTCCCACGCCTGCTGAACGGCCACATTAGAAGATCTGGCGGATCGACGAGGTACGCTTGTAGCAGGCTCTTTACCCTTATTCGTTCTGGAGGAACCACCTGCAAAGGTTGGAAAACAAGAAAAAAAAAGATCATCATCAAAATGACAGGATTTCGCTAAAAGACAATCTGGCGAAATTTTGGCATGGTTCCGGGGCAATTCCGAAGAAAAGGGAAATACTCCGAAAGAAATAAAAAGTTTGAAGATGGGCTCAACATCGCTGCAGCTCCGAAACTCCAAACTTTCAAAACCTCAAAATCTCCGCAAAATCAAGAAGGGCTCAACATCGCTGCGAGCTCCAAATTCCCAAATTTGCAAAGATTTTCAGGTATGCTATCATGCTCTCAAATTCAATCTACAAAAAGTACATGCATGAACATCTAGATTTGCATAAAAACGCATTATCATGATGAGCAAAAAAAAAAAAAAAAAAAAAAAAGGAAACTTTCTCAAAAATAGGGGGAGAAAGAAAAGAAAAAAAAAAGAAACTTTCTCAAAAAAAAAAAAGAGGGAGAAAGAAAAGAACAAAAAAAAAAAGAAACTTTCTAAAAAAAAAAAGAAGGAGAAAAAAAAGAAAGAAGAAAGAAAAACAGCAAAAAAAAAAAAAAGGGGCTGGCCCATCAGGCCGTGGCCCACATGCCACGTGGCCGTACGGCCAGATCCGTACGGATCTGTCCGTACGGCCCACAATAAAAAAAAAAAAAAAGAAAAACGTGTGAAAAAAAAAAGAAAGAAAGAAGCACGAAAAAAAAAAAAAAAAGAAATCACGTGGAAAAGAAAAAAAAAAAGAAGAGAAGAAGAATAGAAAGAAAAGAAAAAGAAAAGAAAAAAAAAAAAAAGAGAAACTTTCTTTTTTTTTACCATCCTATTCTCTACATGGAGTTTTCTTGAAAGAAAAAGAGAGAAAACTTACTTGAAGCCATTGATGGAGAAGAAGAAGGAAAAAGCTTGAAGATCCTTGAAGAAGAAGAACTCTTGGTCTTGGAGCTCTCTTGAGATTGTTGCAAAAGAAAGCAATAAGAGCAAGAGATCTAGCCTCCTCCTTGCTTTTATAGAAGAGAGCAAATCAAAGAAGGAAACAAAAAAGAAAGGTAAGTGCTACTAATTAGTAACCTTACCAAAAGAGAAGGAATTAGAAAGATTCTTTCCCAAAAAGAAAGATGTCTTTGAGAGATTTTCTCCCAAAATCAATCAATGAGAGATTCTCTCCAACAAAATAGGAGATTGGAGATTCTTTCCCAAAAAGAAAGATACCTTGAGATATTCTCTCCCAAATTAAGGGAAGATGAGAGATTCTCTCCCAAATTAAGGGAAGATGAGAGATTCTCTCCCATAAAGATATTTTTAGATATTCTCTATCCAAATGAGATATCTTTAGATATTCTTTACAAAAATGGCCCCACATGAGATCTAAGTCATCCTAAAAAGCTTAAGGTCCCATTGGTTAGCCCATATGAGCCAGGTTTGACCACCTAGGCACTAAAAAAAAAAAAGAAAAAAAATGGGCTTTTAGTCAGGAAAAAAATCCCTCTTACCAAGAGCATGCAAAAATGGTTCCATGCCTCTTTTGAGTTGATTGAACCATACAAAAATTCCAAGCTCCATGAGCTTCCAAAAATCAAACCATCCAGCCTCATATACCAAATTGAGCCAAAATCTTGAAATTGACATTCCACAAAAATCCAAACCACTCCAATGGACCCACACAGTCCCAAAGAGTGACCAAAAACCAAATCCTGGTCCCCTAACTTGCCACATACAGCTTGTTAGGTCACAAGACCAAAACCAAAAACCAAATCATGATCCCCCAACTTGCCACATACAACTTGTTGGGTCACAAGGTCAAAACCAAAACCCGATCCCCTAACCTGCCATATATAGCTGGTTAGGTCACAAGATAAAAAGCAGAAACCCAAATCCACATCCCTGATGTCATCTTCAAAACTTTGCCTCGAGATGGTGTGTGATTCCTTTCACTACCATAAAATTCCCCTGGAAGCTCAAAGGCTACTCTACCAAAGGAAAGATTGCTCAAAGACTCTTGGTCAAGACACAAGCTCTCCTTCAAAAATCTCTTCGAGGCACATCGACTACAAAAGTCAAGCAACCCGTCGCTGTACCTCGAAGGGGCATTTGTTGACACCAAAAAAGTCACTTTACCTCTTCAACATCAAGAAAGCTGCATGAAGTCGCAACCTGCCATAAATAGGCAATGCAATTTCTCCAAAAAATCAAATCTTGTCAGAATCAAACAAAAACTGCAAGATCCTTCAAGATAGCCAAGAGAAGAGTACATATGAAGTTTCGGGCCATTTCAGAATCATTTGGCCTAATTTCGCTTCTCCGACAGCTAAAATGGCGCTCCCGGCGGCGGCATCTTCGGAGACGTCAAAACTTCGATCAAAGCCTACGGATGACTCCAGCATGTCTCAAAAGGGCTCCATGCCAAATTTCAAGTCAAACCGACAACGTTTGACCCTCCATCAATTCTCGAGCAGCAAAATCAAGCCTCCCGGCGGCGGGAACCACCGAAGCCTTCGCCCATCAAACCAAGTGCATGAGTGGCTTCAACATGCTTCCAAAAGGCTGCACGTCAAATTTCAGGTCATTCCAACAACGTTTGACCAGGTTTCGATGCTCCGAGAAAAAATCAAGCCTACCGGCGGCGGAGCAACCCGGGACCATGATATCCAAAACGGAGCCCATGGAACGTCTCAAAATGACTCCAATAGGCTCCCCGTCAAATTTCAGGTCAATCGGACATCGTTTGGCCACATATCAAAGCTCGGCATTTTCCCCGCAGCAAAATCAAGTGAAGCATCGACGGGACCCCAAACGGCTTCAAAACTCAAACAAAAGCCTATGGTTGGTCTTATTT
Organism: Umbellularia californica; assembly: GCA_028538565.1. Classification (NCBI taxonomy): domain Eukaryota; kingdom Viridiplantae; phylum Streptophyta; class Magnoliopsida; order Laurales; family Lauraceae; genus Umbellularia; species Umbellularia californica. Next base: position 19,774,717 of record JAPQWN010000011.1, on the reverse strand, counting down.
ATTGCTCAGGAGGCTCCACCTCAAATTTCAGGTCATTCCGACATCGTTTGACCAAGTTTCAGCTTCTGGCGGAAAATCAGCAGCTCTACGCGACAAAGTCTTCGGCTTTCCCGGAAAATTGGAAACTTTTCACTCTAAAAATGCAAGGATTCTCATCAGGTTTTCTACAGGGAAATCAAGCCAATAAATGAGAAAAAATGTCAGGAAAAATGCAGAAGAAAACGGCGACGAAAAAGACCGCAAAACAGACCAAAAACGGGGGAAAAACCCCCAGGGTCGCAGCCCGCGACCCTGGCCCAGGGTCGCCGGCGACCCTGGCCCATGGTCGCCGGCGACCATGGCCCATGGTCGCTGGCAACCATGGAAGTCCGGGTCACCGGATTTTCCGCCGGTGACCCGTTTTTCCGTCCTTTTTCGCGTTTCGCGCACTTTGGCCCCTGTGGTTTCCTGAAAATGTGATTTTTAATGCTTGAAATTGACTCATATCCGACGACATCTCGGATCCGCCGTCAAAAGCATAAAATCATCAGTGATCGCTCCAAGATCGCCAACCGGTCGACCAAAAAAGTGCTCTTTCTGTCCGACCGATCAAGAAATCGACAAGACAGATGTCACCGGCCCGCTCTTAGCTATCAATGCCTGAAGTTACATGTTCATCCGATGTCGATCAGCATGAAGATCCATCGATGATCATCGCCAGAAGAATTCCAGAAGACACGGCACGGCCCGCGACTCTTCAACTGCTCGGCGACCAATTAATGTGGTTAATTGGCTAGCTTTATGGCAGTCATTAACTCATTCTATTGGACGGCCCAATCAGAAGCAAGCATTCGGGAGTTACAAATCAAGAGATTCATGGCACTTAAACCTTGAAACTCCTCCCATCATGGCGATTAAATGCCCTTAATCTCCATCGGCCAATCAGATTCAAGGAAAAAGGAGTTACAAAATCAAGAAATAAATCTTGTAACTCCTCCCATTAAAGCCATTAAAGCCCATAAACTCTCCTAAATGGCTACCAAAAGCCTATAAATAGGATAGCATTCCATTGAAATCAGGATCAGAGAAAACTTCAAAAAGCGCCACAGATCCAGAAATCTGAGAGAAAGAAAAAGAGAGAAAAACTCTGCTGAAGTTCTGCGCCGGCCACCACTACAAGGTGACAAAAGTCCCTTGGCCCCCCCCCCCCCCCCCCAAGGTCCTTGCCTTCTCCCGCTACCTCCAATGGCTTAGACATGGCTTTTCAGCCCGTCTACTTAGCTTTTTATTGGACATAGGACCTTCTCTTGGTCTTTGTCCTCTAAAAATCTGAGGTTATAGCAAAGCCAAGCGAATCAAGAGCATCCTCTGTTCTCATCTGCATGGATGATGGCGAAGCCCACACATGGCTTGCGACCGTCAATCTGAACGAGTCCCCCACAATCTCCTGAAAATTTAGATCTTCCTTTTCTTGCTTTTCATTGTAGTTTGTATTTTTCTAAAAGAGACAAAAATCACAACTCTTGTCTTTTTCATTATTGATGAGAATTGTAAATCGGCTATAAACGCCAAAATCGGCTATAAATGCCAAACAAAATCGCCTTTCACGGCAAACCAAGAAAATGTCTCTTTTCTTAAATATTTGTGCAATGGAAAACTTGAAAGAAGTTGATTTCCTTTTTACTTGCGAAGGTTGATTTCCGGATTACCACTTGCAATTCCAAGTAAAATAGAAAATCTGGCACACCCACCCAAAAAAAATATTGATGCACGCTTCATGCCCGCCAGGGCACGAAAGGGCCGGACCCGACGGACTCCCACATTCCGCCGACCCCGGTAGCCGCCCCACGGCGCTCGGAGCGCGTTCCATCAAGTCGATACTTCCAAAACCCAAAAAAAATCGCAAGAAAGCGAACCCCATTCGATACTTGCAAAATTTCAAAAATCGTGGAGAAGCAACATACCAGTTGATATCCACAACCTCAAATTTCAAAAAATCTGGGAAACGACACCAAGTCAGTACCCGCAAAACCAAAAGTTTTGGGAAAAGCAAGGAAGCGACGCTTAGTCGATATTTGCACCCCAATTTGCGAGGAAGCGACATTCCATCGATACTCGCAAAACCCAGCCCGCGAGGAAGTGACATTCCATCAATACTCGCAAACCGAATGAGCAAGGAAGCGACATTCCATCGATACTTGCAAGACCATTCAGCGAGGAGGCGACATTTAGTCGATATCTGCATTTTGAAAACCAAAATCCGGCTATAAACGCCAAAATCCGGCTAAAATGCCAAAACAAAAAAAAAACTCGGCTTTCATGCCATACAAAAAAACTTTGGCTCTCACGCCACAAACAAAACAAAATTCGGCTCCTATGCCATTCCAAAAAAAAATCGTCTTTCACGCCATCCAAAAAAAACTTTGGCTCTCATGCCACATACAAAACAAAATTCGGCTCCTATGCCATTCAAAAAAAAATCGGCTTTCACGCCATCCAAAAAACTTTGGTTCTCATGCCACAAACAAAAAGCTTTGGCTCGTATGCCACAAACAAAAAAAATAACCTTGGCTCTCATGCCACAAATAAAAATTTTGGCTCTCATGCCCCAAACAAAATTTGGCTTCCATGCTACAAAAGAAAAATAGGATTCTATACCATTCCAAAATTCGGCTTTCACGCCATCCAAAAATTTTGGCTCCCATGCCGCAAAACAAATTTGACTCCCATGCCACAGACAAAATTAGGCTTTCATGCCATCCAAAATTTGGTTTTCAAGCCATCAAAAACCAGGCCTTTCGCCACAAAATTGGCTTTCAGGCCCAAAACAACTCTTTGACAAAAGATTTTCACAAAATGACAACCTTTTGATCAAATTCTTAAACAAACATTCCCATCAACTTTTGCTCAAAATTGTTTTCATCAAAAAATGATTTAAGTGAAAGGAAGGGGATACAAAAATATAGTACTAAAACTGTTTATACATGGAGGTACCAAAAAAAGAAGAAGGAAAAAGAGTTTGTTATAACTCAGGAGCTTAATCCGACATGGTCTTCAACCAAAGGTTCAACTCCTCAAGCAGACCCTTTGCCTTAACTTCCAAAGTTTTTAGGCTACGCTTCTTCAAAATGTCCCCATAAAACGTGGCCGAATGCCGCGACCCATCTGCAGCACGAGGAAGTTCTTCGCAGAGGACTTGCCACTGCTCATGCTCCTGAGTCTTCCTCCGGACATTACCTTCAGCTTCCTCAACCTGGCGAATGAGAGTCCCCGCTTTCTCCCAAGCCTGTTGAACGGTCGCATTGGAAGATCTAGCAGACCGACGAGGTGTGTCAGTAATAGGACCTTTACCCTTGTTCGATCTGGAAGAACTACCTGCAAAAGATGAAGAGAAAAGATCAATCAACATCAAAATGACAGAATTCTGCTACAAAAATTCTATCAAAATTCTGATATGGTTCCGGGGCAATTCCAACGAAAAGGAAAATACTCCGAAAAAGACAGGAAGCCTGAAGATGAGCTCAACATCGCTGGGAGCTCATAGTCAATGGAGAATTCTCAAAGAATGTTCGAACTCAACATCGCTGCGAGAACAAGCCAATCTCATCAAAACTTCCGTAAAATCTGGAAAAGAGCTCAACATTGCTGCGAGCTTCAGAATCCAAAAATTGCAAACTTCCTCAAAATCTAGCAAGACCGAGAAAGAGCTCAACATCGCTGCGAGCTCAAAATCCCGATACTTGCAAAAGATTTTCAGGTATGCATCATCATACTTCCAAATCTATTTACCAAAACTCTTGCATCAAAAATATATCATCATGCATTAAATGCTAGGAAAACCTTGACCAAAGTTTGACCAATTCCAACCCAATTTGGTCAAAACCAATCAAACTTTGTCCAAGTCAAAAATCATGTTGGCTTGACCTAGAGACTCTAGCATTCTATCTTGATGCATCAAAAAAAACAGAGAGAAAGAAAATGCATACATATTGAAATTGCATAACCTCATTATCATGGTGAGCAAACAAGGAAAAAGAAAAAGAAAGGGAGAGAGAAAAAAAATCTCAGCAAAAAAAAATTTTTTTTTTTGGCCCACTGCCACGTGGCAGTACGGTCAGGTCCGTACAGCCAGAAAAAAAAAAAAAAAGAAAAGAAGAGAAAAAACGCTGATAAAAAAAAAAACAAGAATCAGCGTGGAAGAAAAAAAAAACAGAAAGAAAAAAAAAAGGAAAAAAAGAGAGAGAAGCACGAAAAAAAAAGAAGGAAAACGTGCTTGAAAAAAAAAAGAAAAAAAAAAGAAAGAAGAAGAAAGAAAAAGAAGAAGAGAAGAGAAGAAAAAAAATGAAGAAGCTACTTCTACAATGGAGATTCTTGACGAGGAAGAAAACTTACTTGAAGCCATTGATGAAGAAAAAGAAGAAAAGCTTGGAGATCCTTGAAGAAGAGAAAGCACTTTTTTATCTTGGAGAGCACTCTTGAAGATTTCTTGCAAAAGAAAGCAATGGAGCAAAAGCACCAACCCTCTTGCTTTTATAGAAGAGAGGAAGCCAAAAGAGGAAACAAGGAGAAAGAATGGAGGTAAGTGCTAAAATTTAGCTACTTTCCCAAAAAGAAAGATATTTTGAGAGAATCTTTCCACAAAAAGAAAACTTGAGAAATTCTCTCCAAGTAAGAATATTTTTAGATTTTCTCTACACAAAAGAGATATTTTTAGATATTCTCTACAAATATGACACCATATGAGATCTACGCCATCTCCAAAGCCTAAGGTCCCATGGGTTAGCCCATATGAGCCAGGTTTGACCACCTAGGCACTAAAAGTGGCTTTTAGTCAAAATATTCCTCTTATCAAGAGCAAGAAAAAAAGAAAGAGAGAAAAGAGCAAAAAAAAAAAAAAAAAAAAGAAGTCCCATGCCTCTTTTGAGTTGATTGGACCATTCAAAAAAAAAAAAAAAAGAAAGAAAGTCTCATGAGTTTCCAAAAAGCAAACCATCCAACCTCATGAACCAAATTGAGCCAAAATCTTGAAATTGACAATTCACAAAACCAAATTCCGGTCCCCTACCTCGCCACATACAGCCTGTTAGGTCACAAGACGAAAGCCAAAATCAAAATCCAAACTAAACAAAAACCAACAAACCAAATCTGACCCCCCAACCTGCCACATACAACTTGTTGGGTCACAAGGTCAAAATCAAAATCAAATCCTAACCCCCTAACTTGCCACATACAGCTTGTTAGGTGATAAGGTCAAAAACCAAAATCCAAAAACCAAAATCCAAATACCCCATGTCATTTTCAAAACTTTGCCTTGAGATGGTGTGTGATCCCTCTCACTACCATAAAATTCCCCCGGAAACTCAGAAGGCTATTAAAAAAAAATGCTCAAGACTCTTGGTCAAGTTGGAATCTTTCCTCCAAGTTTCTCTTCGAGGCACATTGACTACAAAAAGCTACTCGTCGCTGTACCTCGAGGGGGCATTTGTTGACACCAAAAAAGTCACTATGTCTCCTCAACATCAAGAAAACTCGTGAAGCTGCATCCTGCTATAAAACAAGCAATGCTACTTCAAGCATCAAATCTTTTCAGAATCAGACAGAAACTGAGAGATCTTTCAAAACAGCCAAAAGAGGGGTACACCTGAGGTTTCGGGCCATTCCGACAGCATTTGGCCTAACTTCACTGCTCCGACAGCTAAACAAGCGCTCCCGGCGGCGACATCATCAAAGACACCAAAACTTTGATCAGAGCCTACGGATGACTCCAGAATGTCTCCAAAGGGCTCTATGCCAAATTTCAAGTCAAACCGACAACGTTTGACCCTCCATCAATGCTCGAGCAGCAAAGTCAAGCCTCCCAGTGGCGGGAACCACAGAAGCCATCACTCATCAAACAAAATACATGAGTGGCTTCAACATGCTTCCAAAAGGCTGCACGTCGAATTTCAGGTCATTCCGACAAAGTTTGACGAGGTTTCGATGCTCCGAGAGAAAATCAAGCCTACCGGCGGCGGAGCAACCCGAGACCGTGACATCCAAAACGGAGCCCATGGAACGTCTCAAAATGACTCCAATAGGCTCCCCGTCAAGTTTCAGGTCAATCGGACATCGTTTGACCACATATCAAAGCTCGGCATTTTCCCCGCAGCAAAATCAAGTGAAGCATCGATGGGACCCCAAACGGCTTCAAAACTCAAATAAAAGCCCATGGTTGGTCCTATCCACTGCTCAAAAAGCTTCACCTCAAGTTTCAGGTTATTCCGACATCGTTTGACCTAGTTTCGACTCTTGACGGAAAATTGGCTACAAAGTCTTCGGCTTTCCCGAAAAATGGGAAACTTTGTGCTCCGATTTCGCGCGGGTTCTCGCCAAGTTTTCTCCAAGAAAATGAAGTCAATAATTGAGGAAAAATGTCAAGAAAAATACAGAAGAAAAAAGGAACGAAAAAGACGCAAAATCGGCCGAAAACGGAGCTCGGCGACCAAAGGGCAAAAGACCCTAAGGTCGCCGGCGACCCTGGCCCATGGTCGCCGGCGACCCTGCAAATCCGGGTCGCCGGATTTTGCACCAAATTGACCGTTTTTCGATGGTTTTCGCGTTTCGGGTGTTCCGGCCTCTGTGATTTTCTGAAAAGCCAATGTTTGGTGCTTGAAAATCACTGATCTTCGTCGACATCTCGGATCCGCCGTCAAAAGCATGAAATCATCACCGATCGCCTCAAGATCGCCAACCGGCTGACCAAGAAAGTGCACTTTCTGTCCGACCGATCGTGAAATTGACAAGACAGATGTCACCGGCCCACCAACATCAATTAATGTCTGAAATTGCATCGCAATCCGACATCAAACAATGCGTGGATCCACCTGTGATGATCGCAAGAAGAATTTCAAAAGGTGCAGCGCGGCCCACGACTCTTCACATGCCTTGGCGACCACTTAATAACGTTAATTGACCCGTTTATGACAACTTAATGCGGTCATTAACTCATTATTTTGGATGGCCCAATCAGATTCAGGCATTTGAGAGTTACAAATCCAAGTAATCATGGCATTAAACCCATGAAACTCCCATCATCATGAAGCATAAAGGCAGTTAAAAGCCCACTACCTTCATCGGCCAATCACAAGCCATGAAAAAGGAGTTACAAAATCAAACTTGTAACTCCTCATCAATGCTCTCATCATGGCTATCAATGCCCATAACCACCCCATGGCTACCAAAAGCCTATAAAAGGAGATCCATTTCCAAGAGAGAGAGGATCATCAGATCGACATCTATCGACTTGAAGTTTTGCACTTCTCCCAAAGAAATCGAGACGAAGTCCTGCTACTTTGCTCCCGGAAGCACCACAAGGTGATCAACGTCCCTTGGGGGGCCACCCCCCAAGGTCTCTTCCTTCTCTAACATGGCCTAAACGCGGCTTTTCAGCCCGTTTACTTGGTTTTTCATTGGATATAGGACCTCCTCTTGGTCCTTGTCCTTTAAAAAACAGAGGTTAGTGTAGACACCTCATTTGGCCCCCTATGATAGCCCTAAACACCTGTCATATATAATGGTGCCCCCATTTCACCCATGATTGAATGGTTAATGGCATAATTAAGATTAATTAATGACGATGAAGATGCTTGTTGAAAATTTTATGCTTAGTTCGACGACCTTTAGAAATTCGTGAGAGAAAAGGGCGAATCGCGTTGAGATTTCGAATCCAACCCACCACTCATACAAAGAATAGGCTGCAACACTATCTAAGTCCCATCCAGACTACATAGGACACACTCAGGTTGATCCCAAAGAGATTACACTTAGTTTACCTAAGTACGATGCGACTAGTATGATTTAAACAACTAGAATCTTTGACCCAGAGATCCCTATTATTTCCTGAACTCTAATCGCTAGAACGTTGGACCAAAAGATTCTACATTCCGAGAGCTTTCCGTTGATATATAGAACGTCCAAATCAGATGAACGAATCAAAAGATATGGTCGTCGGAAGATTACCCTGCGAACACCCCACCAGGCACATACCTGGGCGCCCATGTAGGTGCGCCCATGTCCCAGACTTGTACTTGGGCGCCCACACAGGTGCGCCCAGGTCCCTAGTTGCCTTGGGGAAGCACTTAGGTGCACATTTAATCACATCCCACTTTACCTTTCATAGTTTTGACCCGATCTCAATCTAAGAAATGAATCGGAACCAAACCTCGAGCCCGTTTGACCAAGACATGACATGAGGTGCGCCCAAGTCCTGGAACCAACTTGGGCGCCACCCCATGTGCGCCCAAGTCCCAAGATGCCTTAAAAATGCACTTTGATGCATACTTAGGCATGATTTACTCTACTCTTCGCAGTTTCGACTCGGTTTAGACCCAAAGACAATCCGGAACCGGACCCTAGACCCATTAGGCATCAAAGTGAGACATGGACGCCACCATGTGGGCGCCCAAGTCATGGGACCCACTTGGGCGCACCTCCATGTGCGCCCAAGTCTCCGAGAGCCCTAATCTCACCTTGGTTTGCGTAAAACCCTTGGAAACTCGTGCAAGAAGTAGCCCTAACTCTTCCTCCACGTCAAAATCACTATAAAGAGACCTCACATACTACTTTTGCAGGAGAGGCTACCAAAAAGAGAGAAAAAGTAGAGTAAAAAAGAGAGAAAAAAGAGAGAGGTCACAAAGGAGATCTCTAGATCTAGAAGAAGGAGGAAGGAGATTGCTTTGGTTCTCCAAGATCAGTAATGGAGAAAGCCTCCCAAAGTCATGGACTTGCGCAAGAACTTCAACATAGGACTTAAGAGCACGATTCGAACCGGTATTTCTAGATTTCTTTTGTTTATTTGCATTCCACCATCATTTTTGTTTAGAAACATGCTTAGGATCATGCATGCATTGTAGATCTGCATTAATAGTACTATGTTACAGTAGATCTAATATTCAGTATTCATTCCTCATTAGGAACATGCTTAGGATCATCCATAGTTCGTAGATCTGCATTATTTTCATCATTCTGAACCCGTGATTAGAATAGATCTTGCATCCATACCATTTTCATTAGGAAAATCCGAATCTGAAAGGAAAAGTGTTAAAAAACAAGAAAAGAGTACTTGGGCGCCACTGTGTGTGCGCCCAAGTCCCAAGAGTGGGATTTTGACCCTAGTTTCATCCCACTTGCAATTTCTCTCTCAAATCCGGATTTCTATTCATATAAGTTAGTATTAGTACCTTCGGACTTGTGACTTTGTATTCAAAATCGCGCGAAAAGCATTGAAAAAGAAACAAAAGAGGAAGAAAACATAGAAAAGCTCTTGGGCGCCCATACAGGTGCGCCCAAGTCCAAGATTGGAGATTTGACTCCCGTTTTCCATTTCGCGTGCATTTTGCTTCGGAAATCCGAGTCCATCTTCGTATAAGTTGATATCAAAGCATTCGAACTTGTTAAGAGTATTGAAAGAATCGAAAAGGGACCAAACATATCATTGAAAAGAAGAAAAAGTACAGGAAGGCACTTGGGAGCAACTGTAGGTGCGCCCAAGTCCAAAAGTAGGCTTTTGGTCCCTATTTGTTTGATTCATGTGTATTTTACTTCTTGAATTCGAGTCAATCCTCATATAAGTTGATATCAAGACATTTGGATTTATTAAGAGTATTGAAAGAATCGAAAAGGGACCAAACATATCATTGAAAAGAAGAAAAAAGTACAGGAAGGTACTTGGGAGCAACCGTAGGTGCGTCCAAGTCCCTGCAAAGGGATTCACCCTCGAATCCTTGTGCTTGCATTATTATTTTCAAGTCCGGAAGCTTTGACATAAATAATTCATAGTATTACCTCACACTCAGTCTCGAATTGTTAGAAATCATATCGGGACATCGACAGAAGTCTGAAATACATCACAACCCGCAGGGGGGACACTTGGGCGCCACTGTGTGTGCGCCCAAGTACCGCAGAGACACTTGGGCGCCCCTGTAGGTGCTCCCAAGTCCTTGGTTTATTTTCCGGCCCGCATTTGCTGCATTTTGCGTCTCATTTAACATGATATTCCATACTTGTGATGATTTCAATTGATTGCTGAACTTCTAGACTTCAAATCTTCAAATTATCATACTTAGGTTGCATTGTTTGCATAAAATACCAAAAAAATCATAAAGTCATAAAACTCTTCCCTTCTCATCTTGCTCTTTAGTAATTAGAGAAGAGAACAAAAAAAATTAAAAGAAATAGAAAAATACATAAAAAGAAAAAGAATAGGCATTAATTAAGTAGAAAAACCCTAGATTGTTCTTTAGGATAGCTCGCATTGCTTTTGCATAAAAAACCAAACACCAAAAAAAAATCACAATATCATAAAACACTTCTCTCATCTTGCTCTCTAGTAATTAGAGAAGAGAACAAAAGCAAATTAAAAGAAGTAGTAGAATTATAGAGTTAGACATTAACTAGGTAATCCTAGGTTAGTCCATTAATGCTTGAGTGAATTAATAAACTTAATCAACCCTTATCAATTAATTCGAAGCAATTAATTAAAACACTCAATTAAAATCCACATACTTAATTAATTAATTAAATCCCTAAAACTTATTAACAACTCCTAATGAAACCCCTAATTAAAAAAAAACATTAATCAACAAATCCCAATTAAAATCTCGATTAACAAACCTAATCAATAAGCTTTAATTTATTAAAAGAAATTAACTTAAAGACACCCTAGAAGATAACAAACTACTAGACCGACACTTAGGAGCAACCACAAGCGCTCCCAAGTCACCCTTGACACTTAGGAGCAAACACAAGTGCGCCCAAGTCACCCCAGACACTTAGGAGCAACCACAGGTGCGCCCAAGTCATCCTTGATACTTAGGAGCAAACACAAGTGCGCCCAAGTCACCCCAGACACTTACGAGCAACCACGGTGCGCCCAAGTCACCCTTGACACTTAGGAGCAACCACAAGTGCTCCCAAGTCACCCTTGACACTTAGGAGCAAACACAAGTGCGCCCAAGTCACCCCAGACACTTAGGAGCAACCACAGGTGCGCCCAAGTCACCCTTGACACTTAGGAGCAAACACAAGTGCGCCTAAGTCACCCCAGACACTTAGGAGCAACCACAGGTGCGCCCAAGTCACCCTCGACACTTAGGAGCAACCAGAAGTGCGCCCAAGTCATCTCAGACACTTAGGAGCAACCACAGGTGCGCCCAAGTCATCCCAGACACTTAGGAGCAACCACAGGTGCGCCCAAGTCATCCCAGACACTTAGGAGCAACCACAAGTGCGCCCAAGTCATATTTAGTTTGGGAATCACCGAATCCCTATTAATTTCAAACTTTGACCCATATCAACACACTAGAACACCCTTACGATTTGAAACAACTATAGCCAATAGCCTAGATTAATCTAAAAGATTAAACCGACTTAAGCTACAAAAACATCCACGTAGGTACCAATCTCTTGACACTTAGCCTACCATAATCAGTAAGAAATATAATTAATTGAAACCTAATTTAATTCCAATTGACACAACACAATAAAAACACAGTTAATTTAAAGAACATCAAACGATAAACAGTTAATCTCAAATTAAGCCATAAAGAAGAAAAGAAACAAGCAAACCAGACACTTGGGAGCAACCACAGTTGCGCCCAAGTCACCTTGGAAACATAGGCGCCATCACAGGTGCGCCTAAGTCATCCAGGGACTTAGGCGCCACCACAGGTGTGCCCAAGTCCCATCCTAGTCCCAAGGCCACCACATCCCAACTCACTTCCAATCTCGATTAAAATTAACATCTTAGAACATTTTCAGAACCAATAACAACCTTTAAATCAAAACCTCGATCAACTTAGAATCGTCCGGCACTTCAAACCGAGCCAAAGTAACCAAAAGAATTTCAAATTCCAACTTGGGCGCCACTACTGGTGCGCCCAAGTGCACAGGAATACCTAGGCGCACACACAGGTGCGCCCAAGTCCTCTGTCACATCCAAGTTGAGAACCTTGGTTTCGTTTCGAATCCCAGACTTAAGACTATTAAAATTAATTGACCCAAAGTTAAAGCCAACATCAGAACAGAAGCCTACATTAATTAGAATCCCGCGGAACTCCAAAACCAAGCCCATACCATCGAAACCAGCCGAATCACAAAGAGCAGCCACTTGGGCGCCACCAAAGGTGCGCCCAAGTCACCAAGAGGACCTAGGCGCCACCACAGGTGCGCCCAAGTCCTCCCATCCCCCGTTTCACTAGTTTCAACAGCCTTTTAATCATTTAAACTGAAACCTAGAATACCAGAACCTTTGGCACACTAAAACAGAACCTTAAAACACTCTTAACTCATCCCTAAATAACTCTTAATCAAACCACAACCTAAAACAAACCAAATCAAATTAATAAGGTGTTTAGGCATAGAAGCTATCAAATTTAGACAATTTAAACCCTAGCATTAGATCGGGTTTCCTCATTAGATAGATTAGAGCATTAGGCTTCGTCCCATCACTTTTCCTGTTTCGTTAGGGGACCGGGAGAGCTAATGTAGGCGGTCTAGGACCTTAGGTTTAGGGTTAATCCGATGATCAGTAATAAAGCATTAATTACGTAAATCCAAGTAAAATCCCCTAGTTAGGCCCTTCTAGCCCCAATATCAAAAATCCATAAAAACTATAAAACCAATAAAGTAAACCCAAAAAGATTTTTCCTTTATTTCTTCCTCCACCTCAGGTGCCAGATATTTAATTGAACTCAATGATAAAAGGGAAAGAAGAACTGATTTCTAAAATTGAATAAATGAGAATGACGAGATGAGATGAATGATTTCGCACACACTTTTAAAACAATCACGGCCCATCGGCCACTCTAAAACAAATATCGGCCCATCGGCCACCTTTGGTCAATTACGGCCCATCGGCCTTTCACCTTTATCACTCGTGTATCGCACACGAAAAACACAGAAATCACGAGTCAAAGTCTCATTTGCATAATTGTTTTGGTTTGCAAAAGTCAGCCTTTAAACCCTATTTTGCCAAGGGATTTGAAGGGGGTACCCGGGAACGGGGCCGATCCTCTTCTTAAATATTTGGCACCTCCCCCTTTTTATTTTATTTATCTTAATTGTTTTACTTTACTTGGATATACTATGATTTTGCTATGTGAGGATTAATCTTTATTTGGACTTTAACGCGTAGCCCTGAATTGACCCTGTATTAAAGAGACCCAAAAAGACCCAAATTAATGTGACAAGACAACCGTCGTGTGTTGCCGGCAGCACATTAGACGAGAGGAAGGACCCACCTATTTATTTTCTCCTATTTTTCTTCGGCTTTCGTCGAAGGACTGTGTTACGGCCGTTACCGTAGCTGGCGATCATGATCCGTTGATTTTGAGGGTAGTCAGAATCCTCATTTTCGATGTAAAAATTTAAATAGCACATGTATAGATGAATGGAGATCTTCCCAAGCCCGTTGGTTGGCGCGGGGGGGTCGAAAATTCACATCCGACAATTAGGAGCCAAGCCAAAGAATCAAAGCCTCGCATGTTCTCATTTGGAGGACGATGGCGAAGCCCACACATGACTTGCGACCGTCGATCTCAACATGTCCCCACAATCTCCTGAGAAGTTAGATTCCTTTGCTTACTTTTCTATTGTAGTTTGTATTTTCTAAAGAGACAAAAAGAAATCACAATTCTTGTCTTTCACATTTGATGAGTTTTGTAAAATCGCCTTTCACGGCAAAATCGCCTTTTACGGTAAACAAACAAAAACGCCTCCTACGACATTCTAAAAAAACAAACTTGTCTCTTTTCTTAATGTTAATGCAATTTGAAAAGTTAGAAAAAAGGATTGATTTCCTTTCCACTTGTGAAGGTGAATGTCCGGATTATCACCATTCCAAATTCCAAGTAGAAAGTAAATCTGGCATACCCGTACAAAAATGTTGATGTCCGAGATTTTCCCTCCTCCACCGAGACCCAGGTCAGCCCCCGGGGTGTGGAGGGAGAGGACGGAAGATTTCCCCTTTTTCGGGTCCATCATATATGTCAAGGCAGACAGCCATAGAGATGAGATGGCATAGTGATAAACGCGTTAATGATGGGATAGCACGGCATCCGGCTGATTCAGTGGAATGGAAAGAATTTGATAAGAAATATCTAGAGTTTGCCCAAGAGACACGTAATGTGAGGCTGGGGTTAACCACAGATGGATTCAATCCTTTCGGTAACATAAGCACCTCTTATAGCATGTGGCATGTCATACTTATGCCCTATAATTTGCCACCACGGATGTGCATGAAGGTTTGATGATGTCATTACTTATTCCAGGACCAAACTCACCAGGAAACAATATCGATGTATATCTGAGGCCCTTGGTTGATGAGTTGAAGGAGTTGTGGGATCATGGTGTATCGACTTATGATGCCTCCACTAAACAGAGCTTTCAAATGCATGCGGCTGTGATGTGGACGATAAATGACTTTCCTGCATATGATAACTTGTCTAGGTGGAGCACAAAAGGTTATAACGCTTATCCCTCGTGTAACGACAGCTCGTTAGGGGTGAAGTTGAAAGATAAGATTAGGTACATTGGCCATCGAAAATACTTGGAACTGAACCACCAATGGCGTAGAAGCAAGGCCTTCAACGGTCAACCTGAGTGGGAAAAGAATTCTTTGGATTTACCGAGGCAAAAGGTACAAGACCAGCTAGAAGAACTAGCACCGGTCAAGTTTGGCAAGAATAACAAAGGACCGCATGACTCTAGAGAACTGAATTGGACAAAGAAAAGCATCCTATTTGAATGGCCCTATTGGAAGTGCAAAAAACACCGACACAACCTTGATCCTATGCACATTGAGAAGAACATCTATGTAGCTTTGGTTGGAACAATTTTGGGCATAAAGGGCAAAAGCAAGGACATCGAGAAAGCGCGTAAGGATTTTAAAAATATGAGCATCAGGACAGAGTTTCATCTAGTGGAGAGAGGCGATGGATCCAACATGATTTGGTTCGGCCAAAGGGACAAACGAGAAGGGAAAGAGGAATGTTAGTGGGAATGATAAGGATGAGAACTACATTCCCCCCGAAGATGATGATGTAGATGACGAGATATCTTGGTCTCAATCAGATGAGGTAATCTTTCTGTGAATGTATATGACATGTACTTTAAAATATTAGTTTTGATGATGACACTCATGCTAAAATGATTTCCATTTCCATTAATGTAAATTGCTAGCATTCACTTTACTAATATTACTGATTTTTGCTAATCATTATTTATTTTCCTTGTCACTTTGCTTTAAGCCAAATTGCAGATATGCCTCGGGATAAGAGGGCGAGACGTGCTCGGAATATCGCAGCTGCACTCAGGTTAGCTCGTGTAGAGAGCACACCTGAGGCCTCGACACAGCCTCCGCCAGCTAATCTTCTAGTTACACGGTATGGAGGATTATGGAGCACCCTTGATTTGGTAGCCACCCAGCCTTTGCCAATTCAGCCTCCGACCACACAGCCCTAGCCGACCCAACCTCAGCCGTCCCGGCCTCCGCTGAGTCCTCATACAACTGGGAGCAGCATAGGTGAGAAAATTATGACCTTTTAAAATCCTGAATTCACCTCAATTTAATGATTTGTGTTCACTAACTCATTTAGCACTGTCATCTTAACAGCATCAGCCCCAGTCTCAGAGGTTCCGAGCCATGTAAGGGGTGTTACGCGAGGGAAGAATGCGACAAAGCTGAGGAGACAACTGGGTCATAACATCCCAGTCCCGATCCCCATCTCCAGTCATAGGCCAGTAGGGGAACATGCCCCATCGCTGGTTAACCGTCTTGGGTTAGCCATTAGAGAGGTTGCCCCAGTCAGGGCCCATGGTTGGAAGAAGCTTAACAGTGGGATCAAGCTTGTCGTCATTGCTACAGTTCAAGTAAACCGAAACAAGAAATATCAATCAAACTGATTATAGTTGTGCTCCTCATTACAATCTCTGATTATATTTTGTTATTACTAATCTTTATATGGCTCTCCCCTAATTGTAGTAAATTTTTTATATCGAGGACTACGAGGGCGATATGCAGCTCAGGGCGGACATTGACCGCCAATGTGGGGTTTTGTATAGGAGTTGGAAGTACAAGCTGCATAGTCAGTATCTCGAGCTGTTGGAGCAGGGGGTTCCCCGACCCCAGGGCCACCCGACAGAGGGTTGTGATCCAGCTGACTGGTAGTGTATGGTCTTGCAGTGCTCAGAATCACCAGCCTAGAAGGTAACTTTGGGATGTTATCTACAACAATTTATTATATTCCAACGTAATTCTATTAGTAATGATTTTATTAATGACTCCTATTGTATTATTGTTTTTCTATGTAGGCGAAGTCGAAAAAAGCTCAAGAGAGTCGAGCCAAGCTGCCATATAATCATACTAGTGGCTCCAGGTCATTTGCATCGAGGATGTCTCTGATGGTACTAATTATATTCATATGAAGAAACTTGATTACGTTTATTAATTTAGCAATAAGTAGCTATGTTCATATCTAATACAAACCTATTTCAAATAACAGATGACACAAAATGCCGGTCAAGCGCCGCCTATTACTCAGTTCTTCTATGACCACCCACTACAGACAAAAGAGTAATGAGTGGGTAAATGAGGTGGCTCAGCAGAGACATGTACGTTTGCTAATAAATCAATTATGATCAATAATGCCATAAAAGCATTCTAAATCCCTTATTGATTTAAATGGCAGGAGGCCTTGGTGCAGCAGACTGAGGAGCAGTCACAGCTCCGATGACTGAGGTACAGATTGTTGTTGATGTGCTTGGGAAGAGGTCGGGATACTTAAATGGGTATGGGATATATACGAGGACGTCTTCATCTACCACACGGTCTCGGGCACCACATCCTGAGGTGATCGCCCTGCGGGAGCAGCTAGCTGAGAAGGCTAGGAGGCAGGCTGAGTAGGACAGGAGGACATGTGCACTTGAGGCCCTCGTTCAACTGTTGGCGGCTACGGTAGGGATAGATCCGACTAGGTATTTCGACATCACGAGAGGGACCATTTCTGTTGGTGATGGCATAGCTACTGGAGATCATGATGCGACCCTTTGGTTAGTAGATTATTCTCTTGAAATTTTAACATAATAACAAGTTGAAATTTATAAACACTAAATATGTAGCATTTCAACACCTCGGAATGGGATACGGCTCTCGAAATTGGTACAAGCACTTCGTTCGAGGATAGAGTAACTTGACGGAACTGACGGTTCGCAAATAGGACTCCCAGTTAGAGAATTATAAGCGAAAACAAAGGATTTTCCAACACTTAGGCTCGAAAACGGCCCGCCGGGGGTCCGAAACGGGGAAACGGCCAACGGAAAAATCAAAAACCGGCACGAGCACTTCGCTCGAGGGTAGAGTAACTTGTAGGAATTGACGATTCACAAATAGGACTCCCGGTTAGAGAATTAGAAGCGAAAACATAGGATTTTCCAACACTTAGGCACGAAAACGGATCGTCGGGGCTCAGAAACGGGAAATGGCCCCTGAAAAAATTGAAAACTAGCACGACCACTTCGCTCGAGGGTAGAGTAACTTGACGAAACTGACGGTTAGCAAATAAGACTCCCGGTTAGAGAATTAGAAGCGAAAACATAGGATTTTCCAACACTTAGGCTCGAAAATGGCCCGCCGGGGGTCCAAAATGGGAAACGGCCCTAAAAAAAATCAGAAAACGGCATGAGCACTTCGCTCGAGGGTAGAGTAACTTGACGAAACTGATAGTTCTCAAATAGCACTCCCGGTTAGAGAATTAGAAGCGAAAACATAAGATTTTCCAATACTTAAGCTCGAAAACGGTCCGCCGGGGGTCCGAAAAGGGAAATGGCCTCCGAAAAACTCGAAAACACATAAAAAGAAAAAGAATAGGCATTAATTAAGTAGAAAAAACCCTAGATTGTTCCTTAGGATAGCTCGCATTGCTTTTGCATAAAAAACCAAACACCAAAAAAAAATCACAATATCATAAAACACTTCTCCTCTCATCTTGCTCTCTAGTAATTAGAGAAGAGAACAAAAGGAAATTAAAAGAAGTAGTAGAATTATAGAGTTAGACATTAACTAGGTAATCCTAGGTTAGTCCATTAATGCTTGAGTGAATTAATAAACTTAATCAACCCTTATCAATTAATTCGAAGCAATTAATTAAAACACTCAATTAAAATCCACATACTTAATTAATTAATTAAATCCCTAAAACTTATTAACAACTCCTAATGAAACCCCTAATTAAAAAAAAACTTTAATCAACAAGTCCCAATTAAAATCTCGATTAACAAACCTAATCAATAAGCTTTAATTTATTAAAAGAAATTAACTTAAAGACACCCTAGAAGATAACAAACTACTAGACCGACACTTAGGAGCAACCACAAGTGCTCCCAAGTCACCCTTGACACTTAGGAGCAAACACAAGTGCGCCCAAGTCACCCCAGACACTTAGGAGCAACCACAGGTACGCCCAAGTCACCTTTGACACTTAGGAGCAAACACAAGTGCGCCCAAGTCACCCCAGACACTTAGGAGCAACCACAGGTGCGTCCAAGTCACCCTTGACACTTAGGAGCAACCACAAGTGTTCCCAAGTCACCCTTGACACTTAGGAGCAAACACAAGTGCGCCCAAGTCACCCCAGACACTTAGGAGCAACCACAGGTGCGGCCAAGTCACCCTTGACACTTAGGAGCAAACACAAGTGCGCCCAAGTCACCCCAGACACTTAGGAGCAACCACAGGTGCGCCCAAGTCACCCTCGACACTTAGGAGCAACCAGAAGTGCGCCCAAGTCATCTCAGACACTTAGGAGCAACCACAGGTGCGCCCAAGTCATCCCAGACACTTAGGAGCAACCACAGGTGCGCCCAAGTCATCCCAGACACTTAGGAGCAACCACAAGTGCGCCCAAGTCATATTTAGTTTGGGAATCACCGAATCCCTATTAATTTCAAACTTTGACCCATATCAACACACTAGAACACCCTTACGATTTGAAACAACTATTGCCAATAGCCTAGATTAACCTAAAAGATTAAACCGACTTAAGCCACAAAAACATCCACGTAGGTACCAATCTCTTGACACTTAGCCTACCATAATCAGTAAGAAATATAATTAATTGAAACCTAATTTAATTCCAATTGACACAACACAATAAAAACACAGTTAATTTAAATAACATCAAACGATAAACAGTTAATCTCAAATTAAGCCATAAAGAAGAAAAGAAACACGCAAACCAGACACTTGGGAGCAACCACAGTTGCGCCCAAGTCACCTTGGAAACATAGGCGCCATCACAGGTGCGCCCAAGTCATCCAGGCACTTAGGCGCCACCACAGGTGCGCCCAAGTCCCATCCTAGTCCCAAGGCCACCACATCCCAACTCACTTCCAATCTCGATTAAGATTAACATCTTAGAACATTTTCAGAACCAATAACAACCTTTAAATCAAAACCTCGATCAACTTAGAATCGTCCGGCACTTCAAACCGAGCCAAAGTAACCAAAAGAATTTCAAATTCCAACTTGGGCGCCACTACTGGTGCGCCCAAGTGCACAGGAATACCTAGGCGCACACACAGGTGCGTCCAAGTCCTCTGTCACATCCAAGTTGAGAACCTTGGTTTCGTTTCGAATCCCGGACTTAAGACTATTAAAATTAATTGACCCAAAGTTAAAGCCAACATCAGAACAGAAGCCTACATTAATTAGAATCCCGCGGAACTCCAAAACCAAGCCCATACCATCGAAACCAGCCGAATCACAAAGAGCAGCCACTTGGGCGCCACCAAAGGTGCGCCCAAGTCACCAAGAGGACCTAGGCGCCACCACAGGTGCGCCCAAGTCCTCCCATCCCCCGTTTCACTAGTTTCAACAGCCTTTTAATTATTTAAACTGAAACCTAGAATACCAGAACCTTTGGCACACTAAAACAGAACCTTAAAACACTCTTAACTCATCCCTAAATAACTCTTAATCAAACCACAACCTAAAACAAACCAAATCAAATTAATAAGGTGTTTAGGCATAGAAGCTATCAAATTTAGACAATTTAAACCCTAGCATTAGATCGGGTTTCCTCATTAGATAGATTAGAGCATTAGGCTTCGTCCCATCACTTTTCCTGTTCCGTTAGGGGACCGGGAGAGCTAATGTGGGCGGTCTAGGACCTTAGGTTTAGGGTTAATCCGATGATCAGTAATAAAGCATTAATTACGTAAATCCAAGTAAAATCCCCTAGTTAGGCCCTTCTAGCCCCAATATCAAAAATCCATAAAA
This sequence comes from Umbellularia californica, assembly GCA_028538565.1. Taxonomy (NCBI): domain Eukaryota; kingdom Viridiplantae; phylum Streptophyta; class Magnoliopsida; order Laurales; family Lauraceae; genus Umbellularia; species Umbellularia californica. The sequence continues at coordinate 19,754,427 of JAPQWN010000011.1, read as the reverse complement.
TCTATAAAACCAATAAAATAAACCCAAAAAGATTTTTCCTTTATTTCTTCCTCCACCTCAGGTGCCAGATATTTAATTGAACTCAATGATAAAAGGGAAAGAAGAACTGATTTCTAAAATTGAATAAATGAGAATGACGAGATGAGATGAATGATTTCGCACACACTTTTAAAACAATCACGGCCCATCGGCCACTCTAAAACAAATATCGGCCCATCGGCCACCTTTAGTCAATTACGGCCCATCGGCCTTTCACCTTTATCACTCGTGTATCGCACACGAAAAACACAGAAATCACGAGTCAAAGTCTCATTTGCATAATTGTTTTGGTTTGCAAAGTCAGCCTTTAAACCCTATTTTGCCAAGGGATTTGAAGGGGGTACCCGGGAACGGGGCCGATCCTCTTCTTAAATATTTGTCACCTCCCCCCTTTTATTTTCTTTATCTTAATTGTTTTACTTTACTTGGATATACTATGATTTTGCTATGTGAGGATTAATCTTTATTTGGACTTTAACGCGTAGCCCTGAATTGACCCTGTATTAAAGAGACCCAAAAAGACCCAAATTAATGTGACAAGACAACCGTCGTGTGTTGCCGGCAGCACATTAGACGAAAGGAAGGACCCACCTATTTATTTTCTCCCATTTTTCTTCGGCTTTCGTCGAAGGACGGTGTTACGGCCGTTACTGTAGCTGGCGATCGTGATCCGTCGATTTTGAGGGTAGTCGGAATCCTCATTTTCGATGTAAAAATTTAAATAGCACATGTATAGATGAATGGAGATCTTCCCAAGCCCGTTGGTTGGCGCGGGGGGGTCGAAAATTCACATCCGACAACCTGGCGATCGTGATGGGACCTCTTTTGTTGTCTTGTCACGAATTTGGGTCTTTCTGCAGTTCTATTGTAGGACACGAACATCCAATCAATGATCAGATGTCCGTGTCCCACTCAGTTTAGGGTTATTATAAGTTTAGTCCCAAATTAAACCTAAGGTTCGAATGAACCGTCCACTAAGCTTTCCCCCATTACATCATAAGAAACAAACCTACACCAACACTCACTACCAAAGAACATAAAACGTGCTTTTCTCATCCCCCCATTCTCTCTACTCTCATCTAAATATTTCTTCACAAATGGAGGGTTACACGTTCGGAATGTCCAATCTACAACCCCTCTCTCCCCCACTGTTGACTCGCACTACTAGCGGATCACACCAAACACCACAAAATATAGAATTATCAAGGATACTAGATGGGTCCTTAGCGTCTTCAAGTCATGACCCACAACAGATAAGACGGTCTCTTTTTTAAGGAGGCCCCATCCCTGTCAATACCATTACAATGGGCAGGAATCATTCTAACATATCTACCCCATCTCATTCGTCAGGGGAGAACCAATTCTCCACACATTCAGGAGTAACTTACACGGACCTAGTCAACCCCACCGGCCAAGTTATAAGATATAGGGTCCACGACAATGTCTCGTCAAGAGATCACCCTCTCCGCGCGGACAACCCTGTTGTCTCACAGGTTATACCCTACTCTTCCCTAATCAGCCAGACCGAACCAATCACGTCTTTTATCCCACAATATGGGATGCCTACTGATGCACCTATCACTACCCCGGCTAGAGCTATCGCACCATCCCAGACTCTCACGATAAACGAGAATCTATATCGACAGCCGAGTCATGGCTTAGTAAACCCGGGTCTGTTGGCGACATCCAAAACCTCGCACCAAAACCCTTTGGCTCATATGGGAACGCCAGATGTCTACCAGCAACGTGAGGCAGCTCGACCTCAATTTCAAGTAATGACTCCTCCGCCAATCAATCAAATGAATTACAACCCTGTGACGGCTAGCAACGATATATTATATCACCAGCCGATTCAATACGAGAGGACCTCTCCTGTTTATCAAAATCAGACCCCCTTAACCTACCAAGTGCCTAATTCAAATCAGGGTCCCCCAATCCAAAACAGTCAGGCTATCAATCCCTCAGGCGTTCGAAATTCTTATCAAACATACCCAGGAAACGAGCCACGCTATCAACAGGCATATCTACCATTCGCATTAAGTCCGATGATTGATCAACATAGAGGACAATCAGTTGGTTATGGAGGAACTCAATTGAACCAAAACTATCATCCTATTCAACAACCATATCCCCGAGAGCAATTCCAAGAGCCGGCCTATGCCCTGACCCCACTAGGACCTCAAGGAGGATATCAACCACAGACAATCCAATACCTAGATCCTTTAGCATTGAAAGAATTGCAGAAAAACGTAGAAGAACTTAAAAGTGAAATTAAGAAGAAGTCTTCGAGCTCGACTGGAAGAAAGCTAGGTTTCTATGATTTTACCAAAAAAGAAGAAAATGAGAGGTCACCCTTCCCTGTCAGAGAGCCTAAATTCATACCCTATGATGGGACAACCGACCCTCAACACCATTTGGTTTCGTTCTGCAACAAGTGTCGTGCCATCGCTGACAATGACTCTATGCTCATAAACTATTTTCAAGAATCTCTAACAGGGGATGCATTAACTTGGTATACGTCTGTACCTTCCCACGAAATTAATACATTCGAGGATGTAATAGAGAAGTTCCTAGCACGATACCAGCACTTGACTAAGAACAAACCCCTTTGGCATGACTTAGCGAACCTCAAACAAAAGAATAACGAGGATTACGAGGAATTCGCGGTGAGATGGCAAAATCAATTTGCGCGATCAGATTGCAATATGCAAGAGGAGGAACAAGTGAGAATGGCCATATCAAACATGAAGGATCCAATGAGGGCTTTAATGACGATTGGGGAAGTAGTTAGCTGGAGTGGCTTGTACCGTAGATTGTCTAGGGTGAAACAAAACTTGGACGAAGGAGTGTTAAACACCATTGTTGACCATAAGAAAAACATGCGTAGTATAGGCACAACCACCCAACCAGAAAGCCGCGCAACCCCTGAGGTAAGCTCAAATCAAGAAGAGGTTTACCGACCGTACCAAGAACATAATAGTGTTAGCTTTAACCAACACCAAAATCAAGGGCAAAATGGTAATCCCAATTTCCAGGGTGGTAACCCGAATTTTCAAAGGAACAACCAGAATTATCAGCGGAACAATCAAAGCTTCCGAAACCCTCCTAGAAACAATCAAGGTCATGACCCACCGCCAAGGAACCAAGGACTCCCGGTGAATCAAAATCAAAACCCTGACCACGCGCAATCGATTCCGAACTCAACTGTTCTGCCACCAAACCGGAACGCGAATCCTCAACCCAACTACGGTACGGTTCCCTTCAATTACAATAGAGACAACAATGGCAACCAGAATAATACGAACAATGGAAATAGAAGGAGATTCGGACCCAAGAGGACAAGCTACCCATCCTTGCCACAACCTTGGACTGCTATCTTCTGGTCTCTTCTAAATCAGAACGCCCTCCGACTCCCACCAGAACGACCGCAGGTGTGGTCAGAACACCTGGATAAGACCAAGTTTTGTGCCTATCATAGGATGCCGGGGCATGACCTCACCCAATGCTATACAGTTAGAGATCTGATTTACAACCTTAATGATGAAGGTAGGATTGATTGGAACAATATTAGGCCGATAGGCACAAGCGACCCACGGAATACACCTCCTAATCAAAACGCTACCACTAATCCAACACAGAATATTCCAAACATGCAGATTTATACAAACCCGCTACCTCAACATGGGCCATCAACCTCTGGCCAAACCTCGCAAACTCAATTGATAAACATCGCCATGATAGAACACCAATACATTGATATCGTGGCCCAAGGGAGCATAAATCATAGTCAACCATGCCATGATGATTTCTTTGAAGAAGAAGACTATAGAAAATACATCACGCCATGGGACGGAAAAACGAAGTTCAAAATCTATAACTCCGGAATGGACGCGATTGTCGATTCTCCTGACCTTTACAAAGTAAATTTTGATGAACCAAATGACCAAGGACCACCGATCCTCGCGAACTCTGGATTAGATCCTCGCCCGGATGCAAATGCATCTCAAGCCCATCTCCGATCCGGGCGATTTCGTCCTTCCCGATTACCCCCTCATCCGGTCGCTCGAGATCTAGACTCGCAGAACCCCAACACTCAAGTTGAGGAAATAGTCGATGAAAGAGCCCATATTTCGATAGAAATGGGAATAGAATATGACCTCTTAGGACACCTCACGAAGATCCCAGCTAAGGTATCCGTCCTCGACTTAATTAAAACCTCACCCAAACATCAGCAACAATTACTTGAGGCTATTACTCGCTTGCAAGTCCCGGTAAACATAACTCCCGAAGAGTTGAGAACTACCATCGCAACCGTAGCCTCGGGAACCCATTTTCCTGCCCTTACGTTTACCGAAGAAGAACTAAAAGAGATACCGCCTGAAGCGAGGACGTCTCCCCTACACCTAACGATCAAGATAGCAGGGAAGGAAATATCAGGAGCTTTAGTCGACACTGGCGCATCATTAAACATATGCCCATTGAAATCCTACAAAGCTTTAGGGCTCACGACAAAAGACTTGACCCCGGCCACCATGGTGGTGACCGGTTATGATGGGAATAAGAAAACAGTATGTGGAAAAGTTATGTTATTAGTACAAGCGGGTCCGATTTCGATGCCAGAGGAATTTTATATCATGGACATCCCCGCCACTTTCAATTTAATTTTAGGACGCCGATGGTTGAATCATATGAACGCCGTCATGTCGAGCAGGCATCAATGTGTCAAATTCCCCCATTTAGGCAAGATCATAAAAATGATGGGGGACCCACCTGTGATCGAACCGGAAGAACTCCAAATACTCCCGACCTTACAACCCGCTCCCATGATGCCAGAGGTCAAGATTCATGGATACAGAGTTGACCCGCTCATCTCCTTAATGGATATGGACCCCATGCAAAATATGTTTCATGAATTTTCCCCCCTTCAAAATCCAATAACAGACAATCGGAATCAAGCGCCAGGATGGACTTTGATGAGGAAGATGGGATATCAACCCGGATTTGGACTAGGAAAAGAAGGGGAAGTTGCTATCAACCCCTACATACCAGATCCTAGAGTAAAAGCAGAAGGATTAGGATATGATGCGCATAGTAATATGAGAGGTAAGCAAGAGGATTGGACTTTAGATGAACACTTTGTAAGACACGATAAAACTCTAGATCCCAATGCATCACCAACTAGAGAGGGACGTGACAATTTGGATCCGAACGATAAAGGTAAGACCGTTCTAGTAGAAGATTGGGAAGACTCCGTGTCGTCCGAAAGTGAGATTTACGAGCAAATCTTTGATACTCGGAGAGAGTTCCATTCACCAGAAGAAGTGGATGATGCAGATTGCACCGTCAATCTAAGATTCCAGACCCTATCGTGTAACATGTTGACTATAAACAAATCAACTCGTTTACCCAAAAAAAAAACGCCGATTGCCGAACTCAGAGAAAGTCGCGAAACATGGGAAATTGAAGACCCTACCCGCGAGGAAGTGGTATATTGGCCCGTTGCCTGGCACCATTGGCGAGAAGACCCCTCTCAAGAAGACCATGAAGTTTGGGAAGCAGATGACCAAAACGACCATGAAGTGGTATACCGCCCCACTACCTGGCTACGCCAGCGGGGAGGATCCTCCTTGGTAGATAGCCCATCTTCAAACTCACATGTACCATATCATTTCAAAAATCCAAAAAAATTAGAAAACCCCAAAAACCCCAAAAAATTAGAAAATAGAAAACCCAAAAACATAGGAACCGTAGGAGTAGAAGACTTTAGTCCTCATCAAAATATGGTAAATCCAAGGAGATGGAAGTTACCTCCGGTAGAGCGGTCCCAACTAGAGGAGATTATGACCAACATCGATAAGTTAGGCTGTGAGTCTCTGCCGATCATTCCAGAGCCCGAGCCCTTAGTGCAACCTACAAACGCCAATGATGGAATGGGTGTTTACGAACTAGTAGACGCCGAAGAAGGGGATGACGAAATTTCTTAAGAATTCGGGAGAGTAATCAAGAAATTTGATGAAGAGACGCAAGCGGCTGCTGAAAAGACAAAGGAAATAAACCTAGGGACGGATGAGAGACCCAAACAAGTCCAAATTAATGCCTGCCTAGAATCGGACGAAGAAAGTAAAATCCTTGAGATCCTAAGAGAGTATCAGGACGTGTTCGCGTCAGATTATAATGATATGCCCGGTCTTGCACCCGATTTGGTGGAGCACCGAATTCCGCTAGAGGAAAATGCTAAACCCGTCAAGCAAAAGTTGAGAAAGATGCTTCCCGACGCTGCCCTGAAAGTGAAGGAGGAGGTTGACAAGCTCCACCAAGCTAAGTTCACCAGGGTCCTATTATTCCCTCAATGGGTCGCCAACATAGTTCCGGTAAAGAAGAAAGACGGACGCGTCCGAGTTTGTATCGACTTTCGAAATTTGAACAATGCATCTCCCAAAGACTATTTCCCTTTGCCTCACATTGACTTGCTTGTTGATAATACTGCAGGGCACGCCATGCTATCATTTATGGATGGTTACTCAGGGTACAATCAAATCAAGCTGTCACCAGAAGATCAAGAGAAGACATCATTTACTACACCCTGGGGGACCTACTGCTACGTTGTGATGCCTTTTGGCTTGAAAAATGCCGGTGCCACTTATCAGAGAGCCATGATGGCGATATTCCACGACATGATACACGATTGTGTAGAGGTTTACGTAGATGACATTCTAATCAAATCTGAAACTCGTGAGGATCATATCGTAGCCCTTAGGAGAGTCCTTCAACGATCTAGGGACACCCAACTGAAGATGAATCCGAAGAAATGTGTTTTTGGAGTATCCTCTGGCAAACTCCTAGGCTTCATGGTAAGTAACCGGGGAATCAAAGTTGATCCTTCTAAGATAAAGGCCATCCTTGAAATGCCGCCCCCGAAGAATCTCAAAGAATTGAGAGGCCTCATAGGACGACTACAGTTCATCAGGAGATTCATTTCACAGCACTCCCAAAAATGCGAGCCGTTTTACAAATTGCTAAAAGGAGGCGTAAGGTACCACTGGGATGACGACTGCCAGAAGGCATTTGAAGATCTGAAGAAATATTTGTTAAGTCCTCCCGTCCTGAAGCCCCCTATAAAAAATAAGCCTCTCATTTTATATGTGTCAGCGACAGAATCTGCAATAGGTGTCGTCCTGGGGCAACATGATGAAACCGGTCGAAAGGAGAACGCTATTTATTACCTGAGCAAATCTCTATTACCCTACGAAAGGAAATACTCCCCAATGGAAAGGACTTGCTTAGCCGTAGTTTGGGCGGCTCAAAAATTGAGACACTACTTTCTGGCCCATCAGATCAAACTCCTAGCAAGGATGGATCCTTTAAAGTATATTTTCGAGAAGCCAGTAACTTCGGTTAGAGTTGCGCGATGGCAAATGCTCCTGGTCGAATTTGACATAACCTACGTTACATAAAAATCCATAAAAGGACAGGCGATCGCTGACCATCTAGCACACCTCCCCCTGCCTCAGTACGAGCCAGTTAGAATTGATTTCCCTGACGAGAGCATTTTGTTTACATATGTTGAGGAGGTTAAAGATGATGATTCATGGACTATGTACTTTGATGGAGCTTTGAACCAAAATGGAAAAGGAGTCGGGATAGTGCTATTATCCCCGGAAGGGGTTGTCATACCAAAGGCCTACAAGATCGGATTTCCAGCAACCAACAATGTGATGGAATATGAAGCTTTGCTAGCGGGGCTAAGAGAGGCCCAGGCTCTAGGTGTCATGAAGTTGAGAGTCTTCGGCGATTCCAAAGTTGTTATTTCCCAAATAGCAGGAGAATGGAAGGTCAATGCCCCCAAGCTTGCACATTACCACGCAAAGGCAAAAGAATTGATGTCTGGTTTCAAGGAAGTTTCCTTCCTCTACATTCCTCGAGCCTTGAACCGCCTAGCCGATTCATTAGCAATTTTAGCTTCCATTATAGAAATCCCCGACAACAAAGATTCCGAAGAATTCTTGGTTAGAAGGCTAGCTTCACCGTCCGTCAAATCGATAGATCTAACCAAAGGGAACCTTGCTGAAGCTCTGTAGAAAATTTCGAAGGAAAAGGGTAAAAAAGTCAAGGCCAAAGAGTCCGATCAAGAAGAGAATGCCAAGCCAGTAGAAGGGGTCCTAGCTCGCATACAACATGATGATGACCTAGTAGACGATCACCCGTGGTACTACGATATCTGGAATTACTTACATGATGGCTACATCCCTGAATATGCCAGTCGATCGGATAAAAAAGCATTGAAAGAAATGGTTCAAAGATATGTCATAGTCGCGGGACTACTGTACCGCAGATCTTTCAGTGGAATTCTCCTACGATGTGTGACTGCAAAAGAAGGGCAAGAAATAATCGAAGAGGCACATTCAGGAGAGTGTGGAGGACACGTCAATGGCCAAATGTTAGCCAAGAAGATCATCCATTTAGGTTATTATTGGCCATCCTTAGAGTCGGATTCAGTTCATTACGTTAGGAGATGCAAAGAGTGTCAGTTACATGCCAACCTAATTCATGCCCCTGCATCATCCCTTCACCCCACCACAGCTCCATAGCCTTTCTCGACTTGGGCTTTTGATATCATAGGACCCTTGGCCCTTACTCTAGAAAACACACAAAATAAGGCATTCATATTAACAGCCACAGAATATTACACTAAATGGGCAGAAGCAGAAGCATATGTTAATATTAAGGCTACTTCTGTGGTCAAATTCATTAAAACGAATATAATAGCCAGGTTTGGCATCCCTAAAGTATTCATAACAGACAATGGACCCCAGTTTATATCCCAACAAATGAATGAGTTGTGCACAAAATATGACATTGAATTGCATCATTCCACCCCATATTACCCCTAAGCAAATGGTCAAGCCGAAGCAACCAACAAGACTTTATTGAAGATCATCAAAAAGACTGTGCAAACCACCAAAGGCAGTGATTGGCCAGACCGTTTGGTTGAAGCATTGTGGGCATACCGGACTTCCATAAGGACTCCTACAGGAGAAACCCCATACTCGTTGACCTACGGAATGGAAGCAGTCCTTCCCCTCGAAGTCCTTCACCCGTCACTACGCATCCAGCTAGATGAAGATATGACAGAAGACCAGAGGAGAGAAGCATTGCTACTTCAGCTAGACCTACTCGACGAGAAAAGAATGAAGGCAGCAGAACATGCACAAGTATACCGGAAAAGAATCGCCAGAGCCTACGACAAACATGTCAAAGAACGGAAATTCAAAGTTGGCGACTCCGTCTTGAAGCGCATCGCTCCATCACAGCTTCCGCATCCTAGAGGTAAGTTACGACCCAATTGGGAAGGCCCTTATGTAATTAAAGAAGCATATTCTGGTAATGCATATAGACTAGTAAATGCAGAAGGGGAAGAGCTCCCCGATCCATGGAACGCTATGTACCTGAAAAGGTACACAGTATGACCCTCCCCTACTTCTCACGGAGTATGACCCTCCTTGCTCCTTAGCATAGTTGTAGAAATCCCGTAGGAAGACAGAAGAGATGCACTCTAATCAAACTTGGAACTCGAACACACACTAGCACTTGAAAATACACAAAATGGCGAGTCTACCCCACACAGATTCAGCACGGTTAAGGCCACCCAATGTGAAGGTTTGTAGGTGAGATTGGCCATGTCATGAAAGCTTCTTCACCGTTTGCAAAAAAAAAAAAAAAAAAAAGCGCTTTGTGACTAGTCTGGGTCCGTAGCCTTTTTAACTCGAGCCAGTAAGCTCGTAGGGGTATTTAAATACCTAGTGCCCTAAAGCCACCTGGCTTGGGAGTCACTGGCCGAATGCTCGTTACATGGGTTAATTAGAAAGCTTAAGGGATCCAGACATTGCACAGTCATATGGTTATAAAAAAAAAAAAAAAAAAAAAAAAAAACGAAGAAAAGAAAAAGTCTAGTTAGGGGTCTTGGAAACAATAAAGGTTTTGTGACTAGCTTGGCTTTGTAGCCTTTTTAGCTCGAGCCAGTAAGCCCGTAGGGGTATGTACATATCTAGTGCCTTAAAGCCACCTGGTTTGGGAGTCATTGGCCGAATGCTCGTTACATGGGTTAATTAGAAAGCTTAAAGGACCCGAGCATTGCACAGTCACAATGGAACCAAAATATATATATATATATATCTTAGGCTTGCTAGACTGACATGGGCACTCATCAGGTGAACTAAGTAGAAGGTAGTTGAAAACCACAACACTAAGGTAGCACGGTGACTCACCACCCTACACACAAACATTACTCACAAATGAGCCCTAGATGTGGTCAGATGCTCTCCGAAGTTCGACCAAAAAGACTAAGCAGCTACAAAAGGGGCCCGTGAGGGCTCGACCTCCAAAGGACAGTTAGGGGAGACCGCGTTGCCACTTAGGTAACAATCATGGATCGAGAAGCTAATCTCCGTTCACACTCTCACCCACGGCTAGAATAGACACTAGTCTTATGCTGGGGCATTTTTTTTATTTACATAAATACACATGAACAAATGCTTAGCTCACATGGCTTCCCAACTTGGGTCCTCATCGCATACACAATTGCCACGAGCACTCACTAAGTTGCACACACATTTGCCTCATGCATGCTTTTACTACTAATGACTTTTAGTTGGATGCAGAAAAAAAAAATATCCCCTAAGGTATGAATTCAACCTTGTTATCCTCAAAGCTTGAGTGCCAAAATGGCCCCCTGACATTTTTACCGAGAAAGGAAATGCCACCTTAGCCAAACTATGCAGGGGGCCTAAAAAATGTTAAACTAACAAGTTTGTTTTGAGACCTTGCAGGGAAACCAACCCCGACTACATTCATAACATCCCACAAGCTGGGGCATTTATTTATCATTTACGGGTACTATTTTGCGCACAATTCCTCATGACTCGAAAAGATCAAAGTTACGATAAACAAACTGGGAAAATATGAATTATATCTGTTATGATATCCAATGATGAATTTGATTATAAATGTATGCTATGCGCGCCCTTTATGACATCGCATATGATTGTAATATTGAAAGTGCAATTATCTTGAACCTCTGCCTTTATACTTATAGCTAACAATGTGAATGCCTTAAAACATGGAATTGTTTAGGTCACAAATGTCACATACTCAGGCACTCCTTGTTGTTTGATAACCTAATTCTATGTTGCTTACTAAGCCTAGATTGATGAGAGATTGTGCTTATTCTCTTTTTGTTATATGAAATCTCGCTTCATTAACTCTAAACTACTAATGATTCTTCCTACGAGACCCGTGCTCAAAGCACAAATTTCGAGATATTTTAGAAAATTTTCGGCAGCACTTTCCTTTGTTTTTTGGGCCCTGGAAAATTTCCGGATACATAAGAATCTGTTACTTGTGAGAAGAACACTTCGTATATTCCCCCAGCACCCCACAATGACTCCTCGTCAATCAACCACATTCCCATAGCACTTCTAAGACACCAAACACACTATCTCGACTATACATTCATGGTATACATACGCACAACATACACATACATATCAACTCCCACCATGAACCGAAGATAGGGTGTAACAGCATAAATACAGGACCAGGACATATGAATACAATATAGAACAGGGATACACAAGGAATGCGTCCCTAGGAGATCAATCAAAGAACAATAGCCCTATGGAGCAGCCCCATCATGACGAACCGATGAAGCAAATGAAGACGGACCAGGGGCACGCTGAGAAGGAGCTCGGGTCGAGTCCGAAAACGCATAACCTCTCTCTTCAGCCCTCCGGTAATATCGATCGAGGCGCCTCCGTAAATCAGCAACCACCTCCTCATGACCTCGCGCCATACGATCCATGCGCTCAATATACTGATCATGAATAAGGGCTCTCTCCTCGCCCACGCTGAGAGGCGGAGGAACAAAGGCGACAACGGCACCACTCTACAAGACGACATTTTAAGAACACCTTATATTCAACAAACCTTACAGTAGTGAACACAGAACATAAAAGAGGAGGAAAGACCTTCACCTGCGTAGAGGCCTCGTAGCTCCTGAGCTTGGCACGCAACTCGCGAACTTGCATATCACCAGATTACAAATCACATCAACAACGGATACGAGGAATCAAGTTTGAAATGTCACATGGGAAAACCTCATACCTGTGCCTCTGAAGCATCTCTCTCGACAAGCGCCTTGTCACGCTCACTATGAGCCTCTGCCTAGAAGATCACAAAAGCAAACAATCAGGGATCGGTCATTATACAAAAGAAGAACGCGATAAAAGTCTAAACCTCACTAACCTGCAACTGGTCCATCTCAGCTCGCAGTGTCTGGAGCTCGCCCTCCAATTTGATTCTTGTAGCTTCGGATGCTGCCAAGTCCCTGTCTCTCTGCACAACAACCAAAGGCCATAAACATCAACTCAAAATGAACAACCAAGTTAGTGACCTCATACCTCGGAGGTGTCCACTGGCGCATCAATGACAGCATCACGTCGTTTTAGCTCCTCCTGCAGGATCTCATCGGGTAAGATAAAAGAAATTGTTAGGTTCAAAAGGCTACTTCTACAATGGATGGGCAATAGTGATCTCCATGCCTCTTTAGCTGTCAATGATGCCTGTAGCCTCACTGTCATAGCTTCCTGAAATAAATAGGATAATAACATGACGCGGTGAGTGGATGCCTTAATGCATGACATTAAGAGACAAGACTCCCCAAATCCCTAGGCTACGACCTCAACAAACATTACCTTATCTCTCACCAGCTCTGTCAACCGAGATACCTCCTCACGAAGGGCTGCCTCAACATCGGAAGCCGCTCTCCTAGAGATCCCCTACCACAAAGCATGACAAGTACAATTAGAAAAGAAGGATAAGACAATACGGTTAATAAACCCGGTGAGATTTACCTCGCCTAGATCATTGCCTAACGAGCGTGTCCCGCGACATTCCGTTTCTACGGAGGAAACCATCTGAAATAGAAGAACAACATGTTGGATCAGATCGAGAATAGGGGATCACATCTAGGCAGGTGAAGATTAATTGATTACCCGAAGTGACAACAACGTCTCCATCGCCTCAGCACAATTTCGGATAGAATGGGAAGACCCGCCGGAATACGACTCGAGGAATATGTACCGGTGCATGATATCCCTCGAACGCCGTTCATAATCGCCCGTTGTTTCTTCATCTGTACCAAAGGCAGGTGCTTTCCCCCCTCCATCCCAATCATCAATCTCAGGCTGATGCGGGTGAGAATGACCAAATACTGCTTCGCCCCATCCCCTATATGAATGACTCATGTTAGGTTCGGGAGGTAGGACAACCTGATGACCACCGAACTGGCGAGCAACCCGACTCACGACGAGCTTAGAAACGATCTGGGGAGCGTGTAGCCATATATCTCTTGCAAATAAATGTACCCCATCTCGCACTACCACTAGCTCATCTTCAGGGCCGCCTTGGTAAGGACACCAAATGATCTGAAAAATAGGAGAAAGCATAACCCCAAAGGATATCAACTATTAGCAACTCGAAGTAGGAGAGTGACCGATTCCGGCTTAATTCCAAAGCAAGTTAATAACTTAAAAGGAAAAGGAGGAAAGAACGACTCACTTCTCGGTCCATTAACTCATTCAAGATAAAGCGATAGCCCTGCTCATCAGGCCTCATCCTCAAATCCTTGGTTCTTTTTGCCAGCTCTGTAGGGAGGATGTCCGCGAAGCCCCGTACAGTAGCATTCGGATACCACTGCGCCGCCCGGGGAGCAAGGCTCAACCGCACTGGCAAATGCTCGGGGCGACACTGAAGGACATGCTCCCACATCCACACCTATCTCGAAATGATTGAATCATTAGTGAGGCGAAATGTTCAAAGCAGAAGATTGACAAATATGGAAAGTTGACTCACCTGAAGGATCGGGACAAAACCCCGGAGACTCCTGTGGCCCCTCTGCACCCGACATCTATCATCCAGGCTATGGAAGAGAAAGGCGAGGGCTGCCGCACCCCAGGCATAATCACCTACTCGGCTCAAATCGTCCACAAACCTGAGCAGGGTGCCAGACGCTCTGTTGCCCGTCGCATTGGCAAATAAACATTTCCAGAAGAAATAGAGAAGGAATGCGCGTAGACTCTCGTCCTCGCCTTGCCTAGCCGACGATAGCCGAGGACGTCTCAATGCGACATCAGGTCGAATCCCCTGTTTCCCTGCCAAAGTGACAAAGATGTTCAATCAATAATATTCATCAATTTACGGAAAGTAATGCCGGAATCATGGCTTGCTACTCACCAGTCACATAGAAGGTCTCGCAAGGAATCCCCACTCTCTTTCGACGGTAGTACCCATCAACGGGTACCTCTCTACACTCGTGCTCTGCAAATGAGAAGGGATTATAAATGTTGGCCACCCAAACAACGAGGGGTAAGAATAAACTTGAGAATTTACCAGTGGGGGAGACGACGTCATCACCACCCCTCTCATCCTCACTACCCCTCTCGTCCATTGGATCATCACTATCATCGGACGCAAATAACTCATCCAGGGGTGCTATATACTCCTCATCATTGGAGCCGCTAGCCGCATCCTCACCTCCATCCATCCCGGCATCCGGACAAATAGCATCGGCCGTGCCTGTCCTCGCCCGCTCGCCGGTAGTCGGGGCAGGTCCATTGTCCCCACCCCTGACTGATGAACCTCCAATAGCTGCCATCTGCTCCTCATGACCTACTAAAAACTCCGCCTGATCACGAGACCAACCTGGAATGCATACGAGACGATAGTGAGTAAGAGAACAAACGAATCGAAATTACAAGGACAAGGCTAGAATGCTCACGATCTAGGCTCCTCGCCCTCGCCGGACCATAGGCTTCCCATAGCCACTCAATATCAATCTGGCTGGAGCCCAGATAAGGCCGGGCACCAAACAATCGCTGGAGCAAGGGCCGAACGAGCTCAGGATTAGCATCTGTCGCACCAGTCGAGGCCGGCAGACCGCTCACCCTCAAACCCCAGCATCTCGCTATATCCTCAAGGGTGATGGTCATCTCGCCAGTCGGGAAATGAAAAGAATGAGTCTCATCCCTCCATCTCTCCGAGAGTGCACTAATAAGAGCGCGATCAGGGCGGAAAGCGACGATTGACATAAAATCCCCGAAACCCATGGCCCGGACACGATCTTTCAGAGTGTCAGGCAGCACCGTCCACCACTCTTTCACCTTTAGCCATCCCACCCGCATTCGAGCGAGGGGGACATGCTAAAGTTGAGGGAAGCATCACAATTATTAGCCCAATAATTGAAGATGAATAATGACTAGAGGCAATACAAGAAAAGAAAATACAGCTACCTTGCCCGCCTTTATCTCGTCAGCAAGGTGGGGGTCCTTCGTGGCTCGTAGTTTCTTACGCCTTTTTCCGGGGCGGGCCGCTGTCGGATCCATATCCGTCCCCTTGGTAAGCCCAACGCCAGGATCCTCCATGGGTCTATCTAAGGGAACACTCCTCGGGTCTCCCGATGGACCCTCTACCGACTCACCCGTCATCGGGGCTTTCTTGCAAGCAAACCTCGTCTTCATCCTGCACATTTGGGGAGAAAAGAAAGCGCATATGAGAAGTGGCAAGTAAGAAACGCACAAGTGACGAAGTAAAATTTGGAAGATCTCACAGTGGATACTATGCAAAGCAACCAAGCTGAACCCAAGAGAGACATTAAAATAGGGAAGCATTAACCAAACGATCCCAAGGTAAACCAATCCAAGAACAAAAGTGAAACCGACGGCCAAGACTAATAACAATAATGATAATAATAAATATAATATAACAAACGAAGCAAATCCCCACTCAAACCAAGACACCACCACCATGACCCTTGTCCCATCACGATCAAAACCGCCACACTATTCATCACCATCGTATCACCCCTACGCATGCATCAGTCGCTAAAACCACTCACTTCGTCCCGATTAACCGAGACAACCAATGGGTTCAGCCCCACCATCGGATCTTTTCGGACCTCACCGAATCACATAAAACCCCCAAACCTTGCTCACAGTACCCAAAATCATTGCCCAGGTTGGTTACTAAACAGCCACCTGTGGGGGGACTAAGAATCAGGATTTTCATTCCACAGCTAAGATGAGCTCCATCTACCATTTCAAATTTAAAACTCCACTGAACTCCACATTTACTACTTCTACAGAACGCACATGGCCACAACCAAGCCCAAAACTTCATCCTGCAGCCAGTAAAAAAAAAAAAGCACAAAAAAAAAAAAAAACAGTCAAGAAGATGAGACCCACATACCTGGCCTTCTCTCCCTGCGGTTCTCTCTCTTCACTTCACCATTGCTGCCAGCTCCCTCACTCGTCCCCCACCTGCAACAATGGCAGCAGCAACACGTTAAAAAAAAAAAAAAACAGAGAGAAAAGAGAAAAGAAACAAAGTAAAAACAAAAAAAAAAAGACATACCTGGGCCAGGGGCTAGGGCCCCCTTCCTCTTCTCCCTTCTCTCCCTTCGTTCTCTCTTCCTCTCCTCACTCAACCTGCCCCTCCACTCTCGGTTTTCACCTGCATACAGCAGCAGCAGGCGTATAAAAACAAAAATGAAAAGAAGAAGAAGAAAGAAGAATAAGAAGAAGATGGAACCCACGTACCTGGGCCATTCAAGGACAAACAACCCCTTTTTCTCTTTTCCCTGTTCCTCCTCAGCTCACTTGGTCTTCACCTGAAACCACAGTAGCATTCAAAAAAAAAAAAAAAAAAGACTAGAAAAGGAAATAGAAAGGATAGAATGGAGAAAGAGGAAGATAGAAACAAGAAGATGAGATCCACATACCTGGGCCAGGGGCGAACTTCCCCTTTCTCTCCTCCCTATTCTTCCTCCTCGCCTATGCTGCACCCCCCTTTTATTCGTTTCTCACCTGTAACAATGGCAGCAACAGCAGGGTTCAAAAGAAAAAAATAGAAAATGAAGAGAGAAGAGAGAATAGAAGAAAGGAAAAGAAAAATCTACATACCTTGAACTCCTCTTCCTCCTCCCCTCAATCTCCTTGCTGCATCCAAGATTTCCACCTGCAACAATGGCAGGAAGTAAAAAAAAAAAAAAAAACAGAAGAGAAGAAGAGAAAGAAAGAGAAACAGAAAATAGAAAGGAAGGTTGAGGACCACTTACCTGAACGCCGGCGAGCCTGCGCCCTACTGCTCCGTCCCCGTATTTCATCCACTCGTCCCTGCCTCACCTGAAACAACAAAAGCAAGAAAGAAAGGAAGAGAGGGAAACAGTGAGTGAAAAAAAAAAAAAAAAAAAGAAAAGAAAAGAGGGGGAAAGCCCCCAACACGTGTAGGCAGTGCCCAAGGCTGGGCGCTGAATGGCCCAGCCTCCTTATCAGATGGGGGGGCCCTCTGTAAGGGCGACCCACCTCAAAATGGCCCATTCCTTCGCCTAGTAATAATAATAATAAAAAAAAAGAGGGGGAAATGAAAAAAAAAAAAAAAAGAAAACTTAAAAAAAAAAAAGGGGGGGTTCAGAGATCAAACCTAACATTAAATTAAACATCAAGAGGAATGAAAATTAAAACATAACTCACCCACATATTAAGTTCAAGTCAATTTTTATTAATAATAACAATCCAACCTTGACAAAAATTGACTTAACTTGAGTACCAACCTCAACTCTAGAGAAGTTCAGGATTATCGGCGGAACATCAATGGCCCATCTCTACCTACGAAGAACAATGGTGCAAACAACATGCAAAGGTCGGTTGATTCGAAATACATTATGGATTCACCATAGGTATCATATATTAATAGTTCATGCATCCAAATCCCTGCATTCATCCACATATTCCACATCATCATATCCCAGCTAAAATACACACACGCATAAAACAAAAAAATAAATAAAAATAAATAAAAAAATCTAAATCAACTTTTATTGAACTCCGATAAGAGTCATTAAATAATAACTATAGCAATGAACTACATCAATTGAATCCTAAACATTGACTAAAATAGAGGTCACGACCCGTGCTCCTAATACCCTAGATGGGTCTATCACTAACTGAGATGGTCCTAATGACCTGACCTCTCGTATAAACAAAAAAAAAAAAACCTAGACTAGGGTAATGATTTCCGTCTTCTATAGGGGGTGAACCATGCCGTTAAAAATAGGAAAACGAGCCAACCGCGCCTCCATTCCTAAGATGTGGGTCTCAAGCCGCCCCTTCACTTCCTCGAAAGTGTTTAAAGGGTCCCGAAGAGCATCACCAATCTCCCGAAGCAACCTAAAATCATCCAAATGAGCGGTGTACACTGGATGGATAATCGCTGAAAGAGTGGTGTTTTGCATTTCAAAATACTTTCTATAGCGCCTTGGGACAGCAGATTTGGCTTCATGTGGGCAGGACATTGTCATGAGCTCTAACTGATCCATCCGCCTATGTATTGCATTAAATTCCTCGATAGGAGCTCTTTCACTAGTAGTCTTCATACCCTCCCAGATTTCAAACATCGCCTGAAGGTCCATCATACTCCACAAAAGGGGCTGGAGTACGTCATTAATGAAAGCTAGCAAGTCTCCCAGAAGTCCATCGTAGCCGCACAACCTGTTAAGAGCGGTCCTCCCTACAACGCACAAATCTCTGTACAATCCGCATATCTTCTTGTATTTCATCACCAGCAAATCGTACTTCCCACGCTTGGCTTCGACGAGTTGTTGATCCATCACCTCCTCAAACTGGAACACGCAATCGTAGGTGGCAGGCATGGATGACCCATGCTGGAGATAGAACTCAATTCGTTCCTCGGAGTCATAGTAACCTATCCTTCCATCCCCCGAGGACCAATACTCGTCCCCTGGTGAGTAGGGCTTGCAGGCGGGAGTACCTCTAGCACCATCAATCACGAACGAGAACACTGGAGCGCCAGCCATTGGAATAGAATGAGACCTATAAACACATACACGAGGCATTAAAGAACTTTCGCTGAATCAAAAATAACCCAAAGAGGCTTAGATTGAAAAAAAAAAAAAAAAAAAAAAAAAAAAAAAAAAAAAAAAAAAAAAAAACCCACTTGGGCGCACCAAGGGTGGCGCCCAAGTCTGTCCCAAGGAACTTCTCCCGAAGGGTCGGGGTTCAGTAATGGAAATTATATCAAGCTTTTCTAAATCCGTGCTGAATACTCTTAGAAGTACTGTGGGATTATTCTAACCCGTTTTAAGAGCCAAGAGTCCAAATTACATACAACATCTAAACACAAATAAGAAAAAAGAAAGGGGGTGACACAATGATAACAAAGGAAACATCATAAGATCAAAATAAGAATAATGAAAGAGTGATGAACTAAAACAGAGGATGAGGACCAAACAAGTATAAATAAATTATAAAAAAAAAAAAAAAAACAACACACACACTTGGGCGCACCTAGGGTGGCGCCCAAGTCCACTTCAGGGACTTCATCGCCAATGGGGCCCGGTTCAACCTAAAATTATCCATCACAACCCCTGAAATCCGTGGGGTAAATCACCAATGGTACTGTTCGGTCACTTTCAGACCATTAGAAAAAACAAAAATAAAAAAATATGCCTCTTTGTCAAAGTAACTCTAAATTAAACACTCATGCAAAACAACATCTTTGTTTCTTAAAAAAAAAAGAAGAAGAGACGGGAAATTAAAGATGATGCAACCCAAACAAAAAAAAAAAACAATATAAATAAATCTGAATTTTAAGTTTGCATCATGCCAAAAGAGAGAACAAAATAAACTAGAACATATATTGCATGAACTAGAACCAACAAGGATGAAAGAGTGCTTACTTGGGAGCAAGAGAGAGATCAAAGACCCTTGAATTTGGAATTTGGAAGAGTAGGAAGTGTGATAAAACCCAAAGGCAGCCATTCCTTATATAGATTAGTGTCTTAATTTTAAAAGAAGACGGACTGGCACTTGGGCGCACTCCTAGTGGCGCCCAAGTCCTTCTACCTCCCAAACTTTGTAAGAGTGCCACTTGGGCGCACTCCTAGTGGCGCCCAAGTCCCTTCACTTCCCAATTTCACTACACGATCAATACCTCGTGTAACCGCATCATAGAATCCTAAACCAAGTAGGAGAGACCACTTGGGCGCACATAGAGGTGCGCCCAAGTACCCAGAAACACATGGGCGCCCCTCCATGTGCGCCCAACTTTTTTTTTTAACCTTGGGAGCCGCGCGATGCACAAGTCTAGGCCATAATGACTCTCTGATGATTGATGACTAAAACAAACAAAAGTTACAACAAACAATGATTCAAAGAGAGTAATAGAAGAAACTAAGTGGCGAAAACCCGCGCACCGAACATCACCCCTTCGCAGGGAAAATCATCATACACTTTAGTCCCATCACACATACATTATGCATTGCATCCCAAGTCATCTGCATCAATGAAACTAGAAGTGTTACCTTTAGAAGTTATGAAACTGAGCACTAACAAAAAATGCAGAATCTTTTAGTGTTTGTTCAATGCAGGTTTCCAAAGAAGAAATGAGAGCACCAAAGGTGATTTAAGCAGACTATTGGAGATGAATGGCATGAACTTTCAGCAAATGAACATTGAAAGAAAGCAGTAATGACCTCTATCAACGGATTTACAAAAACCTCTTGAGGTAAGTATCCCTAACCATGATTTTCATGATTGATGGAACGCGCTCCGAGGCGCCGTGGGGCGGCTACCGGGGTCGGCGGAACGTGGGAGTCCGTCGGGTCCGGCCCTTTTGCACCCTGGCGGGCCTGAAGCGTGCATCAACATTTTTTTGTGTGGGTGTGCCAGATTTTCTATTTTACTTGGAATTGCAAGTGGTAATCCGGAGATCAACCTTCGCAAGTAAAAAGGAAATCAACTTCTTTCAAGTTTTCCATTGCACAAATATTTAAGAAAAGAGACATTTTCTTGGTTTGCCGTGAAAGGCGATTTTGTTTGGCATTTATAGCCGATTTTGGCGTTTATAGCCGATTTACAATTCTTATCAATAATGAAGACAAGAGTTGTGATTTTTGTCTCTTTAGAAAAATACAAATTACAATGAAAAGCAAGAAAAGGAAGATCTAACTTTTCAGGAGATTGTGGGGGACTCGTTCAGATTGACGGTCGCAAGCCATGTATGGGCTTCGCCATCATCCATGCAGATGAGAACAGAAGATGCTCTTGATTCACTTGGCTTGGCTATAACCTCAGGTTTTTAGAGGACAAAGACCAAGAGAAGGTCCTATGTCCAATAAAAAGCTAAGTAGACGGGCTGAAAAGCCACGTCTAAGCCATTGGAGGCAGCAGGAGAAGGCAAGGACCTTGGGGGGGGGGGGGGGGTGCCCCCCAAGGGACTTTTGTCACCTTGTAGTGGTGGCCGGTGCAGAACTTCAGCAGAGTTTTTCTCTCTTTTTCTTTCTTTCAGATCTCTTTCTGATCCTTTTTTTTCTGATTTTCTCTGATCCTGATGTTCTCCTTTTTTTTCCCGATCCCGATTTCAATGGAATGCTCTCCTATTTATAGGCTTTTGGTAGCCATTTAGGAGGGTTTATGAGCCTTAATGGCTTTAATGGGAGGAGTTACAAGATTTATTTCTTGATTTTGTAACTCCTTTTTCCTTGAATCTGATTGGCCGATGGAGATTAAGGGCTTTTAATCACCTTAATTACCATAATGGGAGGAGTTTCATGGTTTAAATGCCATGAATCAATTGACTTGTAACTCCCAAATGCTTGCTTCTGATTGGACCGTCCAAAGAAATGAATTAATGACCATAATAAAGTTAGTCAATTAACCACATTAATTGGTCGCCGAGCAGTCGAAGAGTCGCGGGCCGTGCCGTGTCTTCTGGAATTCTTCTGGCGATGATTATCGATGGATCTTCATGCTGATCGACATCGGATGAACATGTAACTTCAGACATTGATAGCTAAGAGCGGGCCGGTGACATCTGTCTTGTCGATTTCACGATCGGTCGGACAGAAAGTGCACTTTCTTGGTCAGCCGGTTGACGATCTTGGAGCGATCAATGATGATTTTATGCTTTTGACGGCGGATCCGAGATGTCGTCGGATATGAGTCAATTTAAAGCACTAAAAATCACATTTTCAGGAAACCACGGGGCCAAAGTGCGCGAAACGCGAAAAAAGACGGAAAAACGGGTCACCGGCGGAAAATCCGGTGACCCGGACCTCCATGGTCGCCGGCGACCATGGACCGGCGACCATGGGCCATGGTCGCAGGGGCCTGCGACCATGGGCCATGGTCGCAGGGGTCTGCGACCCTGGGGGATTTTTCCCCTTCGGAGCCCGTTTTGCGGTCGTTTTGAGGTCTTTTTCGTCGCCGTTTTCTTCTGTATTTTTCTTGACATTTCTTCTCATTTATTGGCTTGATTTCCCTATAGAAAACTTGATGAGAATCCTTGCATTTTTAGAGTGCAAAGTTTCCAATTTTCCGGGAAAGCCGAAGACTTTGTCGCGTAGAGCTGTTGATTTTCCGCCAGAAGCTGAAACTTGGTCAAACGATGTCGGAATGACCTGAAATTTGATGTGAAGCCTCCTGAGCAATAAATAAGACCAACCATAGGCTTTTGTTTGAGTTTTGAAGCCGTTTGGGGTCCCGTCGATGCTTCACTTGATTTTGCTGCGGGGAAAATGCCGAGCTTTGATATGTGGTCAAACGATGTCCGATTGACCTGAAATTTGACGGGGAGCCTATTGGAGTCATTTTGAGACGTTACATGGGCTCCGTTTTGGATGTCATGGTCCCGGGTTGCTCCGCCTCCGGTAGGCTTGATTTTCTCTCGGAGCATCGAAACCTGGTCAAACGTTGTCGGAATGACCTGAAATTCGACGTGCAGCCTTTTGGAAGCATGTGGAAGCCACTCATGCACTTGGTTTGATGAGCGAAGGCTTCGGTGGTTCCCGCCGCCGGGAGGCTTGATTTTGCTGCTCGAGCATTGATGGAGGGTCAAACGTTGTCGGTTTGACTTGAAATTTGGCATAGAGCCCTTTTGGGACATGCTGGAGTCATCTGTAGGCTCTGATCGAAGTTTTGACGTCTCCGATGATGTCGCCGCCGGGAGCGCCATTTTAGCTAACGGAGAAGCGAAGTTAGGCCAAATGATTCTGAAATGGCCCGAAACTTCATGTGTACTCTTCTCTTGGCTATCTTGAAGGATCTTGCAGTTTTTGTTTGATTCTGACAAGATTTGATTTTTTGGAGAAGTTGCATTGCCTATTTATGGCAGGTTGCGACTTCATGCAGCTTTCTTGATTTGGAGAGGCAAAGTGACATTTTTGGTGTCAACAAATGCCCCCTCGAGGTACAGCGACGAGTTGCTTGACTTCTGTAGTCGATGTGCCTCGAAGAGATTCTTGAAGGAGAGCTTGTGTCTTGACCAAGAGTCTTTGAGCAATCTTTCCTTTGGTAGAGTAGCCTTTGAGCTTCCAGGGGAATTTTATGGTAATGAAAGGAATCAAGTACCATCTC
This sequence comes from Umbellularia californica, assembly GCA_028538565.1. Lineage (NCBI taxonomy): Eukaryota > Viridiplantae > Streptophyta > Magnoliopsida > Laurales > Lauraceae > Umbellularia > Umbellularia californica. The sequence continues at coordinate 19,730,905 of JAPQWN010000011.1, read as the reverse complement.
GAGGCAAAGTTTTGAAGATGACATCAGGGATGTGGATTTGGGCTTTTGTTTTTGACCTTGTGACCTAACAAGCTGTATGTGGCAGGTTAGGGGATCGGTTTGGTTTTGATCTTGTAGACCTAACAGGCTGTATGTGGCAAGTTAGGGGATCAGGATTTGGTTTTTGGCTTTGGTCTTGTGACCTAACAAGCTGTATGTGGCAAGTTAGGGGACCAGGATTTGGTTTTTGGTCACTCTTTGGGACTGTGTGGGTCCATTGGAGTGGTTTGGATTTTTGTGAAATGTCAATTTCAAGATTTTGGCTCAATTTGGTTTATGAGGCTGGATGGTTTGATTTTTGGAAGCTCATGGGGCTTGGAAATTTTTTTTTTTGTATGGTTCAATCAACTCAAAAGAGGCATGGAACCATTTTTGTATGCTCTTGGTAAGAGGGATTTTTTCCTGACTAAAAGCCCATTTTTTTTTTTTTTTAGTGCCTAGGTGGTCAAACCTGGCTCATATGGGCTAGCCCATGGGACCTTAAGCTTTTTAGGATGGCTTAGATCTCATGTGGGGCCATTTTTGTAAAGAATATCTAAAGATATCTCATTTGGATAGAGAATATCTAAAAATATCTTTAATTTGAGAGAATCTCTCATATTCCCTTAATTTGGGAGAGAATATCTCAAGGTATCTTTCTTTTTGGGAAAGAATCTCCAATCTCCTATTTTGTTGGAGAGAATCTCTCATTTGATTGATTTTGGGAGGAAATCTCTCAAAGACATCTTTCTTTTTGGGAAAGAATCTTTCTAATTCCTTCTTTTTTGGTAAGGTTACTAATTAGTAACACTTACCTTTCTTCTTTGTTTCCTTCTTTGATTTGCTCTCTCCTATAAAAGCAAAGGAAGGTAGGATCTCTTGCTCTTATTGCTTTCTTTTGCAACAATCTCAAGAGAGCTCCAAGGCCAAGAGTTTTTCTTCTTCAAGGATCTTCAAGCTTTTTCCTTCTTCTTCTCCATCAATGGCTTCAAGTAAGTTTTCTCTCTTTTTCTTTCAAGAAAACTCTATGTAGAGAATAGGATGGTAAAAAATAGAAAGTTTCTCTTCTCTCTTTTTTTTCTTTCTTTTCTTTTTTTTCTTTCTTTCTATTCTTCTTCTCTTTTTTTTTTCTTTTCTTCTTTTTTTTTATCCACGTGATTTCTGTTTTTTTTTTCACGTGTGTCTCTTTTCTCTTTTTTTTTTTTTTTTTTTTTTGGTGGGCCGTACGGACAGATCCGTACGGCCACGTGGCCTTTTTTTTTTTTTTTTTTTTTGAAAGTTTCTCTTTTTTTTTTTTTCTTTTCTTTCTCCCTCTTTTTTTTGAGAAAGTTTCTTTTTTTTTTTTTTAGCTCATCATGATAATGCGTTTTTATGCAAATCTAGATGTTCATGCATGTACTTTTTGTAGATTGAGCATGATAGCATACCTGAAAATCTTTGCAAATTTGGGAATTTGGAGCTCGCAGCGATGTTGAGCCCTTCTTGATTTTGCGGAGATTTTGAGGTTTCGAAGGTTTGGAGTTTCGGAGCCCGCAGCAATGTTGAGCCCATCTTCAAACTTTCTATTTCTTTCGGGGTATTTCCCTTTTCTTCGGAATTGCCCCGGAGTCATGCCAAAATTTCGCCAGATTTTTGGTGGGACAAAGTGACCCCTTTTTTTTTTTTTTAGCGAAATCCTGTCATTTTGATAACGATCTTTTTCTTTTCCAACCTTTGCAGGTGGTTCCTCCAGAGTGAACAAGGGTAAAGAGCCTGCTACAAGCGTACCTCGTCGATCTGCTAGATCTTCCAATGTGGCCGTTCAGCAAGCCTGGGAGAAGGTCCAGTTTGTTGAGAAGAACTTGGAAGAGTGCGATTCCCTCAATCGCGATGAGATGAGACAGCGATTGATCGCTCTCAAGAATGAGGAATTCTATAAGATCATGGTAAGCAACCGTCCTTGGGTTATGGACGATCTGAGGGTTTTACCCAAGCCTACCTTCTTCTTTGGAGATGCAGTCCCTGACGACTTGACATACCAAAGGAGATGTTTTCAGTTCTCTTACACAGCAGATGGTGAAGAGAAGACTGTTTCTACCCGGTCGTCTTTTGATCGTACCATCTCGATCATGAGCCTTGCTCCCACGTGCTCTAAGAGGGAAGATCCTCCGAGCTGGGTGAAGAGGACCAGTGTGATCAAGACCGGGGTTTTTGTTGGTGGACCCTCCGGATATGCGGAGAAGCCACCTGTCCGTATGGACATGTTGATGCCAGCCAGCCGCTACCAGGGCTCTGATTATCCGTCGGTCGATTTGAGACCGGTGGGCCTTGGCGTTTTCAGCGGTGACGGGAGTACTTGGGTGAAGCCTTTTCGACTTCGTGGCCGTTTCAATGTTGACTCCGATTGGAAGTCATGGACTGACCACACCTTGCTGATTGGGGGCGCCGTTTTGAAGGACGCCGGGATTCTTGACGCGGTCCGCGCTTTTAGGGAGACCGTGACTTTTTCCGATGATGCCTTCATGGCTATGTTGGAGTCTTTCCTCCCTCAGACCAATACCTTCGTTGTTACGAACGGTGAGATTGGTTTTTCTCTGAAGGAGTTAAGTGCTATTACTGGATTGCCCATCCTTGGCAAACTCTACGAGGAGTTCATGCCGATTGACAGCGTCCTTGAGGAGCAGTCAGAGGAGTTCAGGCTCCTATACTTTCAGCTCGTCGCCTTCTATGATTTTTTGAAGGAGGGCTCGAAAGTGAGATCCAGCAGTTGGAAGAGTTATGGCTCTTCATTCTTCAACTTCTTTGACAGCAAAGAGTCTTCTGATAGCATGACCCGGGAAGACAGGAAGAAGACTTCGGTCATGCAGGAAGAGTTGAAGGGTTTCTTCGCGAGCACAGATGCCCTTTATTCTGACATTGCACTGCAGAGAGATCTTGCTGTTTACCTCACTTATTGGCTAGGTGAGGCTGTGTTTGCTGGTGGAGATGGGACGCACATCAGGCCGCATTGTATTTTTCCGGCTTGTCAGATGGCGTTTGGAGAGCGGCTTGCTTTGGTGCCCGCTCTTTACTCCTACCTGTGTACCGAACTGCAGGCTGCTGCTTTCTTGGTTCGGCTTGGGCTCCCTATGAATAGGGTATTTTCAGCCCATATCTTTTATTCGTGGTTTGTATACCACTGTCCTGGCTTCCACCAGCTGGGTGCTGCACAGGATGATGATCCTCTGATGATTCGATTGGCTAAGGGAAAAGCCGTATCTGAATCACTTTTGTTTGCCCGCATGAGGATCCGACGGTTCAGGGACGTCGAGATGGGGCAGTCTTCAGTTAAGCTTTCTCCGGAGTTGCGGAAGAAGGCTTTTGATTTTGGTGCCTCCCGAGACTCTACCAGAGCAGGGTCGGGAAGGCATAACTCTTTGACCAATGCAGAGAAGGAGTGGCTTTTCAGCATACGAGTCGGCATGATGGTGTACCGTAGACATCTTTTCGTCGACATCCAGCCGTATGTACCTTCTCGCTTTGCGGTTCAGTTGGGCTTCTCTCAAGGCGTTGTTGGGGCGCCTTCGAGTATGGTGAAGCGTTTTGGGGGTTTGCAGGATGGCAGAAATGCATGGGCTTTCTATAGTGCTGAAGACACTACTGCCACGATTTCTTATCCTGAGCTGTCGACTTTCCGAACTGCCGGCTTCACGAAGTGGTTCGCGGAGAGCTTTTTGGCATATCGGGGGCTTTCCAAGAAGGAGCTTGATGTAAAGCTGTCTTCGGGGAAAGGTACTGGAAAGTCGGATGGCGTCCGGCGAGAGGAAGTTTGGGCCTTCCTTTCTGGAGAGAAGCACAAGATAGGCTTTCTCGGTGACCAGGGCGTCATTGGTTCTGAAGCCGTTCGGGAAGTACCTGATGAGGCTTTGGAGCAGCTAGAACAGGAGGAAGCTGAGCTCGACGCTTGGATGCAAGCGGCACAGAGGCGAGCTTCTGCGGAGTCTACTGGCAAGAGCAGACCATCCAGTGAGGAGTCAAGTGAGAAACCTGACTCTGGTAGTGGGGCGGGTTCTTCTAGGAAGCGAACCCGTAGAGGTAAGAAGAGGAGGAGGAGTCAGCGTCACACGGGGCGGGACGAAGACTCTCCTAATGTGGAAGTCCCTCTCACTGTCAATGAGGAGGTGCCAGGGGAAGCTGACGACCCTCCGGAGAAGAGGATTCAGGAAGAAGAGACCATCGGTGAAGGTATGATTCCTCCTTTTCCTTTTCTACTTCTTTCATGGGGCTTTCCATGTTCTGATTTGTTTTCTCACCCTGCTGCTGCTTCTTTTTTTTTTTAGCAGAGGATGAAGACTTGGCGATACCTGAGGTTCCGACCGATGAGGCGGTGATGGAGCCGGTTATGGCATCTGAAGAAGAACCTAGGGACTCTGGAATGATTCCGGAATCTCCAATTGGTATAACTTCTTTCGCTTTCTCTTTTTTTTTTTTTGTGCCTGCGACTTGATTTGCTAACATTTTTCTTGTCAGCTGGCTTGCCACAGGATTCCGATGACTTTGAACCATCAATGGACGCAAATGTTGATGATGCTTCCGATGAGTTCATGGAGGAAGAGAGTGTTCCGCCAGTCGTCGAAGAAGGTACTTTGTAGTGATGACCCTGATGATGTTTTTTTTTTTTTTTTTTTTTAACAGGATCATATTCATACCTTTTTGTGTTTCATTTGCAGGTTTTGAAGTGACAGAAGAGAGTCCATCGCTTTCTTCAGAACCAGAGCAAGGGATGCCAGAGGTCGATCCGGAGGTAGAGACCAGTTCTGACATGATTGAGGAGATGCCTCGTGTTGAGATTCCCTCTCCAGTGGCTCCAAGTGAAAAGAGTTCTTTTGTTACTCTTCCAATGGGACATGACATGAGCAGCCGATCAGCGGAGAAGGTTGAATCTTCATCCAGTTCGTCTCTTCAATTTGCGAAGAAGGTGCTGGCTCGGGTTTTGAGTTCTTGGGTCAAGACTCTCCTTTCTGGACACTTGGAGGCAGGATTTGGCATGATCCCACATGTACAGGAGATTCTGACCGACACCGAAGAGGTTGGTCTGGATGTCACAGGTGCCAGGGCGATCGTTGATAGGATCATTGCACTGGGTGACAAGTGGTTTGAGACCATGGGTTTCCCTGACGACCAATTCTTCAAGGAGATGTTCTTGGACCCTGCTGATAAGGCTAAGTCTGACCTGAATGAGGCTACACAAAGCAAGAAGCAGCTAGTTCGGGAGAAGAACAAGGAAGAGCTAGCCATCATCGGATTGAGGCATGACCTTAACGTCCTTGATAGGGAAGTTGAGGAGGCCAGGAAACGTCTTGAGCATTTGAAGGCATAAGTCGATGCGAAGTGGGCTGCTATAACAGAGGCTCGTGACAGGGAGAGTACTCTGATTCGCAGGGTTGCAGATGCCGGTCAAGTTCTCGAGAGGAGGACTCTAGAAAACGAACGATGGCAAACTGCTGGGGAAGAGCTTCCCGGTGTAAAAGAAGGGTTACGGCATTCGCCAGCATCTCATGGCAAGTTCCTGAAGAAGCGTGCCTTGGAAACTCTGACGGCTGAGGCCAAAAGTTTGCTTGAGGAGCTGAAGCTTTGGCTGGAGACCATTTTTGGCTGAGCTCCTGATTTTTTATAGCAGAAACCATTCTTCTTTTTTTTGGTACCACATGTATTTTTTTGGTACTCTTTTTTTTTTTTTTTTTTTTAGTGCTTGTGAACACTTTCTTTTTTTTTTTTTTTTGCTTTGGTACCACATGTATTTTTTGGTACCCTTTTTTTTTGTTCCCTACGCTCACTCAAATCTTTTTGTGATGAAAGCAATTGCTAAATGGGATTTGATCAAAAGCTTTGTCATTTTGTGAAAATCTTTTGTCAAATAGTTGTTTTGGTAGGGGAAACGAATTTGGCATGAAAGCCGGTTTGGCATGAAAGCCGGATTTTTGTGGCATTTACAGCCAGTTTGGTGGCATTGATAGCCAATTGGTGGCATTTATAGCCGGTTTGGTGGCATTGATAGCCAATTTGTGGCATTTATAGCCGGTTTTGACATGAGAGTCAGGTTTTTTTTTTGTGTGGCATTTGTAGCCGAGTTTTTTTTGAAAACCAAGTTTTGTTTTATTGGCATGAAAGCCGATTTTGGCGTTTATAGCCGGAAATTTTTTGTTTTGGCATTCATAGCCGGATTTTGGCATTTATAGCCGAGTTTTGGTTTTCAAAACGCAGGTATCGACTAAATGTCGCCTCCCCGCTAAATGGTCTTGCAAGTATCGATGGAATGTCGCTTCCTTGCTCATTCGGTTTTGCGAGTATTGATGGAATGTCACTTCCTCGCGGGTTAGGTTTTGCAAGTATCGATGGAATGTCGGTTCCTCGCGAATTGGGGTGCAAATATCGACTAAGCGTCGCTTCCCTGCTTTTCCCAAGACTTTTGGTTTTGCGGGTACTGACTTGATGTCGTTTCTCCGCGATTTTTGAAATTTGAGGTTTTCTCGAACCATTTGTAATTTTGGTTGTGGATAGCAACTGGTATGTTGCATCTCCACGATTTTTGAAATTGGGTTGTGGATATCAACTGGTTTGTTGCTTCTCCACGATTTTAGGTTTTCTCGAACCTTTGAAATTTGGGTTGTGGATATCAACTGGTTTGTTGCTTCTCCACGATTTTTGAAATTTTGCAAGTACCGACGAAATGTCGCTTCCCTGCGATTTTGGGTGCAAGTATCGATGGAATGTCGCATCCTTGCTTTTTTTTTCAAAATTTTTGTTTTTGCGGGTACTGACTTTGATGTCGTTTCCCCACGATTTTTGAAAAACCATTTTTTTTTTTTGTTTAAAGACACGAGGGTCGTAAATTTTGACCTGGAACCATTTGGCGGTAAAAGGTAAGGTGGACTAGGGTAGAAATCCCTGAATCCGGATTTTTGTTTCAAACCATGAATTTTGGTTCAAGGATCGAAAGTTTTGGTCAAGTCAGGGAGAGGCTCCTAAACTTGGATTTTTTTGTTTTTGAACAATGAAACAATGAAAGTAAGCATTGTTTTTGAATCTCTAGAAATTTTGACATTTGATATGAAAATTCTAAAGAGAGTGGGTTTGACGAGCGAGTACCTGAGAACAGGTTTTGGCCATACAGGCATTGCTCTTACCCAGTTGGGTAAGTCTTCAAGGGTAGTACCGCTTCAAGAACTTGCCGTTGATAGGCAGCATACATATGTCGCCTTCCATGTTTAGGAGGGCATATGCGCCGTTGGAGAAGACCTTGTCGATGACGTAGGGTCCCTCCCATTTTGGTTCAAACTTGCCTTTGGATTTGTGTGCGAAGACCATTGGTCTTTTTACCGCAAGAACCAAGTCACCCTTTTTGTAGGCGCGTTGCCGGACCCTTTTGTCAAAAGATCCTGCCATGCGTGCTTGGTAAAGTTCAATGCTTTGTCGAGCTTCGAGCCGTCTCTCATCGAGATTGTCCAGCTCATGGAGTCGCAATTTCGCATTGCTTTCTTGAGTCATGTCATTTTGTAGAGATACCCTCAGAGAAGGAATTTGTACCTCTAGGGGCACGACAGCTTCACATCCATAGACCAAGGAGAATGGTGTGCTATGGGTTGGTCCTCGAATGGTGGTTCGATAGGCCCACAAAGCTTCAGACAGTTTGTCGCTCCAGTCTCTTTTGTGACTAGAGACCATTTTCTTGAGGATTTTGCAGAGTGTCTTGTTGAAGGCTTCTGCTAATCCGTTTGCTGCCGGATTGTATGGAGTCGAAGGACAGCTTTGAATTTTGTATTTGTCGCAAAACCTGTAGAATCGATGATCCCGGAATTGTGGTCCGTTATCATGGACGAATCTCTTGGGTATGCCGAAACGACAAATGATGTTGGTGCGCAGGAACTGAAGAACTGATGAGGTCTTCATTTCGTTGAACGCAAATGCTTCTGACCACTTGGAGAAATAATCCGTAGTGGCGAAGATGAAGCGATGACCTTTGCTTGAAGGGGGAGAGATAGGACCTATGATGTCCATGCCCCATGCTTCGAAAGGCCATGAGATTGCTGTAGGATGCAGCCATTCTGGAGGCATGTGAATGTAGTCTCCATGAACTTGGCATTGTTGGCAGCGCTTAGCAAATTGCATTGCGTCGGGTACCATGGTAGGCCAGTAGTAACCCAACCTTTTTATCTGATCATAGAGCTTAGGACCTGCCTGATGGGCTCCACAAAGACCAGCATGAACTTCTTTAAGTGTTTCTTCGGCCTCTTGTTGTGACAAGCAGCGTAGAAGTACTCCGTTGAAGGATTTCCTGTAGAGGATTTTTGAAGGAATATCCAAATGAAAGTTTGGGGCTCGCCTTTGAATGCTTACCCGTTCTTTTGGATCTTCAGGTAGGATTCCGAACATAGTGTAATCAATGAACGGATCCCTCCAGTCGCCGATTGCAGGTTGAAGGATAGAGATCCGACTTCCAACCACTCGGTGGCATTCAGCAACTGCTTGGTGTGTGTTAAGAGGAGGGAGGATCCTTCTCTCGCACACTGTAATTTGCATGTTTTCCCCTTCCTGGATCGCCATTGATGCGGCAAGTCCGGCCAGGGCATCTGCACGGATATTTTCACCTCTACGAATGTGGGTGATGTTGCAGATGTCAAACTTTTGCAGAAGCGATTGTGCCTTGTTGTAATAAGGCAGCAGATCGGGCTTCCTGACTTCATATTTCTGATTCATCTGGTTGACGATCAGTTGAGAGTCTCCAAAGACTTCCAGCATAGTGATACCGGATTCGATGGCGAGTTCCAATCCTAGGATCAGAGCTTGGTATTCAGCTGCATTGTTTGTGCATGGTTCCAGTAGCGAGAAAGCGTGTGGAATCATGTATTTGTCGGGGCTAACAAAGAGGATACCAACTCCCGAGATCAGCTTTCTGTTTTCATTTGTCCTGGTTGCACCGTCAAAGTACATGTCTCAGGAGGCATTTGGTGAGGAAGTCTCCACGTTGTAGACAGGTTCGTCTGGGAGATCATCTCTGAGTGGTGAATCTTTAGGCAATGGATGCTCTGCAAGGAAATCTGCTACAGCTTGGCCTTTGATTGCTTTTTGTGGAACATACCTAATATCAAATTGTGACAAGAGGATGGACCATTTTGCCAGTCGGGCATTGAGAGAACCGGCCTTCGTGACAAGGACCTTCAAGAGGTTGATCCTCGAGACCAGGTAGACTGTGTTGGAAAGCAAGTAGTGACGTAGCTTTTGTACGGCGAACATCACTGCAAGGCATTCTTTTTCGACTGGAGAGTAGCGATGCTCTGCACCTACTAGCATGCGGCTGAGGTAGTATAGAGCAGCTTCTTTTCCCTCACCATTCTCTTGTGCAAGCAGAGCGCCTACAGAATGATCAAGAGCTCTTGTGTACAAGATGAATGGTTTTCCAGTGGCAGGGGCAGCTAACACTGGAGGTTTGGTCAGGTATGACTTGATATCTTGAAATGCGGCTTCGCGGTCGGCATCCCAGACAAAGTCTACACCTTTTTTCATTAATCGAGAGAATGGACGGCATTTCCCCGAAAGATTGGAGATGAACCGTCTGATGTAGGCCAATCTCCCTTGGAGCCCTTTTAGTTCTCTCAAGGTTCTTGGGGAGGGCATTTCTAGAATAGCCTTGACTTTTATGGGGTCAAGTTCTATTCCAACTTTCCGAACAAGGAATCCGAGAAACTTACCCGACGAGACGCCGAAGAAGCATTTTAGAGGATTCATCCGCAGTTTGTGTTTGCGAAGTCGGAGGAAGACTTCCCGAAGATCTTTGAGATGGCCTTCTTTTCTTCTGCTTTTGACGGCGAGGTCATCAACGTAACATTCGACCGTCTTGTGCTGCATATCTTGGAATATTTTCATCATAGCCCTCTGATATGTGGCACCAGCATTTTTCAGACCAAATGGCATGACAGTGTAGCAATACACGCCAAATGGAGTCCGTAATGAAGTGTGTTTTTCATCCTCAGGATGCATCTTTATCTGATTGTAACCAGAGAAGCCATCCATGAATGTCATTCGCTCGAATCCGCAGGTATTGTCAATCATCACCTCCGGTATGGGGAGCGGGAATTCATCTTTAGGGCAAGCGCCATTCAAGTCTCTATAGTCAATACAGACTCTGATCTGCTCAGTTTTCTTTGTCACGGGGACAATATTAGCCAACCACTCTGGATGTTGTTCCTCACGGATGAAGCCAACGCTTTTGAGTTTTTGAACTTCTTGTTCAATTTTATCCATCACATCTGGACGGAATCTTCTTTGGCCTTGTTTGACAGGCTTGACGTCTTCTTGAAGATTGAGTTTGTGGACTGCTACTTTGGGGTCTAAACCAGGCATTTCAGCATAGGACCATGCAAAGCAATCAACGAACTCACGAAGAAAAGCGATATACTCGGGTAACTCATCATCCTTTATATTCTTACTTATGAATACAGGACGTGGGTTTTCAGGTGTTCCCAAGTTTATCTTTTGAACATGATCTTCTGTCGGAAGGTTCGAAGGTGGTTCCTCCACAATATTTTCGGAGGCTTCCAACTCAACGAAACCTTCTGGAGTTTCAACTGCATTACCAGACCAAGGCTCTGTTCCTTTCCATGGATTTCCTTGATTGGTGATCTCCTCAAGGCTTGCTATGAGATAGTCCCAATCGCCTGTTGAGTCTGGTATTTCTTTTGGAGACGAGGGTTCTTCTGGGTCAGGATGCCACAAGTCTGTATTATCGGACGATTCCTCTTTATCATCAGAGAAATCATACCAATTGGATGAGCTTCCTGGATCTTTGTCAGGTAACTCTTTAAAGAGATTTCCAGGGAGATCGATGTCTTCGTGGACTTTAGATGTTGAGGCTTGGTCGGTAAAACGACTTTTAAGCCTTTGTGTCAACTGTCTCAGAGGAGTGTCGGGATCATACCCTAACCCATATGAAGACTTTTCTACATGACCGTAGAATCTCCAATCTTCCAGCTGGCTTTTGGTCAAGGCGGGCTCCAATGGCGTGAGAATACCGCGTCTTTCTCCCAAACCGACTGGGTTTTGAGCGTCATAGCCCATTTTCTTCATAATTGCTTGTGCCACAGGACTATATAGAGATAGCTGAGGCATACCTTCATTTTGGAAAGGTTCCAGCATGGAATTTGATGAAGAAGCGTCCGATCTATGGAAGAAGATCGGCCTTTGCTTTGGTGATGTTGCCGGAACAACAAAGGTAGCAGACGTAGGATCTTCTACATCAGCAGGTGTCTCCATCGGAGTGAGAGCAGGCTGAACTTGCTGAGTGTCAGCTTGGCTTGACGATGCATCGTCTTCTGGCTCTGAGTCCGAGTCTGTGTCTTGCATGATAGACACGAGAGAGACAACAAATTTGCCCCCAGGATTTTGTTTCGCCTTCTTCACTTTAGTCGTGATGACCAAAGGTTTTGAATTCTTGAGGGAGATAACGAAGGGAGATTGACTACTCTCTTCTAATTTGCAGGAGGGTTTGTTTTCTTCCGGTGATTTTTGAGGAGCCTTGCCTTTATCTTTCTGGAGATTTTCAGCAGGGGGTGCTATTTCCTCTTCTTCTTCTTTTTCGCCTTCATACATTTGGGAGTCTGCGAAGTGGACTTCTTTACCTTTGAAGGGTTTCCTGTCCGCAAAGACTCGATGTACCATGCCGTCGTCGCCGACAAACTTGATGCATTGATGTAGAGTTGAAGGAACAACACCATTCTCGTGTATCCAAGGACGTCCGAGAAGGATGTTGTAGCATGAGGGGGTTTTTATTGCATACACAGTGACCTCAGAGATAAGATCACCGATTTGCAATTTGAACCTGATTTTGCCGATAAGCCTTTGAGTGCTCCCATCGTATCCAAAGATAGATACAGATGTGTGGCTTAGCTTGCTGGGTGGGATGCCCAACTCTTCAAGAGCCGAAGTGGAGATAAGGTTGAGTGCAGAACCTGGGTCGATCTGAACTCTATGTATCGGCATTTCTTTGATGTACCCTGTGAAGTACAGGGGTCGGTTGTGCCTTGCTTCGCCAAGTAGGAGGTCTTCCTTAGTGAAGGCGATGGTTGCACTGGCTGCCTTTTGAACCGAGAGGCATTGGATGCATGATCCCTCAGTTTTCTTTTCTCCCTTTGAGGAAGTTTCAGAGTTTTTGACCCGGTAGTCCATTTCAATTTGGAGGACTTGCGGGGCATGTTTGTCGACATCCTCATTCAGTTTTTGTAATTCTGAGATGAGATTATCACGAGTGCGTGGAGACATTCGTAATAAATCCAGGATGTGAAGACGTGCAGGTATGTGTTTGAAGTGCTCAACCAAGTCATACTTGAAAGCCTCCTTGGGGCCTGCATGTTCATCATTGTTGCCACTGGGGGCGCTTACAACATCTTTTCCCGAAGGATTTACATAAGTAAAGGAAGATTGGTTGTAATTTTTGTGGTAGTCCCGGCCCGAACGGGTGCCTCTACCAACTTCGAGAGCTTCTTGAGAAGGATCTTTGTTTGGAAGATTGTCTTCAGGATCAAGAGGCTGTCGTTTTTCATCTACTGGGGATGTATCTGCAGCAGAGTTGCCATCCTCAGTGATTGTGTTGCACGGAGCATTTTCCGGGAGCAAGTCCTGAACAGCATCCAGCAGCTTTTCTTCTTCGTTGACCCATCCATCACCCCAAGTTGGGTTTTCTTCATGATGATGAGTCGGGAAGAATGTGTATCCTGAAGTCACAGTCTCAGGAGAAGAAACCTGAGAGGGTGTCATCTCTGTGAAAGTCACGTGAGACGAGGTAGCTCCAGAGGATACATTGCTAGGCGTTGTCGGAGTGTAGGTAATCTCATCAGACGACGCTTCAGAAGAGCTATAGTCCTGATATATTACATTACAGGAAGCTCTGATAGGAGATGTTGCCTGCTCGGAGTCAGACTCATCCTCGGATGTAAGAGGATCATCTATCCAGCAATGTTCTCCATTTTCAGGAGTTGAGGGAGGAGGTACCTGATGGGCTTCAGGGACTTCCGGCTCTGGATTGTGAGGAATCTCGTTGACGCGGTCTTGCTCTTGTTCTAGAGCGAGACGCTGCAAGATCCTTGCATATTCTTCAAGATCAGGCATGGGAGCCAGATCTTCTTCTTCGTCTTCTCCGTGTGGCTCAACATAGTTGATTTCCACTGGAGCAATGACAGGTGCTGGGTTAACAGCATCTTCTTGTGCAGCCTCTTGGTCTTCTTCATCATCAGACCAGGATCCTTGTGGTTGCAAGGGGTTATACCAGATTATTGGCATAAGGTGAGTTTCAGGAACCCATTCTTCATCGGAGAGATATTCTCCTGTTTCAAGAGATTCCTCCCACTCATCGGTGTAGTTGGGCTCGAATCCATCGTCGGTGTCGCTGGACTCGTATCCATCAATGGAGAATCCAACTACCGAGTTGCAAGCGTATGATGCCCCCTGCATGGCTTCTTTTTTGAATTGAGGTGGCATGAAATCACTGAGAGTGAAGTTTCTTACCGCCTTTGAAGTCTCTGGAAGGGACGTTTCTGCTGCCCCGAGTGAAGTGGTAGAGGAGGCCTCTGCCTTTTCATGGACTTTTTGTTTTGGCTGGGTCTTCTCTTGCCGTTTGAGCTTGAGGAGATGTTTCTTGGCTTGCCTTCGCTGCTGAGCGGTCGGCTTTGTTTTGACGATCTCCCAATTTTCATCTTCCAGGAGATCGGGATGTACCCATATGGGTTGTCCGTCTGGTGTCGGGCAAGGAACCAACACTTCGGACGTTTGAATTCTATTTATCACCTTGAAGGAAGTAGTGATCTTCTTCTTCGGTGATTTTGGTGTTTGTCCACGTGACACCATGTTGACGGAGGCGGGGCCATAATTTTTGTCAAAGGTGATGACTCCGTTTTTCCACGTCTCGTTTATCTTCTTTCTCACAACAAAGCATTGATTGAGAGGATGCGAGACCATCTGGTGGTATGGACAGTACCGAGGATCATTGGTTTTGCCAACGTCTCCAGGTCTTTTGGGCTCTGGCAAAATGAGTTTGCCATTTGCTAGGAGAGCCTCAAAGATTTCTTCGATGTCTTCATCGAACGGATATTTCTTTTCTACTCGCTCTTTGAAGGCATCAGAGAGTTCAGGTCTCTTACCTGCAGCTCTATTTTCAGCTTTCTTTGGTTGCTGAGGAGCTGACTTGGTTTGCACATTAAGGACCTCTTTCTTCTTTGGTTTAGAGGTTGCAATGGCGGTTGGATCTTTTCTTAATGACTTCTGACTGTTGAGGTCTTTAATCACCGTTTCAGCTTCCATAGAAGCTTCCAGGAGTTCTCCCAGGTTTTTTGATTTGTTGCCGATGATCATGGAGCGTATTTTTGCTCTCATATTGTTACGGCAGATGTCGACTAGCGACGCTTGTGGCAGTACATCTAAGCATTTGTACGCCATTGCTTTCCACTTGTGAATGAAGTCATAAGTTGACTCATTCTCTCCCTGTTTTAGGCTGCAGAGCTGAGCCATAGTAACAGGATGATCCTCACCTTGGAAGTGGGTCAGGAAGCGTGTCTCCAGCATAGCCCAGTTCTGAATGGAGTTCTCCGGAAGAGTGGAGTACCAATCGAAGGCCGTACCTTTTAGGGTACTTGCAAAGAGGCGAATCTTGAGTGCATCTTGATCCGCATAGCTCCCGTCAAGATCTTGAAGTGGATGACGTGCTGTCTGGCCGATCCTTTCCCCGTATATGTTTGGAGAGTAGGATGTTTGAATTTTGTAGGGAACGGGACCGAGTCCATCCATAAAGGATATGGTGGCTTGATCCCATGTTCTTTGAGTATATCCTCTTCTTTAGCTTTGGCGAGGATACTGTCTACGTCCTTTTTGGTAAGGGCGCGTGACTCATTTTCTTCACAATTTTCCTCGTTATTGCGATGATTTGGAGGAGGCTCATTGTTCACCTGATTTTGGACAACAAGGAGAATGTTTTCCATCAGAGTTTCAATCCTCTGCTGGCCTTGTTCCAACTGCTGGATGCGTGTGAGCGCATCATCTCGAGGTGGATTCTGAGGTGGCGGCTCAGAACTTGTAGCCAAGACGTTCATCCCTCGGGATTCGAACGAAGAAATCGTCCTGGTGACCGAGCTGGGGCTCATTCTTTTTGATGAAGAGCTTGATGAAGGATTACTCTCCCGTCCTTGGCTGGAAGGGGCAGGAGATTCTTCGGGATGTCTTTGTGTCCTGGTGACGCTACGGGTCACCGGACGTCGGACATGGATTTTTTATGCTGACCTTTGGCGTCTTCTGGTTTTTTCAACCATATGGACGGCAGCAACTTGGTCGGGTCTTTCTTTTTCGACCCATTTGCGGGAGACTTGAAGTGTAGGAGGCTGGGTCCTTTGCTTCTCTAGTCTCTTTTGTCGATATGACGCACGGCGGCGTGCTCGACGAGCGATTTGAGCTTTGGTCAGCTCTGGCTGGGCTCTGACGATGAAGGATGTGCTCCCTCGGGCACAGCAGCCGAGCCTGTCTTCTTTGTAGCTAGGCAAGGACAGGATCCGGACCCGGTCCTTTGCCTGTTGCAGCGAAGCTTTGAATTTTTCAAGTTCGGCCCCTGTAGAGATAAAGGGTCGAACCGAAGGAGTGTAGGCCTTAGCAGGTGCTTGTAGAGGCCTGGTGATGCGTGATCTGATTCTGGGCTTGTGCGAGCAAGCCGGTTCATGCTGGGTCGACTTGGGAGTCAGGTTGGAGATGGGTCTCTCCTCTTTCATGTAGGCAAGAGGGTAGAACTGGTTCTCCTTGAGTGGGGCCAGGTATGCTGGCTTGGTGGAGGTTTGAGACCTCCTTTGTTTTGGGGAAGGTCTTGGAGACCAAGTCTTGGGATAGACCTGGTTGTTTGTGGGTCGAGGCTTCGCGGGGGTGCCGCGGGCTTCGGGCTTTTGGGCGCTCGCCTTTGGTGTCACGGGAGTGACACGTTGAGAGGCGATCTTCTGCCTTTTGGCAGGCGCAGTTTGTTCTTCGGGAAGTGGGAATGGTCCCAGCGTCCCAAAGAAGATAGTCCGGGGAGTCGAGGTCGACCCGGAGTTCAGAGAGTTGCCGAGGGAGTTGATGCTTCGGCAGCTGACAGGGCGCTTGTAAGTGCGCTCGGTTTGCTTCTGTTGAAGCATGAGTTGGTGCTTGTTCTCATCGAAGATTATGGTTAAGGCTGCCATTGTTAGTTTCGAAAAAGTTCTGAAACAAGACCACATCCATTAGTAATCACAAGAATATAATGATCATAAATGGGAATTTCTATGGTTGTCTTTTCAAATCGCTCAAGGGATATGACCCAAGCGACATGAAGAAGGCAAAAAGCCATAGATGGTACAATTGTTCTGACAGCAAGTATGGTAAGCCCAGAATGAGCGTTCCAGTGACTGCTAGAAGCAATTGTAAACCTAAATTCGACTTATCGAGAAGCAGGGCTTGCTCGAGATAAGAAGAATATAAGGTAGGAGTTACAAATGTGCCGGTCACAGATACAGTAGACCCTGAAAGGGCGTACCAGTATTGCTAGGCACAAATGTTGGAGATCGCATCCATGAGATGGGATTCTTTGTTTTGAAATGTCAGAAATGGATTCGTCAAAGAGAGCAGGTGGCATTTCGATTCAAATACGGGCTCAACGATTTCCGCGAGCGCCAGTACTCAGAAGGGAAGAGACCACAATTTCTCGAATCTGAATCCAAAAGTGACGAGTTTTTGGAGATTTTTTTTTGAAATGATTTTTTTTATTTTATTTTATTTTATTTTATTTTATTTTTTATTTTTTTAAAATATTTGTTTTTATTTATTTATTTTTTATTTTTATTTTTTTGAAATTTTTTTTTTTTTAAGATTTTTTTTTTGAAAATCTTTTTTTTATTTTTTTTATTTTTTTTTTTATTTTGATTTTAATTTTTTTTAAGATTTAAAGACGAGAGAGTACACATAGGCCTCCTAACCCGGTCTTATGAAACCTCAATTGATAGAATTGCCCCCAGGTAAGGGTAGGATTACTTAATGAACCCGTTTGGAGGACCCTTGCCTAGAACAGTCAAGCTGTCTCCACACTCTGGACAAGGCTTTTCTTGAATCAATCGTGATCAAAGAACGCAATTGGTTTAACCTTAGTGGTCTATGTCTTTTTTTTTTATAAAAATCCCAAATAGACTCATCGAAGAGAAACGATGGCCCAAAACCTTAGTCGAACGGGCTCAACATTTCTGCAAGCACCAAAGAACGATAGGATAGGATCAAGGTTTCTCAATTTTGAATCCAAACTAAGAAAGCTGATTTTTTTATTTATTTATTTTTTTTTTGAAATCTCTAATGAACTCATCGAAGAGAAACGATGGTCCAAAACCTTAGTCGAACGGGCTCAACATTTCTGCAAGCACCAAAGAACGATAGGATAGGATCAAGGTTTCTCAATTTTGAATCCAAACTAAGAAAACTGATTTTTTTTTTTTTTTTTTTTGAAATCTCTAATGAACTCATCGAAGAGAAACGATGGTCCAAAACCTTAGTCGAACGGGCTCAACATTTCTGCAAGCACCAAAGAACGATAGGATAGGATCAAGGTTTCTCAATTTTGAATTCAAACTAAGAAAACTGATTTTTTTTTTATTTTTTTTATTTTTTTTTTGAAATCTCTAATGAACTCATCGAAGAGAAACGATGGCCCAAAACCTTAGTCGAACGGGCTCAACATTTCTGCAAGCACCAAAGAACGATAGGATAGGATCAAAGTTTCTCAATTTTGAATCCAAACTAAGAAAGCTGATTTTTTTATTTTGATTTTTTTTTTTGCAAAGAGAAAGAGTGGAAACAAACTTAAAGAAGTAGAAATTTCCAAAAAATCCCATCTCATTTTTTTTTTAGGATGCAAAATCCAACATAGGCCACCAGCTAGAAAGTAGCCAAGGAATCTGGAGAAGAAGTATAAGCATAGAGCAAAAATATGGTATGCAAATATTTCATTTCCATGCACCGTGTTCTCAAATGAACGAGTCCCACCGGGTGTGCCAGCTTGATGGAACGCGCTCCGAGGCGCCGTGGGGCGGCTACCGGGGTCGGCGGAACGTGGGAGTCCGTCGGGTCCGGCCCTTTCGCGCCCTGGCGGGCCTGAAGCGTGCATCAACATTTTTTTGTGTGGGTGTGCCAGATTTTCTATTTTACTTGGAATTGCAAGTGGTAATCCGGAGATCAACCTTCGCAAGTAAAAAGGAAATCAACTTCTTTCAAGTTTTCCATTGCACAAATATTTAAGAAAAGAGACATTTTCTTGGTTTGCCGTGAAAGGCGATTTTGTTTGGCATTTATAGCCGATTTTGGCGTTTATAGCCGATTTACAATTCTTATCAATAATGAAAGACAAGAGTTGTGATTTTTGTCTCTTTAGAAAAATACAAATTACAATGAAAAGCAAGAAAAGGAAGATCTAACTTTTCAGGAGATTGTGGGGGACTCGTTCAGATTGACGGTCGCAAGCCATGTATGGGCTTCGCCATCATCCATGCAGATGAGAACAGAAGATGCTCTTGATTCGCTTGGCTTGGCTATAACCTCAGGTTTTTAGAGGACAAAGACCAAGAGAAGGTCCTATGTCCAATAAAAAGCTAAGTAGACGGGCTGAAAAGCCACGTCTAAGCCATTGGAGGCAGCAGGAGAAGGCAAGGACCTTGGGGGGGGGTGCCCCCCAAGGGACTTTTGTCACCTTGTAGTGGTGGCCGGTGCAGAACTTCAGCAGAGTTTTTCTCTCTTTTTCTTTCTCTCAGATCTCTTTCTGATCCTTTTTTTTCTGATTTTCTCTGATCCTGATTTTCTCCTTTTTTTTCCCGATCCCGATTTCAATGGAATGCTCTCCTATTTATAGGCTTTTGGTAGCCATTTAGGAGGGTTTATGAGCCTTAATGGCTTTAATGGGAGGAGTTACAAGATTTATTTCTTGATTTTGTAACTCCTTTTTCCTTGAATCTGATTGGCCGATGGAGATTAAGGGCTTTTAATCACCTTAATTACCATAATGGGAGGAGTTTCATGGTTTAAATGCCATGAATCAATTGACTTGTAACTCCCAATTGCTTGCTTCTGATTGGGCCGTCCAAAGAAATGAATTAATGATCATAATAAAGTTAGTCAATTAACCACATTAATTGGTCGCCGAGCAGTCGAAGAGTCGCGGGCCGTGCCGTGTCTTCTGGAATTCTTCTGGCGATGATCATCGATGGATCTTCATGCTGATCGACATCTGATGAACATGTAACTTCAGACATTGATAGCTAAGAGCGGGCCGGTGACATCTGTCTTGTGGATTTCACGATCGGTCGGACAGAAAGTGCACTTTCTTGGTCAGCCGGTTGACGATCTTGGAGCGATCAATGATGATTTTATGCTTTTGACGGCGGATCCGAGATGTCGTCGGATATGAGTCAATTTAAAGCACTAAAAATCACATTTTCAGGAAACCGCAGGGGCCAAAGTGCGCGAAACGCGAAAAAAGACGGAAAAACGGGTCACAGGCGGAAAATCCGGTGACCCGGACCTCCATGGTCGCCGGCGACCATGGGCCATGGTCGCCGGCGACCATGGACCGGCGACCATGGGCCATGGTCGCAGGGGCCTGCGACCATGGGCCATGGTCGCAGGGGTCTGCGACCCTGGGGGATTTTTCCCCTTCGGAGCCCGTTTTGCGGTCGTTTTGAGGTCTTTTTCGTCGCCGTTTTCTTCTGTATTTTTCTTGACATTTCTTTTCATTTATTGGCTTGATTTCCCTGTAGAAAACTTGATGAGAATCCTTACATTTTTAGAGTGCAAAGTTTCCAATTTTCCGGGAAAGCCGAAGACTTTGTCGCGTAGAGCTGCTGATTTTCCGCCAGAAGCTGAAACTTGGTCAAACGATGTCGGAATGACCTGAAATTTGAGGTGAAGCCTCCTGAGCAATAAATAAGACCAACCATAGGCTTTTGTTTGAGTTTTGAAGCCGTTTGGGGTCCCGTCGATGCTTCACTTGATTTTGCTGCGGGGAAAATGCCGAGCTTTGATATGTGGTCAAACGATGTCCGATTGACCTGAAATTTGACGGGGAGCCTATTGGAGTCATTTTGAGACGTTCCATGGGCTCCGTTTTGGATGTCATGGTCCCGGGTTGCTCCGCCGCCGGTAGGCTTGATTTTCTCTCGGAGCATCGAAACCTGGTCAAACGTTGTCGGAATGACCTGAAATTCGACGTGCAGCCTTTTGGAAGCATGTGGAAGCCACTCATGCACTTGGTTTGATGAGAGAAGGCTTCGGTGGTTCCCGCCGCCGGGAGGCTTGATTTTGCTGCTCGAGCATTGATGGAGGGTCAAACGTTGTCAGTTTGACTTGAAATTTGGCATGGAGCCCTTTTGGGACATGCTGGAGTCATCTGTAGGCTCTGATCGAAGTTTTGACGTCTCCGATGATGTCGCCGCCGGGAGCGCCATTTTAGCTAACGGAGAAGCGAAGTTAGGCCAAATGATTCTGAAATGGCCCGAAACTTCATGTGTACTCTTCTCTTGGCTATCTTGAAGGATCTTGCAGTTTTTGTTTGATTCTGACAAGATTTGATTTTTTGGAGAAGTTGCATTGCCTATTTATGGCAGGTTGCGACTTCATGCAGCTTTCTTGATTTGGAGAGGCAAAGTGACATTTTTGGTGTCAACAATGATTTTACCTCACGTCTGGAAAATTGAGTCGCCGTAGGCCTCCCTCACGTCTGTGTTATCACGAATTGTGGTGTTTGCTGACTCAAGTCTTGACGTTGGAGGATGGAATCCGTGTAACTTGAAAACTCTCCATGATAAGCATGAAATGATGATTGAATCTATCCCGGGTTCTCATCTAAGCTGGGTGAAGACTAAGATCCCTAGAGAGTAACAGTTATTCCAGTGAACATCTTCCATTGATTTAGCTTTTTCTATGCATACCTGAGTTTCGAAAATAAAATCTCTTTGTAAAATATAAATATGCATCTCATTCTCACACACACTTCACACCATTGCTTGAACTATGTTTATGATTGCCTTCAAGATCCCCATTATTGCTAGTTAATTTTAACTATGCCTTGAGTATTCAACTGTGGATGAAAGTTAAAAGACATTATGTATGACAAAATTGAATTGAACTCTATTACAAGAACAAATGAAACTCTAATAGTGACTTAGCCAATCGAAAGACCAACTTCTGATTCAGACCACCGGGGCACAGTTCCCACCATCACTTTAAATTAAGCAATCAGGGCACAGTTCCCAACCCGCCACGTGGCAATACCACGGGCACCGAGGCACAGATCTCGGATTTCCAATCAAATCAGTAGGCACGTAACTTCTTGTTTTTTCCTTTTTCCCCTGAATCAGAATTGATCCTAGAAAAGTGAACCTCACCCTTGGAACGAGTTTGCAATTGCATACATCCGTAGGTGGCCACTCCCGCGAGCTCAAAGGCTCCCGTGAGTCATGAGTGTCGTGTCTACTTTCTTTGGAGTACAACTCTCCACGTGTTGTTCTCCAAAGAGGGGCATACTGTAGACACCTCATTTGGCCCCCTATGATAGCCCTAAACACCTGTCATATATAATGGTGCCCCCATTTCACCCATGATTGAATGGTTAATGGCATAATTAAGATTAATTAATGACGATGAAGATGCTTGTTGAAAATTTTATGCTTAGTTCGACGACCTTTAGAAATTCGTGAGAGAAAAGGGCGAATCGCGTTGAGATTTCGAATCCAACCCACCACTCATACAAAGAATAGGCTACAACACTATCCAAGTCCCATCTAGACTACATAGGACACACTCAAGTTGATCCCAAAGAGATTACACTTAGTTTACCTAAGTACGATGCGACTAGTATGATTTAAACAGCTAGAATCTTTGACCCAGAGATCCCTATTATTTCCTGAACTCTAATCGCTAGAACGTATGGACCAAAAGATTCTACGTTCCGAGAGCTTTCCGTTGATATATAGAACGTCCAAATCCGATGAACGAATCAAAAGATATGGTCGTCGGAAGATTACCCTGCGAACACCCCACCAGGCACATACCTGGGCGCACATGTCCTAGACTTGTACTTGGGCGCCCACACAGGTGCGCCCAGGTCCCTAGTTGCCTTAGGGAAGCACTTAGGTGCACATTTAATCACATCCCACTTTACCTTTCATAGTTTTGACCCGATCTCAATCTAAGAAATGAACCGGAACCAAACCTCGAGCCCATTTGACCAAGACATGACATGGGCGCACCTGTGGGTGCGCCCAAGTCCTGGAACCAACTTGGGCGCCACCCCATGTGCGCCCAAGTCCCAAGATGCCTTAAAAATGCACTTTGATGCATACTTAGGCATGATTTACTCTACTCT
This sequence comes from Umbellularia californica, assembly GCA_028538565.1. Classification (NCBI taxonomy): domain Eukaryota; kingdom Viridiplantae; phylum Streptophyta; class Magnoliopsida; order Laurales; family Lauraceae; genus Umbellularia; species Umbellularia californica. The sequence continues at coordinate 19,708,494 of JAPQWN010000011.1, read as the reverse complement.
TCGCAGTTTCGACTCGGTTTAGACCCAAAGACAATCCGGAACCGGACCCTAGACCCATTAGGCATCAAAGTGAGACATGGACGCCACCATGTGGGCGCCCAAGTCATGGGACCCACTTGGGCGCACCTCCATGTGCGCCCAAGTCTCCAAGAGCCCTAATCTCACCTTGGTTTGCGTAAAACCCTTGGAAACTCGTGCAAGAAGTAGCCCTAACTCTTCCTCCACGTCAAAATCACTATAAAGAGACCTCACATACTACTTTTGCAGGAGAGGCTACCCAAAAGAGAGAAAAAGTAGAGTAAAAAGGAGAGAAAAAAGTGAGAGGTCACAAAGGAGATCTCTAGATCTAGAAGAAGGAGGAAGGAGATTGCTTTGGTTCTCCAAGATCAGTAATGGAGAAAGCCTCCCAAAGCCATGGACTTGCGCAAGAACTTCAACATAGGACGTAAGAGCACGATTCGAACCGGTATTTCTAGATTTCTTTTGTTTATTTGCATTCCACCATCATTTTTGTTTAGAAACATGCTTAGGATCATGCATACATTGTAGATCTGCATTAATAGTACTATGTTACAGTAGATCTAATATTCAGTATTCATTCCTCATTAGGAACATGCTTAGGATCATCCATAGTTCGTAGATCTGCATTATTTTCATCATTCTGAACCCGTGATTAGAATAGATCTTGCATCCATACCGTTTTCATTAGGAAAATCCGAATCTGAAAGGAAAAGTGTTAAAAAACAAGAAAAGAGTACTTGGGCGCCACTGTGTGTGCGCCCAAGTCCCAAGAGTGGGATTTTGACCCTAGTTTCATCCCGCTTGCAATTTCTCTCTCAAATCCAGATTTCTATTCATATAAGTTAGTATTAGTACCTTCGGACTTGTGACTTTGTATTCAAAATCGCGCGAAAAGCATTGAAAAGGAAACAAAAGAGGAAGAAAACACAGAAAAGCAATTGGGCGCCCATACAGGTGCGCCCAAGTCCAAGATTGGAGATTTGACTCCCGTTTTCCATTTCGCGTGCATTTTGCTTCGAAAATCCGAGTCCATCTTCGTATAAGTTGATATCAAAGCATTCGGACTTGTTAAGAGTATTGAAAGAATCGAAAAGGGACCAAACATATTATTGAAAAGAAGAAAAAGTACAGGAAGGCACTTGGGAGCAACTGTAGGTGCGCCCAAGTCCAAAAGTAGGCTTTTGGTCCCTATTTGTTTGATTCATGTGCATTTTGCTTCTTAAATTCGAGTCAATCCTCATATAAGTTGATATCAAGACATTTGGATTTATTAAGAGTATTGAAAGAATCGAAAAGGGACCAAACATATCATTGAAAAGAAGAAAAAGTACAGGAAGGTACTTGGGAGCAACCGTAGGTGCGCCCAAGTCCCTGCAAAGGGATTCACCCTCGAATCCTTGTGCTTGCATTATTATTTTCGAGTCCGGAAGCTTTGACATAAATAATTCATAGTATTACCTCACACTAAGTCTCGAATTGTTAGAAATCATATCGGGACATCGACAGAAGTCTGAAATACATCACAACCCGCAGGGGGGACACTTGGGCGCCACTGTGTGTGCGCCCAAGTCCCGCAGAGACACTACAGGGGCGCCCAAGTCCTTGGTTTATTTTTCGGCCTGCATTTGCTGCATTTTGCGTCTCATTTAACATGATGTTCCATATTTGTGATGATTTCAATTGATTGCTGAACTTCTAGACTTCGAATCTTCAAATTATCATACTTAGGTTGCATTGTTTGCATAAAATACCAAAAAAATCATAAAGTCATAAAACTCTTCCCTTCTCATCTTGCTCTTTAGTAATTAGAGAACAAAAAAAATTAAAAGAAATAGAAAAATACATAAAAAGAAAAAGAATAGGCATTAATTAAGTAGAAAAACCCTAGATTGTTCTTTAGGATAGCTCGCATTGCTTTTGCATAAAAAACCAAACACCAAAAAAAAATCACAATATCATAAAACACTTCTCTCATCTTGCTCTCTAGTAATTAGAGAAGAGAACAAAAGGAAATTAAAAGAAGTAGTAGAATTATAGAGTTAGACATTAACTAGGTAATCCTAGGTTAGTCCATTAATGCTTGAGTGAATTAATAAACTTAATCAACCCTTATCAATTAATTCGAAGCAATTAATTAAAACACTCAATTAAAATCCACATACTTAATTAATTAATTAAATCCCTAAAACTTATTAACAACTCCTAATGAAACCCTTAATTAAAAAAAAACTTTAATCAACAAGTCCCAATTAAAATCTCGATTAACAAACCTAATCAATAAGCTTTAATTTATTAAAAGAAATTAACTTAAAGACACCCTAGAAGATAACAAACTACTAGACCGACACTTAGGAGCAACCACAAGTGCTCCCAAGTCACCCTTGACACTTAGGAGCAAACACAAGTGCGCCCAAGTCACCCCAGACACTTAGGAGCAACCACAGGTGCACCCAAGTCACCCTTGACACTTAGGAGCAAACACAAGTGCGCCCAAGTCACCCCAGACACTTAGGAGCATGCACAAGTGCGCCCAAGTCACCCTTGACACTTAGGAGCAACCACAAGTGCTCCCAAGTCACCCTTGACACTTAGGAGCAAACACAAGTGCGCCCAAGTCACCCCAGACACTTAGGAGCAACCACAGGTGCGCCCAAGTCACCCTTGACACTTAGGAGCAAACACAAGTGCGCTCAAGTCACCCCAGACACTTAGGAGCAACCACAAGTGCGCCCAAGTCACCCTCGACACTTAGGAGCAACCAGAAGTGCGCCCAAGTCATCTCAGACACTTAGGAGCAACCACAGGTGTGCCCAAGTCATCCCAGACAATTAGGAGCAACCACAGGTGCGCCCAAGTCATCCCAGACACTTAGGAGCAACCACAAGTGCGCCCAAGTCATATTTAGTTTGGGAATCACCGAATCCCTATTAATTTCAAACTTTGACCCATATCAACACACTAGAACACCCTTACGATTTGAAACAACTATAGCCAATAGCCTAGATTAACCTAAAAGATTAAACCGACTTAAGCCACAAAAACATCCACGTAGGTACCAATCTCTTGACACTTAGCCTACCATAATCAGTAAGAAATATAATTAATTGAAACCTAATTTAATTCCAATTGACACAACACAATAAAAACACAGTTAATTTAAAGAACATCAAACGATAAACAATTAATCTCAAATTAACCCATAAAGAAGAAAAGAAACACGCAAACCAGACACTTGGGAGCAACCACAGTTGTGCCCAAGTCACCTTGGAAACATAGGCGCCATCACAGGTGCGCCCAAGTCATCCAGGGACTTAGGCGCCACCACAGGTGCGCCCAAGTCCCATCCTAGTCCCAAGGCCACCACATCCCAACTCACTTCCAATCTCGATTAAAATTAACATCTTAGAACATTTTCAGAACCAATAACAACCTTTAAATCAAAACCTCGATCAACTTAGACTCGTCCGGCACTTCAAACCGAGCCAAAGTAACCAAAAGAATTTCAAATTCCAACTTGGGCGCCACTACTGGTGTGCCCAAGTGCACAGGAATACCTAGGCGCACACACAGGTGTGCCCAAGTCCTCTGTCACATCCAAGTTGAGAACCTTGGTTTTGTTTCGAATCCCGGACTTAAGACTATTAAAATTAATTGACCCAAAGTTAAAGCCAACATCAGAACATAAGCCTACATTAATTAGAATCCCGCGGAACTCCAAAACCAAGCCCATACCATCGAAACCAGCCGAATCACAAAGAGCAGCCACTTGGGCGCCACCAAAGGTGCGCCCAAGTCACCAAGAGGACCTAGGCGCCACCACAGGTGCGCCCAAGTCCTCCCATCCCCCGTTTCACTAGTTTCAACAGCCTTTTAATCATTTAAACTGAAACCTAGAATACCAGAACTTTTGGCACACTAAAACAGAACCTTAAAACACTCTTAACTCATCCCTAAATAACTCTTAATCAAACCACAACCTAAAACAAACCAAATCAAATTAATAAGGTGTTTAGGCATAGAAGCTATCAAATTTAGACAATTTAAACCCTAGCATTAGATCGGGTTTCCTCATTAGATAGATTAGAGCATTAGGCTTCGTCCCATCACTTTTCCTGTTCCGTTAGAGGACCGGGAGAGCTAATGTGGGCGGTCTAGGACCTTAGGTTTAGGGTTAATCCGATGATCAGTAATAAAGCATTAATTACGTAAATCCAAGTAAAATCCCCTAGTTAGGGCCTTCTAGCCCCAATATCAAAAATCCATAAAAACTATAAAACCAATAAAATAAACCCAAAAAGATTTTTCCTTTATTTCTTCCTCCACCTCAGGTGCCAGATATTTAATTGAACTCAATGATAAAAGGGAAAGAAGAACTGATTTCTAAAATTGAATAAATGAGAATGACGAGATGAGATGAATGATTTCGCACACACTTTTAAAACAATCACGGCCCATCGGCCACTCTAAAACAAATATCGGCCCATCGGCCACCTTTAGTCAATTACGGCCCATCGGCCTTTCACCTTTATCACTCGTGTATCGTACACGAAAAACACAGAAATTTTTCGTAAATCCAAGTAATAAAGCATTAATTACGTACAGTAATAAAGCATTAATTACGTAAATCCAAGTAAAATCCCCTAGTTAGGGCCTTCTAGCCCCAATATCAAAAATCCATAAAAACTATAAAACCAATAAAATAAACCCAAAAAGATTTTTCCTTTATTTCTTCCTCCACCTCAGGTGCCAGATATTTAATTGAACTCAATGATAAAAGGGAAAGAAGAACTGATTTCTAAAATTGAATAAATGAGAATGACGAGATGAGATGAATGATTTCGCACACACTTTTAAAACAATCACGGCCCATCGGCCACCTTTAGTCAATTACGGCCCATCGGCCTTTCACCTTTATCACTCGTGTATCATACACGAAAAACACAGAAATCACGAGTCAAAGTCTCATTTGCATAATTGTTTTGGTTTGCAAAGTCAGCCTTTAAACCCTATTTTGCCAAGGGATTTGAAGGGGGTACCCGGGAACGGGGCCGATCATCTTCTTAAATATTTGGCACCTCCCCCCTTTTATTTTCTTTATCTTAATTGTTTTACTTTACTTGGATATACTATGATTTTGCTATGTGAGGATTAATCTTTATTTGGACTTTAACGCGTAGCCCTGAATTGACCCTGTATTAAAGAGACCCAAAAAGACCCAAATTAATGTGACAAGACAACCGTCGTGTGTTGCCGGCAGCACATTAGACGAGAGGAAGGACCCACCTATTTATTTTCTCCCATTTTTCTTCGGCTTTCGTCGAAGGACGGTGTTACGGCCGTTACCGTAGCTGGCGATCGTGATCCGTCGATTTTGAGGGTAGTCGGAATCCTCATTTTCGATGTAAAAATTTAAATAACACATGAATAGATGAATGGAGATCTTCCCAAGCCCGTTGGTTGGCGCGGGGGGGGTCGAAAATTCACATCCGACAGTTAGGAGCCAAGCCAAAGAATCAAAGCATCACATGTTCTCATTTGAAGGACGATGGCGAAGCCCACACATGACTTGCGACCGTCGATCTCAACGTGTCCCCACAATCTCCTGAGAAGTTAGATTCCTTTGCTTACTTTTCTATTATAGTTTGTATTTTCTAAAGAGATAAAAAGAAATCACAATTCTTGTCTTTCACATTTAATGAGTTTTGTAAAATCGCCTTTCACGGCAAAATCGCCTTTTACGGCAAACAAACAAAAACGCCTCCTACGACATTCTACAAAAACAAACTTGTCTCTTTTCTTAATATTAATGCAATTTGAAAAGTTAGAAAAAAGGATTGATTTCCCTTCCACTTGTGAAGGTGAATATCCGGATTATCACCATTCCAAATTCCAAGTAGAAAGTAAATCTGGCATACCCGTACAAAAATGTTGATGTCCGAGATTTTCCCTCCTCCACCGAGACCCAGGTCAGCCCCCGGGGTGCGGAGGGAGAGGACAGAAGATTCCCCCTTTTTCGGGTCCATCATATATGTCAAGGCAGACAGCCACAGAGATGAGATGGCATAGTGATAAACGCGTTAATGATGGGATAGCACGGCATCCGGCTGATTCAGTGGAATGGAAAGAATTTGATAAGAAATATCTAGAGTTTGCCCAAGAGACACGTAATGTGAGGCTGGGGTTAACCACAGATGGATTCAATCCTTTCGGTAACATAAGCACCTCTTATAGCATGTGGCATGTCATACTTATGCCCTATAATTTGCCACCACGGATGTGCATGAAGGTTTGATGATGTCATTACTTATTCCTGGACCAAACTCACCAGGAAACAATATCGATGTATATCTGAGGCCCTTGGTTGATGAGTTGAAGGAGTTGTGGGATCATGGTGTATCGACTTATGATGCCTCCACTAAACAGAGCTTTCAAATGCATGCGGCTGTGATGTGGATGATAAATGACTTTCCTGCGTATGATAACTTGTCTAGGTGGAGCACAAAAGGTTATAACGCTTATCCCTCGTGTAACGACAGCTCGTTAGGGGTGAAGTTGAAAGATAAGATTAGGTACATTGGCCATCGAAAATACTTGGAACTGAACCACCAATGGCGTAGAAGCAAGGCCTTCAACGGTCAACCTGAGTGCGAAAAGAATTCTTTGGATTTACCGAGGCAAAAGGTACAAGACCAGCTAGAAGAACTAGCGCCGGTCAAGTTTGGCAAGAATAACAAAAGACCGCATGACTCTAGAGAACTGAATTGGACCAAGAAAAGCATCCTATTTGAATGGCCCGATTGGAAGTGCAAAAAACACCGACACAACCTCGATCCTATGCACATTGAGAAGAACATCTATGTAGCTTTGGTTGGAACAATTTTGGGCATAAAGGGCAAAAACAAGGACATCGAGAAAGCGCGTAAGGATTTGAAAAATATGAGCATCAAGACAGAGTTTCATCTAGTGGAGAGAGGCGATGGATCCAACTTGACTTGGTTCGGCCAAAGGGACAAACGAGAAGGGAAAGAGGAATGTTAGTGGGAATGATAAGGATGAGAACTACATTCCCCCCGAAGATGATGATGTAGATGACGACATATCTTGGTCTCAATCAGATGAGGTAATCTTTCTGTGAATGTATATGACATGTACTTTAAAATATTAGTTTTGATGATGACACTCATGCTAAAATGATTTCCATTTCCATTAATGTAAATTGCTAGCATTCACTTTACTAATATTACTGATTTTTGCTAATCATTATTTATTTTCCTTGTCACTTTGCTTTAAGCCAAATTGCAGATATGCCTCGGGATAAGAGGGCGAGACGTGCTCGGAATATCGCAGCTGCACTCAGGTTAGCTCGTGTAGAGAGCACACCTGAGGCCTCGACACAGCCTCCGCCAGCTAATCTTCTAGTTACACGGTATGGAGGATTAGGGAGCACCCTTGATTTGGTAGCCACCCAGCCTTTGCAATTTAGCCTCCGACCACACAGCCCTTGCCGACCCAACCTCAGCCGTCCCGGCCTCCGCTGAGTCCTCATACAACCGGGAGCAGCATAGGTGAGAAAATTATGACCTTTTAAAATCCTGAATTCACCTCAATTTAATGATTTGTGTTCACTAACTCATTTAGCACTGTCATCTTAACAGCATCAGCCCCAGTCTCAGAGGTTCCGAGCCATGTAAGGGGTGTTCCGCGAGGGAAGAATGCGACAAAGCTGAGGAGACAACTGGGTCATAACATCCCAGTCCCGATCCCCATCTCCAGTCGTAGGCCAGTAGGGGAACATGCCCCATCGCTGGTTAACCGTCTTGGGTTAGCCATTAGAGAGGTTGCCCCAGTCAGGCCCCATGGTTGGAAGAAGCTTAACAGTGGGATCAAGCTTGTCGTCATTGCTACAGTTCAAGTAAACTGAAATAAGAAATATCAACCAAACTGATTATAGTTGTGCTCCTCATTACAATCTCTGATTATATTTTGTTATTACTAATCTTTATATGGCTCTCCCTTAATTGTAGTAAATTTTTTATATCGAGGACTACGAGGGCGATATGCAGCTCAGGGCGGACATTGACCGCCAATGTGGGGTTTTGTATAGGAGTTGGAAGTACAAGCTGCATAGTCAGTATCTCGAGCTGTTGGAGCAGGGGGTTCCCCGACCCCAGGGCCACCCGACAGAGGGTTGTGATCCAGCTGACTGGCAGTGTATGGTCTCGCAGTGCTGAGAATCACCAGCCTAGAAGGTAACTTTGGGATGTTATCTACAACAATTTATTATATTCCAACGTAATTCTATTAGTAATGATTTTATTAATGACTCCTATTGTATTATTGTTTTTCTATGTAGGCGAAGTCGAAAAAAGCTCAAGAGAGTCGAGCCAAGCTGCCATATAATCATACTAGTGGCTCCAGGTCATTTGCATCGAGGATGTCTCTGATGGTACTAATTATATTCATATGAAGAAACTTGATTACGTTTATTAATTTAGCAATAAGTAGCTAGGTTCATATCTAATACAAACCTATTTCAAATGACAGATGACACAAAATGCCGGTCAAGCGCCGCCTATTACTCAGTTCTTCTATGACCACCCACTACAGACAAAAGAGTAATGAGTGGGTAAATGAGGTGGCTCAGCAGAGACATGTACGTTTGCTAATAAATCAATTATGATCAATAGTGCCATAAAAGCATTCTAAATCCCTTATTGATTTAAATGGCAGGAGGCCTTGGTGCAGCAAACTGAGGAGCAGTCGCAGCCCTCTGTCACAGCTCCGATGACTGAGGTACAGATTGTTGTTGATGTACTTGGGAAGAGGTCGGGATACTTAAATGGGTATGGGATATATACGAGGACGTCTTCATCTACCACAAGGTCTCGGGCACCACATCCTGAGGTGATCGCCCTGCGGGAGCAGCTAGCTGAGAAGGCTAGGAGGCAGGCTGAGTAGGACAGGAGGACATGTGCACTTGAGGCCCTCGTTCAACTGTTGGCAGCTACGGTAGGGATAGATCCGACTAGGTATTTCGACATCACGAGAGGGACCATTTCTGTTGGTGATGGCATAGCTACTGGAGATCATGATGCGACCCTTTGGTTAGTAGATTATTCTCCTGAAATTTTAACATAATAACAAGTTGAAATTTATAAACACTAAATATGTAGCATTTCAACACCTCGGAATGCGATACGGCTCTCGAAATCGGTACGAGCACTTCGTTCTAGGATAGAGTAACTTGACGGAACTGACGGTTCGCAAATAGGACTCCCAGTTAGAGAATTATAAGCGAAAACAAAGGATTTTCCAACACTTAGGCTCGAAAACGGCCCGCCGGGGGTCCGAAACGGGGAAACGGCCCACTGAAAAATCAAAAACCGGCACGAGCACTTCGCTCGAGGGTAGAATAACTTGTAGGAATTGACGATTCACAAATAGGACTCCCGGTTAGAGAATTAGAAGCGAAAACATAGGATTTTCCAACACTTAGGCACGAAAACGGATCGTCGGGGCTCAGAAACGGGAAATGGCCCCTGAAAAAATTGAAAACTAGCACGACCACTTCACTCGAGGGTAGAGTAACTTGACGAAACTGAAGGTTAGCAAATAAGACTCCCGGTTAGAGAATTAGAAGCGAAAACATAGGATTTTCCAATACTTAGGCTCGAAAATGGCCCGCCGGGGGCCCAAAATGGGAAACAGCCCTAAAAAAAATCAGAAAACGGCACGAGCACTTCGTTCGAGGGTAGAGTAACTTGACGAAACTGATAGTTACTTGGGGGAAGAATCATGCTTATTAAATCATCCTTATCCAGCCTACCAGTATTTAACATGTCCTTATACAGGTTGCCGGCTATGGAGAGGAAGAAATTAGACCTTATTCCGAGGAATTTTTTATGGGACAGTAACAGTGAAAGAAGGAAGTTGCATCTAATGAGATGGGATAAGATGATTAAACCAAGATATGCAGGGGTTTGGGGTTGGGTAATTTGGATTTAAAGAATTGGGCCCTGCTGGCTAAATGGTACTGGAGGTTTGGGGTAGAGACAAAGGCTTTATAGAGAAAAGCTATAGTGTCCAAGTACGAGGAAGAAAAGTGGGAGTCGGTTCCAAAAAGAGTCCCTAGATATAGGTGGTCTGGGTTGTGGGGTGTCATTTCTAGTTTGGGAGATGTGTCCAATGTGGTTGGGGGTGGGGTGGGGGAAGTGTTTGAGAAGGGAGTGGGTTTTAAAGTGGAACACGGGGATAGAGTTCGTTTTTGCTTTGATGATTGGTTAGGGGTGGGCCCTTTACACATTTTGTTTCCAACAGTGTTTAGGATTTTGCTTCTAATAAAGAGTCTTCAATTAAATATAATTATGTATGGGATGCAGATGGGGTGTCATGGGAAGTAAGTGTTAGAAGGGCCCTTTGTCAATCAGAATTGGGAGGTTTTAGTCTTTGCAGAGTCCTATTTCTATCGTTTATTTATGCACGGATGTAGCTGATTCTCGCTTGCTACTTCGGAAAAGGCAGAGACCCCATGGCAGAGCACCAGAAAACCAACCAACAGATCGCCGGACAAATCAGGTCGGGGAAAAAATCCCCCTAAAAAACCCAAATAATGAAAGCAAACACATTAGGAGCTTTCTTTTCGAAGTCTTTCTATAGGGAGTTGGACCCAAGTGACATGATTTGTTCTTCCTATGCTTTGGTTTGGAGAGGTCTTGCTCCGCCTAGAGTTGAGGCCTTCTGTTGGTTGGCCACAGCAAGAAAGATAGCAGCAACGGATAACTTAAGGAGGGGACTGGTGTCAGAATCCATTTTAGATCTATGTTGTTTCTGTTGGAGCGAGAGGGAGTCAGTGGACCATCTTCTCCTTCACTGCAGGTTTGCATCATCCATGCCCGCTTGGCAATTCACTTGTAAAGTGAATTCAAAGTAAATGGTCACTTTTAAGAGACAAGAAAAGAAGAGGGGTCACCGTAATGACTTTTTTCCTTTTAGTGGAATGAGAGATTGACGTTTGTACTTAAAAAAAAAAAAGAAAAAAAAAAAAAAGAGGTGATTTTTGAAATTTTTTACTTTTTGATAAGACCCCTCTTTTTCTTATCTCTTAAAAGTGACCCTTCACTTTGATTTTACTTTACAAGTGAATTGCCAAATGGCAAGAGAATGTGGTGTGGATTGGTGTATTTCAAGTTCAGTTAGTAAACTATTTCAGGCATGAAGTGCATACCCATTGGCTGGATGCAATTTGATTTATAAACAAATAGGACTCCCGGTTAGAGAATTAGAAGCGAAAACATAAGATTTTCCAATACTTAGGCTCGAAAACGGTCCGCCGGGGGTCCGAAACGGGAAATGGCCCCCGAAAAACTCGAAAACTGGCACAAGCACTTCACTCGAGGGTAAAGTAACTTGATAGAACTGACGGTTCGCAAATAGGACTCCAGATTAGAGAATTAGAAGCGAAAACATAGGATTTTCTAACACTTTGGCTCGAAAATGGCCCGCCGAGGGTCCGAAATGGGAAACGGCCCCCCGACAAATCGAAAAGCGGCACAAGCACTTCGTTCGAGGGTAGAGTAACTTGTAGGAATTGACGATTCACAAATAGAACTCCCGATTAGAGAATTAGAAGCGAAAATCTACGATTTTTCAACGTAGGCTCAAAAATGGCCCGTGGGGTGGGGGGGGGGGGGTCCGAAACGGGAAAAGGCTCCGAAAAATCAAAAACTGGCATGAGCACCTCGCTCGAGGCGAAATTAACTTGCAGGAACTGACGGCTTGTAAATCAGACTCCCGGTTAATGAATTAGACCTAAAAACGTTGGATTCTTAACAGTTAGTCTTGAAAATAGGCCGTCAGAGGTAGAAAACGGGAAACGGCCATCGGACAGCCCAGAAACCAGCACGTATACCTTGTTCAAGGCCAAAGTAACTTGTAGGAATTGACAATTAGTGAATCAGACTTCCGGTTTACGAATTAGACGTAAAAACCGCCTGATTCTCAACACTTAGGCTGGAAAACAGGCCGCTGAAAACCTTAGGAAAAGATTTATATATATACATGTTTATCTTTTATTTATAATTTAATTCATTGAAAAGATTCTAATGTTGTTCTTGTCATTGCAGATTGATGGACGCTTTGGGGTCGGTTGCAGACTTGTGGGGGTGTTTTATTCTTTTTTGTTTATTTGTATATGTATATTGAACATTTATATGGGACTGTATCATTATTGATTGTAATATTTGTTTAATAAGATGAATGATTTGATGAAAAATGGCGATGGTTGTTTGTTTATTTAGCAACTCTTTTTTGTATGCATTTTTTATATTAAATATAGGTACATGAACAGGTTTATTTTTTATACAGGTGTATAAACAGGTTTACAGGAAAATTATATTGAAAATCAAATATAACATTTTAAAAAAAAATTGCCTATGAAAAACACTTTTACCGACGTTTATTTTCGTCGGCAAAAGAAAAAAGAAAAATAAATAATAAATAAAATACTTTTGCCGACGTTTATTTTCGTCGGCAAAAGAAAAAAAGAAAAAAAAACAAAAAATAAAATTTTTACGAAATTTATTTTCGTCGGCAAAAGAAAAAAATTAAAATAAACAAAAAATAAAATTTTTACTGAAATTTATTTTCGTCGGCAAAAGAAAAAAATTAAAATAAACAAAAAATAAAATTTTTACCAACGTTTATTTTCGTCAGAAAAGAAAAAAGAAAAATAAATAAATAATAAAAACAGTTTTACCAACGATTATTTTCGTTGGCAAAAGAAAAAAGAAAATAAATAAAAAATAAAACATTTTTTACCAACGGAAATAATCATCTGTAAAAAAATGTTTTTATTTTTTATTTATTTTTTGGTTTTACCAAAAACAAACGTCGGTAAAACTCTTTTTATTTTTTATTTATTTTTCTTTTTTCTTTTATCGATGAAATAGAAAGTCATTAAAACTCTTTTTATTTTTTATTTATTTTTCTTTTTTCTTTCACAGACGAAAAAAAAAGGTCGGTAAAATGCTTTTTCTTTTTTATTTCTTTTTCTTTTTCTTTGACCGACGAAATAGAACGTCAGTAAAACTCTTTTTATTTTTTATTTATTTTTCTTTTTTCTTTTACAGACGATAAAAATGTCGTTAAAACTCTTTTTATTTTTTATTTATTTTTATTTTTTATTTTACAGGCGAAAAAAATGTTGGTAAAAAATCCGTTATTTTTATTTAATTTTCCTTTTGATTGTGCTGACAAAAAAAAACGTTGGTAAAAGTTATATTAAATTTTTAGAAAAATAAAATAATTTTACCAACATTGTTAAAACGTCAGTAAAAGTCAAATAATCGTCAGTAAAAATTTTATTTTTGCCGACGGAAAAAACTTTCGTCGGTAAAAGGTTTTGTCCACAAGTTTTTTACCGACGTCTAGCCGATGAAAATATTTGCGTCGGTAAAGGTTTTTTCCGACGTTCTATTGAATTTTTGTGACGAAAAATTTCATAGCTAAATATGTAAACTATTGTAGTGCTACAACGACAGGCATCACAAATGGAGATATCTTTATTCAAAAAGGGAAGGTGAAACTAGGTGCTCACAGTATCCACAACCCGTGGAGAAGGGTGACCAAGTCTAGCATGCCAAATGTCAGCTGAGGTCTTCTCACCAATGTATGCCGCTAGTTGATAGGGATTCAAAGAGTCCAATGTATAAAGGCTATTTTTAATTCTGCCTTGGAGAAGAAGCCAACCGCTCCCCTGTTCCTTAACAAGGCAAAGAGAGGGGTGAAATTCAAAGAAAACTCCATTGTCTCTGGTAAACTATCTAACAGACAAGAGATTTTTAGTTACAATTATTTATAAACAATAAGAAATTGCAGTTGTTAAAGATAAGATAGAATACAGAATTGTAGGAAACGGGAGATTATGATAAACGAGACTCAGTCAAGACAGCTGAGACATTAGCTGATGTGTCCTTAACATTTACAAACTCAAGGCCCTAAGAAACTATGCATAACTTCACGTTGGAGATCAAATAATTCCGCATGGAAGTGTATAGTATCATCCATTGTAGCCCTTTCGAAAATGAACCGTACAGCTAGCCCCCCATGGGATATTGTCATACACACGTCCATGGATCAAAATATCAACCACTAAGTAGCATGGTGGCCAATATCAGCCATAGCAGTCGTGGCCACTATGTTAAATTGAAAATATCGCCACTTCAGTATAAAACCTAACCGAGCCTCGCAAATTTCATTTAAAATATTGCTTTCCATATGTCTTCTCCTTAAGAGCCATTCCTAAAGTTGTCTCTACCCTTAATGATTCCAATTTACTAAAAAAACCAAAAGATTGACCACTACATATGATTCAAAAAAAAAAAAAAAAAATTAACACTATAAAATTCACACCACTACACCACTACATATCACCCGCTATGTAGCGTTTTGGCAATCAGCCGCTACACCCGCCCCAACCACTATTTTGATCCCTACACACATTAGCATTATGCAATCTGCCCATAATGTTGATTCCCTATAATTAGTCTCTTCCAGGCAACACACTGGCATATAATGCTAAGATTTTGATAGAAATGGAATCCTCGTATGCTATCAGAAAACAGTGGCAAACAACCTCTGTTAGGACAGTATTACAATAGCTGGCTGCAAAGAAACTAAAAGAAGGAAAAATGAAGGATATTGCTTCCCATGCGAACTACAGATTTGAAATCCCTGAAGCTTGCAGCAGGTCATATCCAATCCAAAATGAAGTACATTTTCTATGATTCCAGCATCATCACCACATATACTTGGCCACTTGTAAGATCTGGACCATCTGTCAGACTAGCCCCTGCTTGGATGAGGCACTCTAAAAATTGCATCAATGGAAGTAACTGACCATGGCAACCGGAGTTTTGCCTGTTACATGCTGCCTATTTTCGTTTATAATGTTCCTGCCTCCACAGTTGAAAGGTGCTCATTGTCACAAGCACGAGGTTGCAGGTCCAAGTCATCTTATACTTTTGGGTGGACATTTGCTCAGCCTAAGGGTTTGTCTATTAAAGTGCTGCAGTAGAGGGAATGCAGATAGCACATTGTTATTCATCTCCCCACAAGGGGGCAGGTTCTGGGGCTGGGATCCAGTTTGTGAGCCCCGTACTAGTTTTGGTCTTACCTAAACCAATTACACAATTATGAGAAATTGAATAATTTGAACAATTTAAGCTTCATAAACTACAGCACTGTAATTAAATATTTTCATTATCACCACCATCATCATTATCCCATAATTAAGTCAGCTTTGTGTGTTTTATTCCCCTCGTCCTTTTTCATTCATGTCATGGCTAAGTTCTCTCAAAAAGCCTCAATTTCTCTTCTATTGAGACTGCCCATTTATTTTCTCTTATGTACTCTTTCCTAATCTTATTTCTCGTTACTCCATACATCCACCATAGCATACACATCTCAGCCGCATGTACTTCATCTTCTACCCATCTCCTTGTTATTAGTCCTTAATATCCACATATTACTGCAGTCTGCAGTTAACGAGTGTTATCTGTCTTCTACACTTTGCTCACCTTGCAGTTATCCTGTTTGTGTATTCTATGCAGGTCATTCATTTTGTTAGATGGTTTCTCCTAGAAGTAAGAATATACAGCATTGTGGGCCTGTGGCCCCAAGTACCATTCAATGTATACCAGAATTCCCCATTCTATAAGAAACCATTAGACTTGCACTTCATAAATCCTGACTGCATTTTGTTAATTTTTGAATTGTTGGAATGAAACGTCTTCTCCAAAGTTCTAGCTTATATACTATGTGAACTTTTTTTGTCAAACTAAATGTTACACCCTGACCCAAATTAATCGTGATTAATGCTAATTAAGCATGAATAAGTGGGTTAATGAAAGATTAATAACCAAAGAGAGACAAATTAGTCTCAATCGATGCATTAAGCATAATGGAGTGAATTTGAACGGAATTGAATTGATTAAAATGAGTATAGACTTAAACAACGTAAGCCAAGGACTTCTTTGTAAATACGGGTTTTCACGAATTTCATCGAATACGGAAATTCTTGGTACCAATGGGTGTATCTCGAATAGTACGTTAACTTTCATAATACGCGTGTTTTCATTTGACCTCAAATGAACCAAATGAGACTCCATTTGACTCAAAATGTAATAATAGTTAATGAGAGGGGGTTTGAGTGTGATAGAGCTGTATATTAGAATGAAATGTTTTCATTCATTCATTCCACCTCAACCGAGCCCTAGCCAGACCTTTCTCTTCTTCTCCTTCCATTTTCTCTCCATTGGGTGTGAACATTGGAAGCTTTGTCAAGTGATTGGAGTGGAGTGGACTACTCCATCCATCTTCATCTTCTTCCTCGAGCCTTCTTCTCTATTGTTGAAGTGTCAAGCTTGGAAGAGAACCCAAACTCCCTTTGCTTAGAACTACAAGTAAGTGCTTGGAGCTTTAATGAGTTTTCAAGTTGTAATGAGTGATTAGAAGAGGTTTCTAGCACAAATAGCTTAAAGGTTGTGTATTTGCATGTTTCATGGATTTAGGGTTGAAGACTTAGAGGTTTTCATCTCCAAAAGCAAACCAAGCTAAAGAAAAAGGGGAGTTTTGCCACTAAGCTTCAGAGAGGCAAGTATAAACATTTTCTTTGTGATTAATGTTAACCATTGTAGAAATTGGATTGAATGTGAAGATTAATGGATATTAGAGGTACTGTTAGTGAATGGTAAATGTGTGAAGATGAAATGGGAGGTTATAAAGGTTACTCCCAGTGTACATGCATTTTCTTGGATTCTTATAGGTTGTTGGAGAGACTAGAGTTCAAGGAACTCAGTTTCCAGAAATTGCTACAGAAGTTCTGAAGCTCGAAATGGGATTCTGGGTGAGTTTCGGCTAGCCGCGAGGCTAATCGTGAAGCTGACCGCCGGAATCCATAAAATGAGTGATCTTCTGGAAAGCTAACCGCCAAATTTCGATTAGCCGAAATTAAATTTCGGCTAGCCGCAAGGTAACCGTAAGGTGACCAAAAATCGAGTAAAAAATGTCAGCTTCTGGAAAACTGACCGTGAGCTGACCGCCGAATTTCGGCTAACCGTCAGCCAAATTTCGGCTAGCCGCCAGTCAGAGGTCAGCTAGCCACCAACTAGATTTCGGCTAGCCGCCAACCAAATTTCGGCTAACCGCCAGGTAACCGCCGAGCTGACCTAATACTGGCCAACACATTATTGCGAGCGAAAATTTGGCCAACGGTCCGATCGATTGGGGGACTCAGTTTGAGTCCAGTGAATTTTGGATTTTTACGTAAGTTTGGAGCACTCCTTGTGAGTATAAATGCTCCCTGGATTAGTTCAAAGATCAATCATGAAGTAAAGTGAAACTACTAAGAATTAAGGGTAATGAAGGAAGAATTTCATAGTTAATTAATTGTGGTCTAAACTTCCATGGGTATTAACTACGGGCCCTATAATGCGCACATCAAATATATATAAATGTGATGCTCATCAAGAATAACACGTGCATTGGTAACCGTTGGTTATACCTATGTGGTTGTTTAGGATGGAGATAGAATTAAGTAGAAACATGATTGACTAGCAAGTCCCTCATTGTAGCATCGTGTCCCAATCTAATGAGATTGGTAACATTACTCTTCTCTTCCCTTCTTATGAAGGGAATCATGGAGCTGAATTGAATCCAGAAATGAATTGCTCACTGAAAAGTATTGACTCTTGAGTCTGGCACTACCTAGCTATTGTTTTAGAACTTTAAATGAGTTCAAGGAATGAATAAATGAGACAAATGTCTAATCTTACTGCAGTAGATGGATTTGGGGGCGTTCCGGAGCTCCATGGTGATGCTAGTTGTCCCTGGCCCGGACACTAGTAAGTCCCACTAAATTCCGATCGTATCTATGGGTATTAATCGATGCCTTCCTTTTGGAAGAAGAATCCTTCCTTTGAGAGAAGATGGTAATGATGAATCCTTCCTTTGAGGGAAGATGGTAAATGAAATGAAATGAATGCTATGTTAGTGACCACCCTATACGTGTCCACAAGATTAACTTTTGTGTTTAATTATTGTTATTGTAGGAACCTTCTAGACTTATCTAGAATTGGAACTGTTACTGATATATTGAATGAGTCTAACTCATGGATTAACATGCTATTGCAAGATTTGTTTATACATTGTTGAACCGTCGTGTTCATTAGTGTTATTGATGGCATTACAGGCCCGTTTGCCCTTGCCTGTGCAGCAGCGCCCCCGGCGGGAGCGGAGGAGACCGTTCCGGTTCCTCCAGGAGAACTGAACGAATGGAATGGCCGAAATACCGTTTGATATGGGTATCCGAGAGCGAAACAGAGATCGGAACATTTTGAGAGAATGTTAAGAAAAGAAAAATGTTTTGAGAAGTTATTCTTTTGTATAATCGTTTTGGTATGTAACTAATTGACATTGTATAATGTTTTGGACAAGCACTGATTGACAAGTAAATGGTTCAAATGATACATATATAAAGAACATTATTTTGTATACATGTAAATCGTAAATTGATGTTGTCAAATATAAATGTTTCCGCAAATTTGTATATTTGGCATTTTTATTGATAATGTTATCCCTTGTGGATTTCGTTTTAACTTCGGTTAATTCGGGATTTACGGGAGTAAGTATGGGCTCACAGCTCGGGGTTACCGGATCTCGGGCCCGGGTTGTGACACTAAATAGCACCATATTGCCTGCAAACAACATACAGCATGGAACTTGATCTTGAGTTTCTGTTATCATTTATCAACAGCTAAAGTTTCAGAGTAGATCCTCAGTGCATCCCAACTCGAACAAGGAAATCACGAGTCTTTGCCTACAAATTCTTACACTTATTGCCACCCTTCATACTTGTATAATCTTAATAGCATGAGCATCATTAAAGACACTTTTTTTATTCAATTTCCCAAATTCAATGCCTTGGCACTTGATCTTGAATTTGCACGTTCTTTATTTATCAACAACTGGAGTAGACCCTTTGGTGCCATCCAACTCCAGAAGGAAATCAGTCGTCTCTTCACACAAATTCTTACACATCTTGTCATCCATCACATTTTTATAATCTTAACAGCATCATTGAAGATGCATTTTCCCTTCAATATCCCCCAAATTAATTGCATTAGCACTCTTTTAAAGGCCTTCGCTAAAAACAACGTGTTTTTTTCTCCTCTCTATACGTTCAATGAGTTGTATCCTCTACAATAACTTACACATTACTCTATTACTCTCTCCCAAACCTTCATCATTCAACACAAGTTTTATAACTTGGTAGTTTGCAAAACTCCTTTATTCATAAAACGAAGACGACCATGCACCCTTCCAGGCCCTCACCACCTAAAGGCATAGGAAATGCGTAAGGGTCTGGTAACTATCATGCCACAAATGAGTATAAACGAATGGAAAACCAAAAGAAAAGGGTAATTTAGTAAGACTTTGTGAACTAAAGATAGCTCAAGCATAAGCTCCACGGTTACTGTTTAGTTAAAGATCGAATCGGCTGTAAGGGTTAACCAAATTTGACTCATGCTCGGGCAAAAGGCATTTTCTATCTGAAGGTTGAAGTAGAACGGAATCATAACAGTCCTCTTCAAGGTATCCAGCCATTGGAAAGGTTTTCCAAAATGTTCCATGCAAGAGAGGCAATTTAGTGACAAATCCCATGAGAGAGAATTTCTTCTAATTTTATACAATGTCTGAAAAAGAAATGTAAGGTCAATTTTTAGATAGGGTAGGATGACCCCTAGAGCTGGTTGTCCAGCCTAGTGTAATAATTTGCTTTTTTTTTTCCCTTATCTTTGTCCAATTACATGCCAATCTTAATAAATCTCCTAAAACAATTGTACCAATACTAGGAAATATTCTTAAAATATGCTAAATCTAAGGAATGTGCTATATCTAGGGAATATTCTTAAAAATATGTTGATGTTAAGATAGGTCTAGTTGGACATGAGGGGGACACACTTGCTTTAGCATTAATTAAGCACTTGCATAATTATGGAATTAAGTGGTGGTGTTGCCCATTACTAGGCTGGTCAACACTGGTTAGGCGGTATTCCACTTTGGGCTGACCTTGGGCCACTGTTTTTACACTCAAGGCCCTTGACTGAGTCACTCCTGGTTCATATCCAAGTGACCCTGGGCGTTGGATTGCATCAATTTCTTCGGCAATTTGTGGGTTCTATGTGCATAGGTGTGGGTTAAGGTTGTTGGAAGGAGTCCGGTAACATTGGAATAAGAGGATTCCTTGTGCTTAAGAATGATAATAGCAGGGTTCATGATGTTTGTCTTTTGAGTGGAGGGAAATGCAATTTACTGAAGCAGGGATGTGTGGCACAGGGAAAGTTGAGAAATTTTCGCAACCACTTTAATGGCCACTCATGGCGGCAGACTCTCAAATGCATCAGTTGGGAACTGTTTATTGCCAAGAACCGTGCATTTTTCACCTTTTCTATTTAACTTAAATTCAATATGTTTACAGAAATTCCAATCACCTTTCCTATATTTCAAGACAATAATAATTTGCCAATTTTATTATTAAGAAAAATAAAAGATGACTTCCACTTAAAAAAAAAAAAAAAAAAAAAAGGTCATTACCCAATGCAAGTCCAGCCAAAGCAGGGTCTTAGGAGGGAGCATCGAGACTGGAGACTGACCTAACCTTTGGCAATTTTGCATAAAGTGGCTGTTCACAGGTTTCGAACCACCGTTATCACACATGGCACCGGAGATTTTTACCATTACACCAAAGCAATGACTTCTAATATAGAATTATATTAAAAACAGAAGGCATTACCTCGAAGGCAATCAAAAAGAAAGTTTCATATAGAAAGTGCTTCATTAAATACGTCAATAAGTATCTAAATGTCTCTAGATGTTGGCAATAATAGCGAAGATCCACAAAATCTTTAAGGAACAAACTCTACAGAGACAGATTTTGGTTAACATAAGATATTCCTAGATCTAAAGGCAGTGTAGGAAGCGAAATCTGGTCAATGCAAAACCTACCTATATATGTTCATTTGTTTGTGTTTAGGCAAAAACCCTTAGAACTAAAAAGTCTATAATTGACCTTTCATTCAATAGAAACATGGTTTGAGCAATTAACAGAACATTCAATAGAAACAATAATTATACAGTTGAGTTCCTTCTATCACGATTCATGACTGCTCATTCGGTAACACAACAGGAGGAACATGAAATGGAACTTAATAATACCTATTGCCATCAGGATGAAGTTCACAAGGCTTGTTGTCCTCCCCAATAGCCAATAAATATCCTGATGACATCAAACCCTGCATTCAACCACGCACAAGTTATGTAGATGATCAAAATCTCAAGATCTAACAGCCTTTTAACTACTTAGTTTCACCTGAATTGTAACCATAGTGGCTTCCACAGACTGTCCTCACTTTTCACTTCTATGACCACCTTCTGCCCACTGCATATATAAAATCAAGCAAAACATTTTATCGTAGTCTGGCACTATGAAGTGTTCGTGTAATAAGTACACTGGCATAAGAAGGGGCCGCATATACTTCAAACATTATGAGCATATTAAAATTTTAAACAGCAGAACATCTTGGAGATCTAGAGATAAACCATAGTGAATTCAAACTTCATGGGCGATGGCATGAAGATACTCAGATTAGTTCATAGTATCAGATACTGTAATTCTGTAAACGAAATATCAGTTTCTAACAGTAAAAAGGAACTAGTTACCATAGAAATAAACAAGGGTATCATGGGCCAACCCATTGTTGATAAGTGGAAAAGCACGCCCCCTACATGGGGAAAATTGGGGTTCAAACCATGGTGGAATGGCACTAGCCAATATATATGTATATATGTACGTTTGTGTGTGTGTGTGTGTCTATATATTACCAATCTAGAAGGATGAAAATATATATATTTATATGGGAAAAAAGCACTATACCTACTTGTACTTTGGTCTTTTTGCGGAGTGCTCCTTGTACTTTAGTATTTTGGACTAAACGTACCTGTAGTTTTAGTTGACATACAAATACAAACGGCCGTGACGGAATATGGAAAATGTGAAATTACCCCTCTATATATCCCTTTTACCCTTCGCGATTTTTTCTCATTTTCCCCTTTATGCTTGCGGTTAGGGTTCATATTCGCTGGCGATTTAGGGCGAAACCGCCCCTCCTTCCTTGCGATCAACAGATCTCTCAAGAAGAACAATTGATCAGGCACAAAAGACCATCAGCGATATCAGAGGTATGATCTCATACCCTTAATCGTGTATATTTTGATGTATGTGATGGTTCCAAGTGTTGCCGATGATTTAGGGTTTAGGATTTTGATGCATGTGATGGTTCTAAGCATTGCCGATAATTTCATAGGTCTACGTGCATGTATTTTACAGTTGTTTGAGGGTTTGTCCGATGTTCATGATTAATGTGCTTTCGTTGTCAAAAATGGTCCCCTCTTGAAAAAATCTGTTTTTTTTTTTTTTTTTTTATATTTCTGTTTGAATGTTGGTGGAATAGAAACCCCACATGTCTGCTACTTTTGTGGGTTATCCATGGTGGCAGTTACACATGGAGGGGACCACAGTCACACGTTATGGGATATCCATTGTCTGCTTGTTATTATATCTGTACTGTATGTGGGTTTGAAGGTTGAAGAAGAAGAAATATACAATGCAACCCCTTGAAATATATATGGAGGGGACCACAGTCGCTCCTTGAAATTAGGTGAAGATTCAACAAATATACAATGCAACCTGTAGAAGATAGAATAAAAAAAAACAAAATTTATTAAACAGTTAATTTATGAGAATGTATTAGATCAATGTTGCTTGATGTGGGAGATTCATCCATTTCTTCTAGGATGAATTCAACACATCATCATTGTAAAAATCTTAATACCATCTCATTTCATTTATATAGGACAGATCCATCTATAAATCAAAATGGAACATATACTGGTCCCATTGGATCCAACGTCGATTACAAATAACCAATGAGATCCCAAACAGTAAGAACAAATTTGCACAATGCAATATCTGTGGAAGAGGAAAGAAAAAAAATATTCCAGTTTTCCTAAGACTACCTTTTCCATTGTTTGGTGCGGGGAGTTTCCTGCAAGGAAAGTTTCCGTGGCTGCTATACAAACTTGGCATCAATGGAGCTTTGTGAGTAAACTCAAATTAAGGGACTCATAATAGATCTATTGAGGTACAACTAGAACTCTTGAACCATAATAGGATTCAAGCTATCCAGGCTCTCCAAAACAGCAAAATGATTAAAGCTCTCAAGTCTTCTAAATTATCTCTAATTTATTAAACAGTTAATTTATGAGAATACGGGTGTACTATGCAGGTCCAACAATGAACAAAGAAAGGTCCCATTATTTTCACTGTCCTCTGCTGTCTTACCCAATAAAATCACATCTTTCACATGCACATAAACACATTCCATATTCCCTGCTGGATACCCATTTGAGCATATATCCATATTCCCTGCTGGATAACTAAAAAAATAAAAAATAAAACAATACACGGAGTAGAGAAGGGACCCCACCAAAAAAAATCAATTATTCAAATAAGGTAAAATGTACAACAGATACATGGGGTCAATAACCAGATCCAATGCATGTATGTTCAATGCATTCCTTGGGGATTGGAAGCTCTTTTATTGATGTTAGAGATTGAACATGAATAGACTTCATTCTTCGCTGTTAATTTGGTGATATACATAGCTTTCAAAAGAGAAAAGAAAAAAAAAAGAACTATGGATCCTTGATTCACACTTGAAATGTTCGAAATGGTGGCCACACTTGAAATGTTAGAGATTGACCCACACTTGAAATGTTCGAAATGGTGGCCATCTCAAAAGAGCAGATGCCTTCCAAGTACACTTGCTATGGCAGTGATCTTTAAGAGTGGTGCCTGGCTCAGTAATATGCAAAGCAAGTACAATAATGAAATCTCTCAAAAAGCCTAAACTTTCAATCATGCTCCTCTTCCTACCAATTATGCATTACATATCTGTTTCTGCAGCATATCCAGGCTCCATATTCTTATTATTCAATTATGCCAACTTCTTGTAAATCTTGACAATTATTTGCCTCAAATAATTTTCGTTTATATGCAGATGTTTGATGAAGTTACAATTGAATTCCACCATGGTGGTTATTTTACAGACCCACCAAATAGTGTATACATTGGGGGTGTGGTACATGAAGTCAGAGAATTTGATGTTGACAAAGCATCATTTTTTGAGTTCAGGGATTATATGATGGAATTAGGGTACCCAGGGAACAGTTCAATGTATTTTAAGGTGCCGGGATTGGATTTTGATGATGGTCTGAGGCGGATTGAATCAGACAGGGATGTATTTAATCTATTAGAACATTATAAGGACAGTAAGGTGTTGCCTATTTATGTAGAGAGGGGACATGAACCTTTGATGGTAGTGTCACCTAAGGGGAAGATCTTGAGGCAAAATATTCACACCGATGGTCCCTTGAAGCAGTTACATGCAGCAGAAGTAGCATCAGCTAGTAGGAAACTTCACTGTGAGGTGGACTATGATGCTGATGTTGAGGAGGAAACTTCTGCTGATGAAGGCAGTGATGATGATGGCCATGATGACTCTAATGTTCATCACCATCCTGATGTTGAGGATGAGTCGGGTGATGATGAAGGCAGTGATGATGATGGTCAAAATCAGACAGATGCCAGTTATGATGACCGTAATGTTCATCAGCATCCTGATGTAGAAGAGGATCATAACCAGCAGCAACAGTTAGATGATGACAGTGAAGTTGAAAGTGAATAGAAGAGAATAGATCCTAATGAGCCACCAGAGTTACATGAGGATGTTGAGAAGCTAGAAGATGAGAATATCTTCAAAGGATCTTCTGAGAATGTGAAAGAGGTGCAGAAAGGAAAACAACATGTAACAGTTGATGAGAATTGGGTTACAGATGATGAGGATGGGGATGATCTTCACTCTTTGTGCAGCTCATCTGATGAGAACAACAGGTCTAAATGGCCTGAGTTTAATGAGCTGACTGATATGGAGAATCCTCAACTGAAGTTGGGTATGATATTTTCAAGTCCACAAGTTTTCAGACAAGCACTTGTTGAATGGACTGTGAGGCAAGGTTATGACATAAAATATCTAAAAAATGAGAACAAGAGAATCACTGCTGTTTGTAAATTTGATTGTGGGTTTAGGATTCATGCATCACCCATGCAGGGTGAGAAGACATTTCAAATTAAGACATTCAAGCCCAAACATGCATGTGGTATGAGGTTTGAGAATCACTTGGTAACTTCCAGCTATATAGCTGCTAAATACCAGCAAAGGATGAGTGACAATCCGAAATGGTCAATTCCTGCAATGCAAAAAGAGCTGAGAAGAGAACTGAAGGTGAATTTGTCGAAAGATAAGTTGTATAGAGCCAAGAGGAAGGCATCAGATAACATCTCTGGAGATATCAGAGTCCAATACACTAGATTGAGGGACTATTGTGTCATTGTCCAGAAGTACAATCCCAACACAAGTATATTTGTGGTGACACAAAGACCTCACATGGATAGAATTCCAAATTTTCAGAGATTGTATGTCTGCTATGAGGCACAAAAGGTAGGATTCCTGAGTGGATGTAGACCCATAATTGGTCTAGATGGGTGCTTCCTCAAAGGTAGTTATGGTGGACAAGTGTTGGCTGCAGTGAGTAGAGATGGGAATGAAAATATGTTCCCAATTGCAATGGCTGTTGTAGAGGCTGAAAATTTGGACTCATGGACTTGGTTTTTGAAATCATTAATTGATGACATTGGAAATGGAGGTGACATGGGCTGGATATTCTTGTCTGATAGACAAAAAGGGCTTGACGCAGCATTTGATATAGTAGTTCCTACTGCTGAAATCAGGCATTGTTTGAGACACATGTATGATAACTTCAAAAAATTGTTTAGAGGCAAATTATTGAAAGATGCTATGTGGGCTGCAGCATCATGTGGATCACCTAGAGAGTTTGATAGTCATATGCAGAGGGTGAAAGAGATGGACCAGGCTGCATATAATTGGCTGATATCTGCTAATCCAAACAGGTATGCCAGATCTCATTTTTCTACAAGGGCCAAATGTGATGCATTAACAAACAACCTCTGTGAGTCTTTCAATAGCTACATACTTGAAGCTAGGGAGAAACCTATTGTTGGTTTGCTTGAGTGTGTCAGGAGGAAACTTATGACCAGAACTAAAGTAAAGTTGAAGGGAATGACCAAATATGATGGGACAGTCTGTCCTGCGATATTGGAGAAGTTGGAAAAAAACAAGAATGACAGCAGACATTGTTTTCCCAATTGGTCAGGCAGAGGTGAGTTTGAGGTGGACTGTTTTACCAAAACTTATGTTGTAAACATTGAAAGTAGAACATGTTTATGTAGAATGTGGGATCTGACTGGGATACCTTGTAAACATGTCATCGCATGTATATTCATGAATCAAGGAAAGCCTGAAGATTATATTCATGAATGCTACAGCAAAGAGATGTATTTGAAGGCATATAGTAGCATGATACATGCTGTACCTGGCATGCATGGTATATAGTTCCAGTAGAGTTTCCAGAATGAACAGAACAATGACTTGTGCTAGATACTTGAAAACAAGCCATAATGCAAGGTCTTGCAAGGGACCAGTGCATCCAAATTCAAGACTATTTCATTCAGCATCACAGCCAATGGCATCTTCCCAGCCAGCATCACAACCCATGGCAGCATCACAGCCCTTGCCACCTTCTCAGCCAGCTTCTCAGCCCATTCCAGCTTCCCAGCCAGCATCACGGCCCATGCCAGCACATATGGTACAGTATTTTCACCCATGTTTTATACTTCTAGTTCTAACTAGATTATATGCATGCATTTACTCACTACTGTATTGAAAATTTTGATTGATCAGGGGAGAGTCAGAAAATCTTCTTCTCAGCCATTGCCAGCTTCACAACCACTTTCATCAGCAAGCAATACTAGTGGTAGAGGAAAGTTACAAGCAGTGAGGTCTACATCAACACCCAGAGGTAAAAGGAGGATTGGAGCAGGAAGAGGCAGCTCAATTTGATGATGGTGTTTTAAGAAAACTTCATGTAGTTTGTTATTGATTGTTTCAAAAAACCGTTTGGATGATGATGACTATTTCGAGCAGCATAGATGACTATTTTTATTGTTTGGATTGACATATTGGATGACGATGTCTGTTTGGAATAGCATAGATGTCCATTTTTTATTATTTGGATTGACTATTTGGATGATGATGATGGATTGGAACAGCAATGACCCTTCTGTATTGTTTGGATTATCTGTACTGTATGATGATGATTTTCTTATTGCAAGTGAATTAAAGTTCAGAGCAAAATAAGGACTGAACAAACCATGCATTGACAAGCAAACTTCACCAACCCATTTTCATTAAAATATTCCAACCAATACATATAGTCATGGTAATTCCAAACCATCTACAGGGAACCAAGCCACAACTAGGTAGCACATGAATAAAAAAAACACAATTCCAGCCCAAGTCCACAGCAATACACGTAGGTAGCATTTTTCCCTTCGAGAAGCTGTCTTCAATTCCTTCTCCAACACATCAATCTTATCCAATAGCTTCTGTACTTGATCAATTTCTCCATCAACCCATTCAAAAAATCCACACGCTGGCTGGATCTGAAAAAAATTTGAAACAAAATAACATTAATACTAGCATGGTTGACTATCAAGAAGAACAATCAGATGGTCGACAGCATAACCCCATATAGTGCACAGCCAAGAAACCTCCTCCCCATGTTGTGCTGTGTTCGAGAAGTTCTCAAAGCAGCCATGTGCCCGCAGTGACAGTAACGAATTTCACCATCAAGTTGAGAGTATTGGCCACGAGAACAATGGGAACAGGAGTTTTGAGAGTTTTGAGAGGAAGTCATTTGATATGGCTGGAAACAAAAAAAATTTTGACTGAGAGCGTGTCTGGTCACTCTGGTGCATTTCCATTTTTATAGGCTGGTTCAGGGGCAAATAGGCCTTTCTACTCGAGTAATTTGGCGCCAGTATGCACCAAACGCATTTTATACCACATACAACGTTAATACTAACAGATTCCATCCATTTTGCATGTCAACTAAAACTACAGGTAGGTTTAGTCCAAAATACCAAAGTTCAGGGGGCACTCTGCAAAACGACCAAAGTACAGGTAGGTATAGTGCTTTTTTCCCTATTTATATCACGGAAGTTGGAAGTTTTAACACTTGAATTTGAAAATTGTATCTACATTAACTTGTCTGATTGTACTTGAACAGACTGCAGATAAACAAATTGCCAAAGTAAAAACAGATGTCAAGACATAGGAGAGCTCTAGGAGCTTATTATGAAAAACATGTGCACACCTCTGCATGAATGTTCTATGATACTTCCAGCAGTAATTCTGTATTTATTTATATTTAGTTCATTGTCCAGAAGCAATAAACAGATTATTCCACTGCATGCTTATAATAGCCACAGATATTGGCAGAGCAAGAGAGAACAGAAGAACAGATGCTGTTGGTTCCAATCACAAATATAGTGCAGAGGAAATTACCATCTCAGAAAAGATGTCCAGATATTATCAAATTTGGTGGGTTTTCTCTGGATATTACTGGGAGAAAATGTCATGGAAAAAAATAATTCTTAAATGACAAAAAATAACTAAACACCGAATAGGATTTCTTTCTGCTGAGAGGTAACTCTCATGGCTTGTGTGGAAGGTAACAACAATTTTAGTACCAAGTGGGATCCACCTATCATCAACCCAACCCCCTCACAATCACTAATCCCCCCATGAATCAGCACTCACTGTTGGACTGAATTCCACAAATTTTGTAACTTAAGAAACTATTAAAATTTAAGGCCACTAAAACAATAGTTACGATGCGATAATTCAGAATATTTTTGGACCAAAGTCATGTCCACAATAAGACCTTTTCATCACACTATCCTCCCATGATTGCCATCCATCCAAGTGGGTCCCACAACGGACTAAGAATTTTACCAACCACATAAGCAGTAAGAAGTACCTCTCAGCAGAATGTAACATTAAAAAACACTTTACAGAATGTTCCCTATTTATGCCTTCTTTATTCCAATTTCTCCCGACTTTCTCCGTTTCTCAAGACATTTTCAAATTTGCAGTATTTTGAATTTTTTGTGATACTATTATGCAAAAATCATTTCAGGGTTCACAAAATTATCACTATATTAAAAAGAAATGTCGATATTTGTGACAGTGGTTCCTACACAGCCAATAATAAAAAAAAAAAAAAAAAAGTGGTCATGGCCATTGCCATGGTCAGAAGCATTTGGTTAAAGACTCTTTCAGAAAATGGCACTGATAATCCCATGATGACTTCTATAATAAGACTAGCACCATCCAAATTGTTAAAGTCTCTCAAATTGCAACGAAGCGTCAAATGCTCTGCTTTACTAATAATCAATTGTTTGGACTGGCACACAAATAATTCCATTGGAACTGTAACTAAATAATTTCTAACCAGTTTGAGAGTGTGCTGTAGGATATTGCATAAAACCGTATTTTGTCATTTAATACTTTCAGTTAGTTCTTTTATCTCTCTAGTCACTCGTAAGGCGTGTGTAATTAAACTTCCCAAACCTCTGTATCATGTAAGGTTAAAAAATAATGACTTGTACTACCATTCAAGGGGGAAAAGGGCATAAACATGCATACTGTGGCAATTGGTGGAAAATAATGTCATCGCATCATAAAAACATGTTCACTTCTACCAATTAAAAAAAAAAAAAAAAACAAGAATGATAGATGAAAAACCAAAGTCCCCTGATGTCCGTACCCCCATAGTGAAAATCCATTCTGCATTTACGCCAAATGTCTATCCATTAAATAGTTTAGAAATTGGATTATGGGACACTATGTTTCTTCCCTATTCTCACACAAAATACATAAAATACAATCATGCTTGGCAAGGAATTGATCCATGTATTATGGAGATAATGCATGTGAATATAAAAATAAGAGAAATAATGACCCCATGGAAGGAATCCTAGGTACCTATGGAGCCATGTCTTGTAGTACAAATCCTCAAGAGCTTCAAATCCTGAGGAAAAAGCAGCCAATGATCACATTATTCTCCATAATTAATGAAAAAATAACCAATCCTTTAAGTACATTAGTATAAACAAATGGTTGCTGCCAAGGATAAAAATAAGAAGTTGCAAAGGGAGTATTTACCTACCCCAAAAAGCGTGCAAATTGGGATATCATTATTTAATTTGAGGTCCAAGTTTTTTTTTAGAAAAAAGTATCCAAAAATCAAAAACTAAAATAAATGTATGTAATATGTATCATCCCCTTATATTGTTATCCAGGTCATGTATCACTAAATGATCATAGAAGAACAATATTAATGTACTTGTTCACCTATAGTCATGTTAGAGTTATATTAAGACCAGATAAATTGTTATTGGTCAATCAGTTGAATCACTATTTAATATATTCTATGTATTTAGAATGTAGTGGCATTAGGTACTCTATAGCGTGCAGTATACTAGTAATTAGTTTCTACTCGGTGCTGTTATAAGATATGGATCTTAGGTGGATGCCCACTTGAGATGATGGTTTCCTCTTTTGTGGGGTTACTTTGCTTATATATAGGTATCTCTGCCTATGTATTGCATACACATAATGAGATAATAGAAAACTCTCTCCCTTCTCTCTTTAGTATTCTCTCTTGGCCTCCCCCCTTTCACAACACGTTATCAGCACGAAACACAAAAGCCCTTCAAAGAAAAAAAAAAAAAAAAAAAAAAAAAACAATCTGCCTGTTTGATAAACAAAAAAAAAACAAAGTCTTTTGCCTCGATCTGGATGCTTGAAGAAAAAAAAAAACCCGAAGTCTTTCACTTCATGCTTCGGTTTGCGTACGTGGTAGTAAGCAAGGTGAGACGTTTTGAGACTTTTGCTCAGTTTAGAATCAGAAGACACATTACAACTTATAAGCAAGTAGCTTTTTTTCTTTTGCGTGTGCTTAACAAACCAAGTCAAGCCTTCCTCCTCCTCGGGGCTCGCGCAACACAAAGTCCTTTCCTCTTTTCTTTTTTTCTGGTTTCTGTTCACGTAGAAACCAGCAACGTTTTCTGCGGCAACTACTATATTGTTGGACAAAGTATTTTAACGCTCAGAAATTTCTTCTACTACAATTACGATAAGTGGTATCTAAACTACAGTCAAATTTATTAGTATGCACAAAATCAATTTATAATGCTTGTTTATAATATTTATAGTATTTTGTTCACTGATAATCATCTTGCATATTTTATTCTATTTTAAATTTAAATTTATGAATTTATAAATAGAACCAAAAGTTCTAAAAGTGAACTTGAAGTTCACCTATCCATGAACTAGCAGTCCTAGAAGTTGGAAAACTGATATGAACCTGCAGATTCATATCCATAAAATTATAAAGCCATGAAATTAAACCTGAAGTTTTGACAGAACCAGAAGTTCTGATCAATTGTTAAAACCAGAAGTTCTATTTCAAACCCGAAGATTTGACGAAATATGCAGTTCTAATGAATCTGAAGTTCTAAATCAAGCCTGAAGTCTTGACAAAACTTGCAGTTCTAAAATCAAAAGTTATGAACCTAAAGCTCTAAATCAAGCCTGAAGTCTTGACAGAACCAGTAGTTCTGATTCTCAAAGTTGTGAACCTAATGTTCTAACTTTTCTTTGGCCAATTTCTTTTAAATTCGTTCCTTAATTACTTCTGATGTTAATATTTCATTCTTTTTCTTTTCATTTTACTTTATTGATTATCTGCACACGGTTAACTTAATATATATTTCTTACTACAGTTCTTGCATGATGTCAAATCTGGCTAAACTTGACTTTAAAGCACTTAACATAAATGGTGACAATTATTTATCTTGGCAACTGGATGCTAAAATCCACTTGCAATCCAAGAAATTAGGAGAGACCATAAAGGAAGGTAACAAGATGTCTCCAAAGGAAAAGGCGTTAACCCTCATCTTCCTGCGCCACCATATACATGACGACCTCAAACATGAATACCTTATCGAGGAAGACCCAGCAGGCTTATGGAAATCCCTAAAGGATAGGTATGATCACCAGAAGATGGTTATACTACCAGCTGCCCGGAATGAATGGTTAAACCTGAGGTTACAAGACTATAAAACAGTATCTGAATACAACTCTACTCTATTCAATATTGTTTCCAGATTAAGATTATGTGGTGAAAAGGTTTCGGAGGAGTAAATGTTGGAGAAAACGTTATCCACTTTTCATGCCTCGAATGTGCTCCTACGGCAGCAGTATCGAGAGCGACGTTTCTCCAAATATTCAGAACTTATCTCATGTCTCCTAGTCGCTGAACAGAATTCCATCGTATTGATGAAAAATCATAATTCCAGACCAACTGGATCTTTGGCAGTTCCTGAAGCAAACGCCAGTCTTAGCTCAAACAGAGGCAGAGGTAGGGGGAATGGCAGACAAAAATCCTCCAGTAGAGGTGGACGACATAACTCCTCCAGGCGAGGTGGTTTTAAAGATCATCCACCAAAATTCAAAAATCACCAGAAGTGGTCTGACCATCAGCATAAGAACAACCAAAATCCACTGGCAAATCCTTCCCACCGTCCTGATGACACGTGCCACATATGTGGAAGAAGTGGGCATTGGTTATGCACTTGCCGTGCACTAAAGGTAGTGGTGGAACGATACAAAGCATACAAGGCCTCTTTCCATTCAGCGGAGACAAATGATCTAGAAGGCTGGAATTGAGATATAATGACATCAGAGAGTCCTTCAATTGACATTACGAACTTAGAGACTTGTGACTTCTTTGAGGATGAAGATAACCAACATCTGAAAAATGAGGCATTTAATAATCTTTTGGGGGCACCCCCTGGCATGGTCTAGAAGACCCATGGTTCTTTGAACATAAAAAACTTAAATTCCTTTTAGTTCATTTGAAATGCACGTTTCTTAGATTTTTTTTTTATAGAAAACTTCATTAATGTCCTAATTTATGGTGATTTTTTTTAAATTATTTTAATCATATGATTGCATAGTTATGATGTTTTTATTATTTTTGTTTAAGGTATGGATCATGGAACTGAGGAAAATCTATGTTTAGTAGATAGTGCCACAACACACCATTCTAGAAAATCAAAAATATTTCTCAGAATTGATGTTCATTCCACGAAAGGTATCCACCATAGCTGGACCTGTACAGATAATTGAAGGCTCCGGAAGAGCTCATATGATGTTACCTAATGGTACCCATCTATTCATTAAAGATGCTGTGTTCTCAAAAAGTTCCCGAAGAAACTTAATTAGTTTCAAAGACATCAGAATGAATGGGTACCACATTGAGACTGTACGTAAAGGTAATAAGAAATACCTATGCATCGTTATTAGTATTGCAAGCCAGAAGCAAATACTAGAAAAACTAAGTGCACTCTCTTCAAGGTTATATTACACGACAATCTTCAATATTGAATTTCATTCTGTTATAAGCAAAACAACAAAGTCGAGCCCGAAGCTCAGTGATCCTAAGGCTTTACAGCTTTGGCATGATAGGTTAGGTCACCCTGGGGCTATTATGTTGAGAAAAATCATAGATAACTCTTTTGGGCATTCCTTAGATAACCATCAATTGACCATACCTAGTGGGTACTTATGTATCCCATGTTCACAAAGGAAATTGATCACCCGACCTTCTCTTACTAAAGTTGCATACGAATCCCCATCCTTTTTACAAAGGATACATGGTGATATTTGTGGACCCATCAATCCCCCCAGTGGACCTTTTAAGTATTTTATGGTTTTGATCGATGCCTCCACCCTTGGTCGGATGTTTGCCTATTTTCAACTAGGAACGTAGCATTTTCCCGCCTATTAACTCAAATTATTAAACTGATGGCTCATTTCCCTGATTATCCTATTAAGTCTATAAGACTTGATAATGCATGCGAATTTACATCACAAGTTTTTGATGATTTCTATTCGTCTATAGGAATTGTAGTCCAACATCCTATCCCCCATGTCCACACCCAGAATGGCTTAGCTGAATCCATGATCAAGCGCATCCAACTTATTTCTAGGACTCTGCTAATGCAATCCAACTTACCGGTTAGTGCTTCGGGACATGCTATGTTGCATGCAGCAATGTTAATTAGACTTCGGCCTACGGCCTATCAGCAATATTCTCCTGCACAACTTATATCAGAACATCAACCCAATATTTTTCACTTGCGTAAGTTTGGTTGTGCAGTTCAAGTCCCAATACCACCCCCTAAGCGTACTAAGATGGGACCACAACGTAGATTGGGAATATATGTAGGTTATGACTCTCCTTCGATTATTCAATATTTAGAACCAAGGACGGGAGATGTCTTCACAACTCGTTTTCCAGATTGTCAATTCGATGAGACAATCTTCCCGCCGTTAGGGGGAGATAAGATAGTTCCCGAAGAACGTATTGTTTCTGTAGAACAAACCGTTCCTGAAGAACGGCGAGAATTAACATGGAATACTTCTACTCTGTCTCATCTGGATCCCCGAACTTCACAATGTGAGAATGAAGTGCGGAGAATTGTGCACTTGCAAGAAATTGCAAACAAATTACCTGATGCATTTAATGATGCAGCAAAAGTGACGAAGTCACAAGTGCCGGCTATGAATGCACCTGCTAGGATTAATGTCCCTGTAGGACAAAGTCAAAATACGGCAGCAAAAGAATCTGCGATACGCCAGAAGCGTGGTAGACCTATAGGTTCGAAGGACTCAGCTCCGCGGAAAAGGAGAAATGAGCAATCATCATCATATCCTCTCGAAGAGGCACGTAATGCTTCTAAAGAGGCTCCTCCCGAAGAGACACATAATGATCCTGAAGAGGTTATGGAAAAATCCATTCTCTCTAGATTAATGGAAGTCCCTGGTGAGACTTTGAAAGCCTCTGAAGTGGCACCGGTACCGAAAAATGAAGAGATCTCTATACTTTATAATTATTCAAGAGAGAGATGGATGAGAAATGAAATTATCATCGATGACGCATTTGCATATGCGGTAGCTACACAAATATCAAAGGAAAATGATGATGATTGAGACACAGAACCACATTCTATAAATGAATGTCGACAAAGAAATGATTGGCCACAATTGGAAAATGCCATCAAAACAGAGTTAGAGTCTCTTAACAAACATGGTGTGTTCGGACCTATAGTACAAACCCCAAAAGATGTTAACCATGTAGGTTACAAGTGGGTGTTTGTAAGAAAAAGGAATGAGCTTAATGAAATTACTAAATATAAGACACGATTAGTGGCACAAGGTTTCCTGTAGAAACCTGGGATTGATTATGAGGAAACATACTCCCCTATTATGGATATAACGACATTCAGATAATTGATAAGTTTAGCAGTTTCTCAAAACTAGAAATGAGACTTATGGATGTTGTAACTGCTTACTTGTATGAGGACTTAGACACAGAAATTCACATGAAAATCCTGGAAAGATTTCCTTTGCCTGAAGCAAAGCCAAGGAGTACGTACTCAATCCAATTAAGGCGATCATTGTACGGCCTGAAGCAATCCGGAAGAATGTGGTACAATCGTCTTTGTGAATACTTGTCTAAAAGGGGGTATGCAAATGATCCTATTTGCCCGTGTCTATTTATGAAGAGATTTTTGAAGGGATTTGCAATATTAGCAGTTTATGTGGATGACTTAAATTTGATTGGGACTCCAGAAGAGCTCGAAGAAACTACTGATTATTGATGGAACGCGCTCCTGCCGAGGGTGCTACCGGGGTCGGCGGACGTGGGAGTCCGTCGAGTCCGGCCCTTTCGCGCCCGGGGGGCTGAAGCGTGCATCAACATTTCTTTGTGTGGGTGTGCCAGATTTTCTATTTTACTTGGAATTGCAAGTGGTAATCCGGAGATCAACCTTCGCAAGTAAAAAGGAAATCAACTTCTTTCAAGTTTTCCATTGCACAAATATTTAAGAAAAGAGACATTTTCTTGGTTTGCCGTGAAAGGCGATTTTTTTTGGCATTTATAGCCGATTTTGGTGTTTATCGCCGATTTACAATTCTCATCAATAATGAAAGACAAGAGTTGTGATTTTTGTCTCTTTTAGAAAAAATACAAACTACAATGAAAAGCAAGAAAATGAGGATCTAACTTTTCAGGAGATTGTGGGGGACTCGTTCAGATTGACGGTCGCAAGCCATGTATGGGCTTCGCCATCATCCATGCAGATGAGAACAGAGGATGCTCTTGATTCGCTTGGCTTGGCTATAACCTCAGATTTTTAGAGGACAAAGACCAAGAGGAGGTCCTATGTCCAATAAAAAGCTAAGTAGACGGGCTGAAAAGCCATGTCTAAGCCATTGGAGGCAGCGGGAGAAGGCAAGGACCTTGGGGGGTACCTTTTTGTCACCTTGTAGTGGTGCTCGGTGCAGAACTTCAGCAGAGTTTTCTCTCTTTCTCTAGACTCTGTCTGTCTGGAATTCGGGATTCTCTGGATACGAGCTCTGGATTCTTTTTTCTCCGATCTGGATTTCAATGGAATGCTCTCCTATTTATAGGCTTTTGGTAGCCATTTAGGAGAGCTTTTATGGGCTTTAATGGCTTTAATGGGAGGAGTTACAAGATTTATTTCTTGATTTTGTAACTCCTTTTTCCTTGAATCTGATTGGCCGATGGAGATTAAGGGCTTTTAATCACCTTAATTACCATAATGGGAGGAGTTTCATGGCTTGAATGCCATGACTTAATTGATTTGTAACTCCTGGATGCTTGCTTCTGATTGGGCCGTCCAAATAAATGAATTAATGACTGCAATAAAGCTAGTCAATTAACTGCATTAAATGGTCGCCGAGCAGTTGAAGAGTCGCGGGCCGCACCGCGTCTTTTGGGATTCTTTTGGAGATGATCACCGATGGATCTACATGCTTATCGACATCGGATGACCGTGTAATTTCAGACATTGATAGCCAGCAGCGGGCCGGTGACATCTGTCTTGTCGATTTCTCGATCGGTCGGACAGAAAGAGCACTTTTTAGGTCAACCGGTCGGCGATCTTGGAGCGATCAATGATGATTTTATGCTTTCGACGGAGGATCTGAGATGTCATTGGATATGAGTCAATTTCAAGCACTAAAAATCACATTTTCAGGAAACCACAGGGGCCAAAGTGCGCGAAATGCGAAAAGAGACGGAAAAATGGGTCACCGGCGAAAAATCCGGTGACCCGGACTTCCATGGTCGCCGGCGACCCTGGGGGTTTTTCCTCCCCTTTTTGGTCCGTTTTGCGGTCTTTTTCGTCGCCGTTTTCTTCTGTATTTTTCCTGACATTTCTTCTCATTTATTGGCTTGATTTCCCTGTTGAAAACCTGATGAGAATCCTTGCATTTTTAGAGTGCAAAGTTTCCAATTTTCCGGGAAAGCCGAAGACTTTGTCGCGTAGAGCTGCTAATTTTCCGCTAGAAGCTGAAAACTTGGTCAAACGATGTCGGAATGACCTAAAATTTGAGGTGGAGCCTCCTGAGCAATAAATAAGACCAACCATAGGCTTTTGTTTGAGTTTTGAAGCCATTTGGGGTCCTGTCGCCAGTATACTTGATTTTGCCGCGAGGGAGATGCCGCGCGTTGATGTGCGGTCAAACGATGTCCGATTGACCTGAAATTTGACAGGGAACCTATTGGAGTCATTTTGAGATGATCCACAGGCTCTGTCTTGGAAACCATGGTCCCGGGGAGCTCCGCCGCCGGTAGGCTTGATTTTCTTTCGGAGCGTCGAAACCTGGTCAAACGTTGTCGGAATGACCTGAAATTCGACGTGCAGCCTTTTGGAAGCATGTTGAAGCCACTCATGCACTTGGTTTGATGAGCGAAGGCTTCGGTGGTTCCCACCGTCGGGAGGCTTGATTTTGCTGCTCGAGCATTGATGGAGGGTCAAACGTTGTCGGTTTGACTTGAAATTTGGCATGGAGCCCTTTTGAGACATGCTGGAGTCATCCGTAGGCTCTGATCGAAGTTTTGA
Organism: Umbellularia californica; assembly: GCA_028538565.1. Classification (NCBI taxonomy): domain Eukaryota; kingdom Viridiplantae; phylum Streptophyta; class Magnoliopsida; order Laurales; family Lauraceae; genus Umbellularia; species Umbellularia californica. The sequence goes on along the minus strand of JAPQWN010000011.1, from coordinate 19,670,315 downwards.
CGTCTTCGATGATGTCGCCGCCGGGAGCGCCAATTTAGCTGCCGGAGAAGCGAAGTTAGGCCAAATGATTCTGAAATGGCCCGAAACTCCTTGTGTACTCCTCCCTTGGCTGTCTTGAAGGATCTTGCAGTTTTTGTTTGATTCTGACAAGATTTGATTTTTTGGAGAAGTTGCATTGTCTATTTTATGGCAGGTTGCGACTTCATGCAGCTTTTTTGATGTTGAAGAGGCAAAGTGACATTTTTGGTGTCAACAAATGCCCCCTCGAGGTACAGCGACGAGTTGCTTGACTTTTGTAGTCGATGTGCCTCGAAGAGATTTTTGAAGGAGAGCTTGTGTCTTGACCAAGAGTCTTTGAGCGATCTTTCCTTTGGTAGAGTAGCCTTTGAGCTTTCAGGGGAATTTTATGGTAATGAAAGGAATCAAGTACCATCTCGAGGCAAAGTTTTGAAGATGACATCAGGGATGTGGATTTGGGTTTTTGTTTTTGACCTTGTGACCTAACAAGCTGTATGTGGCAGGTTAGGGGGTCGGGTTTTGGTTTTGACCTTGTGACCCAACAAGCTGTATGTGGCAAGTAGGGGGATCATGATTTGGTTTTTGGTTTTGGTCTTGTGACCTAACAAGCTGTATGTGGCAGGTTAGGGGACCAGGATTTGGTTTTTGGTCACTCTTTGGGAGGGTCCATTGGAGTGGTTTGGATTTTTGTGGAATGTCAATTTCAAGATTTTGGCTCAATTTGGTATATGAGGCTGGATGGTTTGATTCTTTGGAAGCTCATGGGGCTTGGAATTTTTTTTGTATGGTTCAATCAACTCAAAAGAGGCATGGAACCATTTTTGTATGCTCTTGGTAAGAGGGATTTTTTTCTGACTAAAAGCCCATTTTTTTTTTCTTAGTGCCTAGGTGGTCAAACCTGGCTCATATGGGCTAACCCATGGGACCTTAAGCTTTTTAGGATGGCTTAGATCTCATGTGGGGCCATTTTTGTAAAGAATATCTAAAGATATCTCATTTGGATAGAGAATATCTAAAAATATCTTTATGGGAGAGAATCTCTCATATTCCCTTAATTTGGGAGAGAATATCTCAAGGTATCTTTCTTTTTAGGAAAGAATCTTTCTAATTCCTTCTCTTTTGGTAAGGTTACTAATTAGTAACACTTACCTTTCTTTTTTTTGTTTCCTTCTTTGATTGGCTCTCTTCTATAAAAGCAAGGAGGAGGCTAGATCTCTTGCCCTTATTGCTTTCTTTTGCAACAATCTCAAGAGAGCTCCAAGACCAAGAGTTCTTCTTCTTCAAGGATCTTCAAGCTTTTTCCTTCTTCTTCTCCATCAATGGCTTCAAGTAAGTTTTCTCTCTTTTTCTTTCAAGAAAACTCTATGTAGAGAATAGGATGGTAAAAAAAGAAAGCTTCTCTCTCTTTTTTTTTTCTTTTCTTTTCTTTCTATTCTTCTTCTTTTTTTTTTCCACGTGATTTCTGTTTTTTTTTTTTTCGTGCTTCTTTCTTTCTCTTTTTTTTTTTTTTGCACGTTTTCTTTTTTTTTTTTGTGGGCCGTACGGACAGATCCGTACGGATCTGGCCGTACGGCCACGTGGCATGTGGGCCACGGCCCATGGGCCAGCGCTTTTTTTTTTTTTTGAGAAAAGTTTCCTTCTTTTTCTTTTTGTTGCCCATGCATGCATTTTTTGTAAATTGAATTGAGTAGCATGATGTGATAGCATACCTGAAAATCCTTACAAATTTGGGAACTTGGAGCTTGCAGTGATGTTGAGCCCTTCCTGATTTTGCGGAGATTTTGAGGTTTCGAAAGTTTGGAGTTTCGGAGCCCGCAGCAATGTTGAGCCCATCTTCAAACTTTCTATTTCCGTCGGGGTATTTCCTTTTTCTTTGGAATTGCCCCGGAGTCATGCCAAAATTTCGCCAGATTTTTTGTGGGACAAAGTGACCCTTTTTCTTTTTAGCGGAATCCTGTCATTTTGATGACGATCTTTTTTCTTTTCCAACCTTTGCAGGTGGTTCCTCCAGAGCGAACAAGGGTAAAGAGCCTGCTACAAGCGTACTTCGTCGATCTGCTAGATCTTCCAATGTGGCCGTTCAGCAGGCCCGGGAGAAAGTCAGTTTGTGGAAAGAAATCTTGAAGAGTGCGACTCTCTTAACAGAGATGAGATGAGACAGCGACTGATCACTCTCAAGGGAGAGGAATTTTATAAGATCATGGTAAGCAGTCGGCCGTGGGTTATGGACGATCAGAGGGTGTTGCCCAAGCCTACCTTCTTCTTTGGTGATGCAGTCCCTGACGACGTGGCATACCAGAGGAGATGTTTTCAGTTCTCTTACACAGCTGATGGTGAAGAGAAGACTGTTGTTACCCGGTCGACGTTTGATCGTACCGTCTCGATCATGAGCCTTGCTCCCACGTCCTCTAAGAGGGAAGATCCTCCAAGCTGGGTGAAAAGGACAAATGTAATCAAGACCGGGGTTTTTGTTGGCTGTCCTTCCAGATATGCGGAGAAGTCGCCTGCCGATATGGACATATTGATGCCGGCTAGTGGCTACCAAGGCTCTGATTATCCGTCGGTCGATTTGAGACCGGTGGGCCTTGGCGTTTTCAGCGGTGACGGTAGTAATTGGGTGAAGCCTTTTCGACTTCGTGGTCGTTTTAATGCTGACTCCGATTGGAAGTCATGGACTGACCACACCTTGCTGATTGGGGGCGCCGTTTTGAAGGAAGCCGGGATTTTTGACGCGGTCCGTGCCTTCAGAGATACCGTGGCTTTTTCCGACGAGGCCTTCATGGCCATGTTGGAATCATTTCTCCCACAAACCAATACCTTCGTTGTAACGAATGGTGAGATTGGTTTTTCCTTGAAGGATTTGAGCGCCATTACTGGATTGCCTATCCTTGGCAAACTCTAAGAGGAGTTCATGCCGATTGACAGCGTCCTTGAGGAGCAGTCAGAGGAGTTCAAGCTCCTATACTTTCAGCTCGTCGCCTTCTATGATTTTTTGAAGGAGAAGGAGGGCTCGAAGGTAAGATCCAGCAGTTGGAAGAGTTGTGGCTCTTCATTCTTCAACTTCTTTGACAGCAAAGAGTCTTCTGACTGCATGACCCTGGAGGACCGGAAGAAGGCTTCCGCCATGCAAGAAGAGTTGAAAGACTTCTTCGCAGGTACAGATGTAATTTGTTCTGACATTGCACTGCGGAGAAAAATTGCAGTTTACCTCACTTATTGGCTAGGTGAGGCTGTGTTTGATGGTGGAGATGGGACGCACATCAGGCCGCATTGTATTTTTCCGGCTTGTCAGATGGCGTTTGGAGAGCGGCTTGCTTTGGTACCGGCTCTCTACTCCTATCTATGTACCGAACTGCAAGCGGCTGCTTTCTTGGTTCGGCTTGGGCTTCCTATGAATAGGGTATTTTCAGCCCATATCTTTTATTCGTGGTATGTATACCACTGTCCTGGCTTCCATCGGCTTGGTGCTGCGCAGGATGATGATCCTCTGATGATTCGATTGGCTAAGGGAAAAGCCGTAATCGAATCTCTTTTATTTACCCGCATGAGGATCCGACGGTTCAGGGATGTCGAGATGGGGCAGTCTTCGGTGAAGCTTTCTCCGGAGTTGCGGAAGAAGGCTTTTGACTTTTGTGCCCCCCGTGACTCTACCCGGGCAGGGTCAGGGAGACATTATGCCTTGACAAATGCAGAGAAGGAGTGGCTTTTCAGCATACGCGTCGGCACGATGGTGTACCGCAGACATCTTTTCGTCGATATCCAACCGTATGTACCTTCTCGCTTTGCGCTGCAATTGGGCTTCTCACAAGGTGTTGTTGGAGCACCTTCAAGCATGGTAAAGCGCTTTGGCGGTTTGCAAGATGGCAGAAATGCATGGGCTTTCTACAGTACTGAAGACACTGCTTCCATGATTTCTTATCCTGCGTTGTCGACTTTCCGGACTGCCGGCTTCACGAAATGGTTCGCGGAGAGCTTTTTGGCATATCGGGGGCTTTCCAAGAAGGAGCTTGATGTAAAGCTGTCTTCCGGAAAAGGCATTGGAAAGTCGGATGGTGTCCGACGAGAGGAAGTTTGGGCCTTCCTTTCTGGAGAGAAGCCCAAGATTAGCTTTCTCGGTGACCAAGGCGTCATCGGTTCTGAAGTTGTTCGAGCAGTGCCTGATGAGGCGTTAGAGCAGCTAGAACAGGAGGAAGCTGAGTTTGATGCTTGGATGCAAACGGCACAGAGGCGAGCTTCCGCGGAGTCTACTGGCAGACGTAGATCATCTAGTGAGGAGTCAAGTGAGAAACCTGACTCTGATAGTGGGGTAAGTTCTCCTAGGAAGCGAACCCGTAGAGGTAAGAAGAGGAGGAGTCATCATCGCAGCGAGGGGCCACATGAGGACTCTCCTGACATGGAAATCCCTCTTACCATCAACGAGGAGGTGCCAGAGGCTGTCGACTAGCCTCCAGAGGAGAGGAGCCGTGGAGAAGAGACCATTGATGAAGGTATAATTCTTCTGCTTTCTCTCTTTGCTTCTTTTCATGGATTCTCCCATGTTCTGATTTGCTGTCTGCTTTCCGCTTCTGCTTTTCCTTTTTTTTTTTTTTTTTTTTTTTTAGCAGAAGAAGAAGACTTGATGATGCCTGAGATTCCGGCTGATGAGGCAGTGACGGATCCGGTTGTGGCATCTGAAGAAGAACCGAGGGACTCTGGAGTGACTCCGGAATCTCCGACTGGTATGACTTTTTTTTTTTCTCTTTTTTCTTTTTTTCTTTTTGTGCTTGTCATTTGCCATCCCGTAGCTTTTGCTTTCTTGTCAGCTGACTTGCCAGAGGATTCTGACAATTTTGAACCATCATTGGACGCCAATGTTAGCGATGATTCCGATGAGTTCATGGAGGAAGAAAGTGTCCCGCCATTCTTCGGGGAAGGTACTTTATAATAACAATCCTGATAATGCTTTTTATTAACAGGATCATATTCATACCCTCTTGTGTTTCCTTGGCAGATTTTGAAGGGACGGAAGAGAGTCCATCGCTTCCCTCAGAATCAGAGCAAGGGATGTCAGAGGTCAACCCAGAGGTAGGGACCAGTTCTGACATGATTGAGGAGATACCTCGTGTTGAGATTCCCTCTTTGGCAGCTCCAATTGGACAGAGTTCTTTGGTTTTTCTTCCAACGGGTCATGATATGAGCAGCCGGCCAATGGAGAAAGGTGAATCTTCTTCCAGTCCATCTCTTCAATTTACAAAGAAGATGCTGGTGCGAGTTTTGAATTCTTGGAGCAAGACTCTCCTTTCTGGACACTTGGAGGCAGGATTTCGAATGATCCCGGACGTGAAGGAGATTCTCACCGATATTGAAGAAGTCGGTCTAGATGTCACAGGTGCCACGGCGATCGTTGATAGGATCATTGCACTGGGCGACAAATGGTTTGAGACCATGAACTTTCCTGATGACCGGTTCTTCAAGGAGGTACTCCTGGACCCTTTTAGCAAGGCTGAATCTGACCTGAATGAGGCTACACAGAGCAGGAAGCAGGTAGTCCGAGAGAAGAATAAGGAAGAGCTAGTCATCCTTGGATTAAAGCGCGACCTTGACATCCTTGATGGAGAGGTTGAAATGGCCAGGAAGCATCTCGAGCAATTGAAGGCACAAGTTGATGCTAAGTGGGCTGCTATAGCAGAGGCTCGTGATAGGGAGAGTGCTCTGATCCGCCGGGTTGTAGATGCTGATCAAGTTCTTCAGGGGAAGACTAAAGAAGTTAAAGGATGGCAGACTGTTTGGAGTAATCTTCCCGGTGTAAAAGAGGGATTGAACCTTACTCCAGCGTCTCATGGCAAGTTTCTGAAGAAACGCGCTTTGGAAACTCTGACAGCCGAGTCTAAGAGTTTGCTCGAGGAGCTAAGACTTTGGCTGGAGGCCTTTTTTGGCTGAGCTCCTGATTTTAGTATCAGAAACTATCATCTCTCTCTCTTATCTCCCCCTTTTTTTTTGGTACCACATGTATTTTTTTGGTACTTCTTTTTTTGTAGTGCTTATGAACACTTTCCCTTTTTTTTGGTACCACATGTATTTTTTTGGTGCTTTTCGTTTTTTTTTTTTTTTTTTTTTGTTTTCCCTACGCTCACTCAAATCTTTTTTTTATGAAAGCAATTGCTAAATGGGGTGTTTGTTTGAAAATTTGATCAAAAGGTTGTCTTTTTGTGAAAATCTTTTGTCAAATAATTGTTTTGGCATGGGAGCCTAATTTTGGTTGTGGCGTGAAAGCCGATTTTGAGATGGCATGGAAGCCGAAATTTTATGGCGTAAAAGCCAAAATTTGGGTTGGCATGGAAGCCGGTGTTTGTTTTGTGGCATCTATAGCCGGTTTGGGTGGCATTGATAGCCAATTTTGGTGGCATTGATAGCCGATTTTTTTTTTTAAAGCCAAGTTTTGGTTTGTTGGCATGAAAGCCAGGGTTTTTATTTTATGGCATCTATAGCAAGTTTGTGGCATTTATAGCCGGTTTGGTGGCATTTATAGCCGAATTTTGAGATGGCATGAAAGCCAAAACTTTTGTTTTTGGCATGAGAGCCGATTTTGGCGTTTATAGCCGAAAATTTTTGTTTTGGCATTTATAGCCGGATTTTGGCATTTATAGCCGGATTTTGGTTTTCAAAATGCAGGTATCGACTAAATGTCGCCTCCCCGCTGAATGGTCTTACAAGTATCGATGGAATGTCGCTTCCTTGCTCATTCGGTTTTGCGAGTATTGATGGAATGTCACTTCCTCGCGGGTTAGGTTTTGCGAGTATCGATGGAATGTCGCTTCCTCGCGAATTGGGGTGCAAATATCGACTAAGCGTCGCTTCCCTGCTTTTCCCAAAACTTTTGGTTTTGCGGGTACTGACTTGATGTCGTTTCTCCGCAATTTTTTGAAATTTGAGGTTTTCTCGAACCATTTGAAATTTGGGTTGTGGATAGCAACTAGTATATTGCGTCTCCACGATTTTTGAAATTTGGGTTGTGGATATCAACTGGTATGTTGTGTCTCCACGATTTTAGGTTTTCTCGAACCTTTGAAATTTGGGTTGTGGATATCAACTGAAATGTTGTGTCTCCACGATTTTAGAGGTTTTGGAAGTATCGAATGGGGTTCGCATCCTTCCGATTTTTTGAGTTTTGCGAGTATCGACTAAGTGTCACTTCCCCGCGGTTTTTGAAAAACCATTTTTTTTGTTTAAAGACACGAGGGTCGTAAATTTTGACCTAAAACCATTTGGCGGTAAAAGGTAAGGTGGACTAGGGTGGAAATCCCTGAATCCGGATTTTTTGTTTCAAACCATGAATTTTGGTTCAAGGATAGAAAGTTTTGGTCAAGTCAGGGAGAGGCTCCTAAACTTGGATTTTTTTGTTTTTGAACAATGAAACGATAAAAGTAAGCATTGTTTTTGAATCTCTAGAAATTTTGACATTTGATATGAAAATTCTAAAGAGAGTGGGTTTGACGAGCGAGTACCTGAGAACAGGTTTTGGCCATACAGGCATTGCTCTTACCCAATTGGGTAAGTCTTCAAGGGTAGTACCGCTTTAAGAACTTGCCGTTGATAGGCAGCATACATCTGTCGCCTTCCATGTTTAGGAGGGCATATGCGCCGTTGGAGAAGACCTTGTCGATGACGTAGGGTCCCTCCCATTTTGGTTCAAATTTGCCTTTGGATTTGTGTGCGAAGACCATTGGTCTTTTTACCGCAAGAACCAAGTCACCCCTTTTGTAGGCTCGTTGCCGGACCCTTTTGTCAAAAGATCCTGCCATGCGTGCTTGGTAAAGTTCAATGCTTTGTCGAGCTTCGAGCCGTCTCTCATCGAGATTGTCCAGCTCATGAAATCGTAATTTCGCATTGCTTTCTTGAGTCATGTCATTTTGTAGAGATACCCTCAGAGAAGGAATTTGGACTTCTAATGGCACGACAGCTTCGCATCCATAGACCAAGGAGAATGGTGTGCTATGGGTTGGTCCTCGAACGGTGGTTCGATAGGCCCACAAAGCTTCAGACAGTTTGTCGCTCCAGTCTCTTTTGTGACTAGAGACCATTTTCTTGAGGATTTTGCAGAGTGTCTTGTTGAAGGCTTCTGCTAATCCGTTTGCTGCCGGATTGTATGGAGTCGAAGGACAGCTTTGGATTTTGTATTTGTCGCAAAACCTGTAGAATCGATGATCCCGGAATTGTGGTCCGTTATCATGGACGAATCTTTTGGGTATGCCGAAACGACAAATGATGTTGGTGCGCAGGAACTGAAGAACTGATGAGGTCTTCATTTCATTGAACGCAAATGCTTCTGACCACTTGGAGAAATAATCCGTAGCGGTGAAGATGAAGCGATGACCTTTGCTTGAAGGGGGAGAGATAGGACCTATGATGTCCATGCCCCATGCTTCAAAAGGCCATGAGATTGCTGTAGGATGCAGCCATTCTGGAGGCATGTGAATGTAGTCTCCATGAACTTGGCATTGTTGGCAGCGCTTAGCAAATTGCATTGCGTCGGGTACCATGGTAGGCCAATAGTAACCCAACCTTTTGATTTGGTCGTAGAGCTTGGGACTAGCCTGATGAGCTCCACAAAGACCAGCGTGAACTTCTTTGAGTGTTTCTTCAGCTTCTTGTTGTGACAAGCAGCGTAGGAGTACTCCATTGAAGGATTTCCTGTAAAGGATCTTTGAAGGGATATCCAAATGAAAGTTTGGGGCTCGCCTTTGGATGCTTACCCGTTCTTTTGGATCTTCAGGTAGGATTCCAAACATAGTGTAATCAATGAACAGATCCCTCCAGTCGCCGATTGAAGTTTGAAGGATAGAGATCCGACTTCCAACCACTCGGTGGCATTCAGCAACTGCTTGGTGTGTGTTAAGAGGAGGGAGGATCCTTCTCTCACACACTGTAATTTGCATGTTTTCCCCTTCTTGAATTGCCATAGATGCAGCAAGTCCAGCCAGGGCATCTGCACGGATGTTTTCACCTCTACGAATGTGGGTGATGTTGCAGATGTCAAACTTTTGCAGAAGCGATTGTGCCTTTTTGTAGTAAGGCAGCAGATCAGGCTTCCTGACTTCATATTTCTGATTCATCTGGTTGACGATTGATGGAACGCGCTCCGTGGCGCCCGCTGGGGCGGCTACCGGGGTCGGCGGAACGTGGGAGTCCGTCGGGTCCGGCCCTTTCGCGCCCTGGCGGGCCCTGAAGCGTGCATCAACATTTCTTTTTTGTGGGTGGGTGTGCCAGATTTTCTATTTTACTTGGAATTGCAAGTGGTAATCCGGAGATCAACCTTCGCAAGTAAAAAGGAAATCAACTTCTTTCAAGTTTTCCATTGCACAAATATTTAAGAAAAGAGACATTTTCTTGGTTTGCCGTGAAAGGCGATTTTGTTTGGCATTTATAGCCGATTTTGGCGTTTATAGCCGATTTACAATTCTCATCAATAATGAAAGACAAGAGTTGTGATTTTTGTCTCTTTTAGAAAAATACAAACTACAATGAAAAGCAAGAAAAGGAAGATCTAACTTTTCAGGAGATTGTGGGGGACTCGTTCAGATTGACGGTCGCAAGCCATGTATGGGCTTCGCCATCATCCATGCAGATGAGAACAGAAGATGCTCTTGATTCGCTTGGCTTGGCTATAACCTCAGGTTTTTAGGGGACAAAGACCAAGAGAAGGTCCTATGTCCAATAAAAAGCTAAGTAGACGGGCTGAAAAGCCATGTCTAAGCCATTGGAGGTAGCGGGAGAAGGCAAGGACCTTGGGGGGGGGGTGCCCCCCAAGGGACTCTCTTCACCTTGTAGTGGTGGCCGGTGCAGAACTTCAGCAGAGTTTTCTCTCTTTTTTCTTTCTCTGGATTCTTTCTGATCCCTTTTTTTCTGATCTTCTGATTTTCTCCTCTTTTTTCCGATCTTTTTTCGATCCCTATTTCAATGGAATGCTCTCCTATTTATAGGCTTTTGGTAGCCATTTAGGAGGGTTTATGAGCCTTAATGGCTTTAATGGGAGGAGTTACAAGATTTATTTCTTGATTTTGTAACTCCTTTTTCCTTGAATCTGATTGGCCGATGGAGATTAAGGGCTTTTAATCACCTTAATTACCATAATGGGAGGAGTTTCATGGTTTAAATGCCATGAATCAATTGACTTGTAACTCCCAAATGCTTGCTTCTGATTGGGCCGTCCAAAGAAATGAATTAATGACTGCAATAAAGCTAGTCAATTAACCACATTAATTGGTCGCCGAGCAGTCGAAGAGTCGCGGGCCATGCCGTGTCTTCTGGAATTCTTCTGGCGACGATCATCGATGGATCTACATGCTGATCGACATCGGATGAACATGTAACTTCAGACATTGATAGCTAAGAGCGGGCCGGTGACATCTGTCTTGTCGATTTCACGATCGGTCGGACAGAAAGTGCACTTTCTTGGTCAGCCGGTTGGCGATCTTGGAGCGATCACTGATGATTTTATGCTTTTGGAGGTTGACCCGTGATTTTGACGGATGTCGTCGGATATGAGTCAATTTCAAGCACTAAAAATCACATTTTCAGGAAACCACAGGGGCCAAAGTGCGCGAAACGCGAAAAAAGACGGAAAAAACGGGTCACCGGCGGAAAATCCGGTGACCCGGACCTCCATGGTCGCCGGCGACCATGGACCGGCGACCATGGCCCATGGTCGCAGGGGCCTGCGACCATGGGCCATGGTCGCAGGGGTCTGCGACCCTGGGGGATTTTTCCCCTTCGGAGCCCGTTTTGCGGTCGTTTTGAGGTCTTTTTCGTCGCCGTTTTCTTCTGTATTTTTCTTGACATTTCTTCTCATTTATTGGCTTGATTTCCCTGTAGAAAACTTGATGAGAATCCTTGCATTTTTAGAGTGCAAAGTTTCTAATTTTCCGGGAAAGCCGAAGACTTTGTCGCGTAGAGCTGCTGATTTTCCGCCAGAAGTCGAAACTTGGTCAAACGATGTCGGAATGACCTGAAATTTGAGGTGAAGCCTCCTGAGCAATAAATAAGACCAACCATAGGCTTTTGTTTGAGTTTTGAAGCCGTTTGGGGTCCCGTCGATGCTTCACTTGATTTTGCTGCGGGGAAAATGCCGAGCTTTGATGTGCGGTCAAACGATGTCCGATTGACCTGAAATTTGACGGGGAGCCTATTGGAGTCATTTTGAGACGTTCCATGGGCTCCGTTTTGGATGTCATGGTCCCGGGTTGCTCTGCCGCCGGTAGGCTTGATTTTCTCTCGGAGCATCGAAAACTGGTCAAACGTTTTCGGAATGACCTGAAATTTGACGTGCAGCCTTTTGGAAGCATGTTGAAGCCACTCATGCACTTGGTTTGATGAGCGAAGGCTCCGGTGGTTTCCGCCGCCGGGAGGCTTGATTTTGCTGCTCGAGCATTGATGGAGGGTCAAACGTTGTCGGTTTGACTTGAAATTTGGCATGGAGCCCTTTTGAGACATGCTGGAGTCATCTGTAGGCTCTGATCGAAGTTTTGACGTCTCCGATGATGTCGCCGCCGGGAGCGCCATTTTAGCTGTCGGAGAAGCGAAGTTAGGCCAAATGATTCTGAAATGGCCCGAAACTTCATATGTACTCTTCTCTTGGCTATCTTGAAGGATCTTGCAGTTTTTGTTTGATTCTGACAAGATTTGATTTTTTGAGAAGTTGCATTGCCTATTTATGGCAGGTTGCGACTTCATGCAGCTTTCTTGATGTTGAAGAGGCAAAGTGACATTTTTGGTGTCAACAAATGCCCCCTCGAGGTACAGCGACGAGTTGCTTGACTTTTGTAGTCGATGTGCCTCGAAGAGATTTTTGAAGGAGAGCTTGTGTCTTGACCAAGAGTCTTTGAGCAATCTTTCCTTTGGTAGAGTAGCCTTTGAGCTTCCAGGGGAATTTTATGGTAGTGAGGGGAATCACACACCATCTCGAGGCAACGTTTTGAAGATGACATCAGGGATATGGATTTGGGTTTTTGTTTTTGATCTTGTGACCTAACCAGCTATATATGGCAGGTTAGGGGATCGGGTTTTGGTTTTGATCTTGTGACCCAACAAGCTGTATGTGGCAAGTTGGGGGATCAGGGTTTGGTTTTTTGTTTTGGTCTTGTGACCTAACAAGCTGTATGTGGCAAGTTAGGGGACCAGGATTTGGTTTTTGGTTTTGGTCTTGTGACCTAACAAGCTGTATGTGGCAAGTTAGGGGACCAGGATTTGGTTTTTGGTCACTCTTTGGGACTGTGTGGGTCCATTGGAGTGGTTTGGATTTTTGTGGAATGTCAATTTCAAGATTTTGGCTCAATTTGGTATATGAGGCTGGATGGTTTGATTTTTGGAAGCTCATGGGGCTTGGGATTTTTTTTGTATGGTCCAATCAACTCAAAAGAGGCATGGAACCATTATTGTATGCTCTTGGTAAGAGGGATTTTTTCTGACTAAAAGCCCATTTTTTCTCTTTTTTTTTTTTTTTTTTTTTTAGTGCCTAGGTGGTCAAACCTGGCTCATATGGGCTAGCCCATGGGACCTTAAGCTTTTTAGGATGGCTTAGATCTCATGTGGGGCCATTTTTGTAAAGAATATCTAAAGATATCTCATTTGGATAGAGAATATCTAAAAATATCTTTATGGGAGAGAATCTCTCATATTCCCTTAATTTGGGAGAGAATATCTCAAGGTATCTTTCTTTTTGGGAAGAAATCTCCAATATCCTTTTTTGTTGGAGAGAATCTCTCATTTGATTGATTTTGGGAGGAAATCTCTCAAAGACATCTTTCTTTTTGGGAAAGAATCTTTCTAATTCCTTCTCTTTTGGTAAGGTTACTTAATTAGTAACACTTACCTTTCTTCTTTGTTTCCTTCTTTGATTTGCTCTCTCCTATAAAAGCAAAGGAAGGTAGGATCTCTTGCTCTTATTGCTTTCTTTTGCAACAATCTCAAGAGAGCTCCAAGGCCAAGAGTTTTTCTTCTTCAAGGATCTTCAAGCTTTTTCCTTCTTCTTCTCCATCAATGGCTTCAAGTAAGTTTTCTCTCTTTTTCTTTCAAGAAAACTTTATGTAGAGAATAGGATGGTAAAAAAAAGAAAGTTTCTCTCTTTTTTTTTCCTTCTTTTTTTTTTCTTTTCTTTTTTCTTTTCTTTCTATTCTTCTTCTCTTTTTTTTTTTTTCTTTTCTTTTCCACGTGATTTCTTTTTTTCACGTTTTTTTTTTTTCTCTTTTTTTTTTGTGGGCCGTACGGACAGATCCGTACGGATCTGGTCCGTACGGCCACGTGGCCTATTTTTTTTTTTTTTTTTTTTTTTTTTTTTTTTTTTTTTTTGCTGTTTTCTTTCTTCTCTTTTTTTTTCCTTTTTTTTTTTGTTTGAGAAAGTTTCTTTTTTTTTTTCTTTCTCCCCCTTTTTTTCGAGAAAGTTTCTTCTTTCTTCTTTTTTTTTTTTTTTTTTTTTTGCTCATCATGATAATGCGTTTTTTGTGCAAATCTAGATGTTCATGCATGTACTATTTGTAGATTGAGCATGATAGCATACCCGAAAATCTTTGCAAATTTGGGAATTTGGAGCTCGCAGCGATGTTGAGCCCTTCTTGATTTTGCGGAGATTTTGAGGTTTCGAAAGTTTGGAGTTTCGGAGCCCGCAGCAATGTTGAGCCCATCTTCAAAACTTTCTATTTCTTTCGGGGTATTTCCTTTTTCTTTGGAATTGCCCCGGGGTCATGCCAAAATTTCGCCAGATTTTTGGTGGGACAAAGTGACCCTTTTTTCTTTTTTTAGCGAAATCCTGTCATTTTGATGACGATCTTTTTCTTTTCCAACCTTTGCAGGTGGTTCCTCCAGAGCGAACAAGGGTAAAGAGCCTGTTACAAGCGTACCTCGTCGATCCGCCAGATCTTCTAATGTGGCCGTTCAGCAGGCCTGGGAGAAGGTCCAGTTTATTGAGAAGAACTGGGAAGAATGCGATTCCCTCAATCGTGATGAGATGAGACAGCGATTGATCGCTCTCAAGGACGAGGAGTTCTATAAGATCATGGTAAGCAACCGTCCTTGGGTTATGGACGATCTGAGGGTTTTGCCCAAGCCTACCTTCTTCTTTGGAGATGCAGTCCCTGACGACTTGACATACCAAAGGAGATGTTTTCAGTTCTCTTACACAGCTGATGGTGAAGAGAGAACTATTTCTACCCGGTCGTCTTTTGACCGGACCATCTCGATCCTGAGCCTTTCTCCCACGTGCCCTAAGAGGGAAGATCCTCCGAGCTGGGTGAAGAGGACCAGTGTGATCAAGACCGGGGTTTTTGTTGGTGGACCTTCCGGTTTTGCGGAGAAGCCACCTGTCCGTATGGACATGTTGATGCCAGCCAGCGGCTACCAGGGCTCTGATTATCCGTCGGTCGATTTGAGACCGGTGGGCCTTGGCGTTTTCAGCGGTGACGGCAGTACCTGGGTGAAGCCTTTTCGACTTCGTGGCCGTTTCAATGCTGACTCCGATTGGAAGTCATGGACTGACCACACCTTGCTGATTGGGGGCGCCGTTTTGAAGGAAGCCGGGATTTTTGACGCGGTCCGCGCTTTTAGGGAGACCGTGACTTTTTCCGATGATGCCTTCATGGCTATGTTGGAGTCTTTCCTCCCTCAGACCAATACCTTCGTTGTTACGAACGGTGAGATTGGTTTTTCTCTGAAGGAGTTGAGTGCTATTACTGGATTGCCCATCCTTGGCAAACTCTACGAGGAGTTCATGCCGATTGACAGCGTCCTTGAGGAGCAGTCAGAGGAGTTCAGGCTCCTATACTTTCAGCTCGTCGCCTTCTATGATTTTTTGAAGGAGGGCTCGAAAGTGAGATCCAGCAGTTGGAAGAGTTGTGGCTTTTCATTCTTCAACTCCTTTGACGGTCGAGAACCTTCTGATAGCATGACCCGGGAAGACAGGAAGAAGACTTCGGCCATGCAGGAAGAGTTGAAGGGTTTCTTCGCGAGCACAGATGCCATTTGTTCTGACATTACACTGCGGAGGGATCTTGCTGTTTACCTCACTTTTTGGCTGGGTGAGGCTATTTTTGCTGGTGGAGATGGGACGCACATCAGGCCGCATTGTATTTTTCCGGCTTGTCAGATGGCGTTTGGAGAGCGGCTTGCTTTGGTGCCCGCTCTTTACTCCTACCTGTGTACCGAACTGCAGGCTGCTGCTTTTTTGGTTCGGCTTGGGCTCCCTATGAATAGGGTATTTTCAGCCCATATCTTTTATTCGTGGTTTGTATACCACTGTCCTGGCTTCCACCAGCTGGGTGCTGCACAGGATGATGATCCTCTGATGATTCGATTGGCTAAGGGAAAAGCCGTATCCGAATCACTTTTGTTTGCCCGCATGAGGATCCGACGGTTCAGGGACGTCGAGATGGGGCAGTCTTCAGTTAAGCTTTCTCCGGAGTTGCGGAAGAAGGCTTTTGATTTTGGTGCCTCCCGAGACTCTACCAGAGCAGGGTCGGGAAGGCATTACTCTTTGACCAATGCAGAGAAAGAGTGGCTTTTCAGCATACGAGTCGGCACGATGGTGTACCGTAGACATCTTTTCGTCGACATCCAGCCGTATGTACCTTCTCGTTTTGCGCTTCAGTTGGGCTTCTCTCAAGGCGTTGTTGGAGCGCCTTCGAGTATGGTGAAGCGTTTTGGGGGTTTGCAGGATGGCAGAAATGCATGGGCTTTCTATAGTGCTGAAGACACTACTGCCACGATTTCTTATCCTGAGCTGTCGACTTTCCGAACTGCCGGCTACACGAAGTGGTTCGCGGAGAGCTTTTTGGCATATCGGGGGCTTTCCAAGAAGGAGCTTGATGTAAAGCTGTCTTCTGGAAAAGGCATTGGGAAGTCGGATGGCGTCCGGCGAGAGGAAGTTTGGGCCTTCCTTTCTGGAGAGAAGCACAAGATAGGCTTTCTCGGTGACCAGGGCGTCATTGGTTCTGAAGCTGTTCGGGAAGTACCTGATGAGGCTTTGGAGCAGCTAGAACAGGAGGAAGCCGAGCTCGACGCTTGGATGCAAGCGGCACAGAGGCGAGCTTCCGCGGAGTCTACTGGCGAGAGCAGACCATCCAGTGAGGAGTCAAGTGAGAAACCTGACTCTGATAGTGGGGGGGGTTCTTCTAGGAAGCGAACCCGTAGAGGTAAGAAGAGGAGGAGTCATCATCGCAGCGAGGGGCCACATGAGGACTCTCCTGACATGGAAATCCCTCTTACCATCAACGAGGAGGTGCCAGAGGCTGTCGACGAGCCTCCAGAGAAGAGGAGTCGTGGGGAAGAGACCATTGGTGAAGGTATGATTCTTCCTTTTTCGTTTTCTGCTTCTTTCATAGGGCTTTCCATGTTCTGATTTGTTTTCTCACCCTGCTGCTGCTTTTTTTTTAGCAGAGGATGAAGACTTGGCGATGCCTGAGGTTTCGACCGATGAGGCGGTGATGGAGCCGGTTATGGCATCTGAAGAAGAACCTAGGGACTCTGGAATGACTCCGGAATCTCCGACTGGTATGACTTCCTTCGCTTTCTCTTTTTTTGTGCCTGCGACTTGATTTGCTAACATTTTTCTTGTCAGCTGACTCGCCACAAGATTCTGATGACTTTGAACCATCAATGGACGCCAATGAAGAGAGTGTTCCGCCAGTCGTCGAAGAAGGTACTTCGTAGTGATGACCCTGATGGTTTTTTTTTTTTTTTTTTTTTTTTTGAACAGGATCATATTCATACCTTTTTGTGTTTCATTTGCAGGTTTTGAAGTGACAGAAGAGAGTCCATTGCTTTCTTCAGAACCAGAGCAAGGGATGCCAGAGGTCGATCCGGAGGTAGAGACTCCTACAACCAGTTCTGACGCGATAGAGGAGATACCTCATGCTGAGATTCCTTCTCCAGTGGCTCCAAGTGAAAAGAGTTCCTTTGTTACTCTTCCGATGGGACATGACATGAGCAGCCGATCAGCGGAGAAGGGTGAACCTTCATCCAGTTCGTCTCTTCAATTTGCGAAGAAGGTGCTGGCTCGGGTTTTGAGTTCTTGGATCAAGACTCTCCTTTCTGGACACTTGGAAGCAGGATTTGGCATGATCCCACATGTGCAGGAGATTCTCACTGATACCGAAGAGGTTGGTCTAGATGTCACAGGTGCCAGGGCGACCGTTGATAGGATCATTGCACTGGGTGACAAGTGGTTTGAGACCATGGGCTTCCCTGACGACCAATTCTTCAAGGAGATGTTCTTGGACCCTGCTGATAAGGCTAAGTCTGACCTGAATGAGGCTACACAAAGCAAGAAGCAGCTAGTTCGGGAGAAGAACAAGGAAGAGCTAGCCATCATCGGATTGAGGCATGACCTTAACGTCCTTGATAGGGAAGTTGAGGAGGCCAGAAAACGTCTTGAGCATTTGAAGGCACAAGTCGATGCGAAGTGGGCTGCTATAACAGAGGCTCGTGACAGGGAGAGTACTCTGATCCGCAAGGTTGCAGATGCCGGTCAAGTTCTCGAGAGGAGGACTCTAGAAAACGAACGATGGCAAACTGCTGGGGAAGAGCTTCCCGGTGTAAAAGAAGGGTTACGGCATTCGCCAGCATCTCATGGCAAGTTCCTGAAGAAGCGTGCCTTGGAAACTCTGACGGCTGAGGCCAAAAGTTTGCTTGAGGAGCTGAAGCTTTGGCTGGAGACCATTTTTGGCTGAGCTCCTGATTTTTTATAGCAGAAACCATTCTTCTTTTTTTGGTACCCCATGTATTTTTTTGGTACTTTTCTCTTTTTTTTTTTTGGTACCACATGTATTTTTTTGGTACTCTCCTTTTTTTTGTTTTGGTACCACATGTATTTTTTGGTACTCTCTTTTTTTTGTTTTCCCTACGCTCACTCAAATCTTTTTGTGATGAAAGCGATTGCTAAATGGGATTTGATCAAAAGTTTTGTCATTTTGTGAAAATCTTTTGTCAAATAATTGTTTTGGTAGGGGAAACGAATTTGGCGTGAAAGCCGGATTTTTGTGGCATTTACAGCCAGTTTTGACATGAGAGTCAGGTTTTTTTTTTGTGTGGCATTTATAGCCGATTTTTGAGATGGCATAAGAGCCAAAAATTTTGTTCGTGGCATGGGAGCCAATTTTGAGATGGCATGGAAGCCGAAATTTTATGACGTAAAAGCCAAAATTTGGGTTGGCATGGAAGCCGAAATTTTATGGCGTAAAAGCCAAAATTTGGGTTGGCATGGAAGCCGGTGTTTGTTTTGTTGGCATTTATAGCCAGTTTGGTGGCATTGATAGCCAATTTGCGGCATTTATAGCCGGTTTGGTGGCATTGATAGCCAATTTGTGGCATTTATAGCCGGTTTGGTGGCATTGATAGCCATTTTTGAAAGCCAAGTTTTGGTTTGTCGGCGTGAAAGCCAATTTTTTGTGGCATTGATAGCCGGTTTGTGGCATTTATAGCCGGTTTGGTGGCATTGATAGCCGGTTTTTGGGCAAAAGAGCCAGGTTTTGGCGTTTATAGCCAGATTTTTTTTTTTGCTTTCAAAATGCAGGTATCGACTAAATGTCGCCTCCCCGCTGAATGGTCTTGCAAGTATCGATGGAATGTCGCTTCCTTGCTCATTCGGTTTTGCGAGTATTGATGGAATGTCACTTCCTCGCGGGTTAGGTTTTGCAAGTATCGATGGAATGTCGCTTCCTCGCGAATTGGGGTGCAAATATCGACTAAGCGTCGCTTCCCTGCTTTTCCCAAAACTTTTGATTTTGCGGGTACTGACTTGATGTCGTTTCCCCGTGATTTTTGAAATTTGAGGTTTTCTCGAACCTTTGAAATTTGGGTTGTGGATAGCAACTGGTATGTTGCATCTCCACGATTTTTGAAATTGGGTTGTGGATATCAACTGGTTTGTTGCTTCTCCACGGTTTTTGGATTTTGCAAGTATCGACGAAATGTCGCTTCCCTGCGATTTAGGGTGCAAGTATCGATGGAATGTCGCATCCTTGCTTTTTTTCAAAATTTTTGTTTTGCGGGTACTGACTTTGATGTCATATCCCCACGATTTTTGAAAAACCATTTTTTTTTGTTTAAAGACACGAGGGTCGTAAATTTTGACCTAGAACCATTTGGCGGTAAAAGGTAAGGTGGACTAGGGTGGAAATCCCTGAATCCGGATTTTTGTTTCAAACCATGAATTTTGGTTCAAGGATCGAAAGCTTCGGTCAAGTCAGGGAGAGGCTCCTAAACTTGGATTTTTTTTGTTTTTGAACAATGAAACGATGAAAGTAAGCATTGTTTTTGAATCTCTAGAAATTTTGACATTTGATATGAAAATTCTAAAGAGAGTGGGTTTGACGAGCGAGTACCTGAGAACAGGTTTTGGCCATACAGGCATTGCTCTTACCCAGTTGGGTAAGTCTTCAAGGGTAGTACCGCTTCAAGAACTTGCCGTTGATAGGCAGCATACATCTGTCGCCTTCCATGTTTAGGAGGGCATATGCGCCGTTGGAGAAGACCTTGTCGATGACGTAGGGTCCCTCCCATTTTGGTTCAAACTTGCCTTTGGACTTGTGAGCGAAGACCATTGGTCTTTTTACCGCAAGAACCAAGTCACCCTTTTTGTAGGCGCGTTGCCTGACCTTTTTGTCAAAAGATCCTGCCATGCGTGCTTGGTAAAGTTCAATGCTTTGTCGAGCTTCGAGCCGTCTCTCGTCGAGATTGTCCAGCTCATGGAGTCGCAATTTGACATTGCTTTCTTGAGTCATGTCATTTTGTAGAGATACCCTCAGAGAAGGAATTTGTACCTCTAGGGGCACGACAGCTTCGCATCCATAGACCAAGGAGAATGGTGTGCTATGGGTTGGTCCTCGAACGGTGGTTCGATAGGCCCACAAAGCTTCAGACAGTTTATCGCTCCAGTCTCTTTTGTGACTAGAGACCATTTTCTTGAGGATTTTGCAGAGTGTCTTGTTGAAGGCTTCTGCTAATCCGTTTGCTGCCGGATTGTATGGAGTCGAAGGACAGCTTTGAATTTTGTATTTGTCGCAGAACCTGTAGAATCGATGATCCCGGAATTGTGGTCCGTTATCATGGACGAATCTTTTGGGTATGCCAAAACGACAAATGATATTGGTGCGTAGGAACTGAAGAACTGATGAGGTCTTCATTTCGTTGAACGCAAATGCTTCTGACCACTTGGAGAAATAATCCGTTGCGGCGAAGATGAAGCGATGACCTTTGCTTGAAGGGGGAGAGATAGGACCTATGATGTCCATGCCCCATGCTTCGAAAGGCCATGAGATTGCTGTAGGATGTAGCCATTCCGGAGGCATGTGAATGTAGTCTCCATGAACTTGGCATTGTTGGCAGCGCTTAACAAATTGCATTGCATCAGCAACCATGGTAGGCCAATAGTAACCTAACCTTTTTATCTGATCATAGAGCTTAGGACCTGCCTGATGGGCTCCACAAAGACCAGCATGAACTTCTTTAAGTGTTTCTTCGGCCTCTTGTTGTGACAAGTAGCGTAGGAGTACTCCATTGAAGGATTTCCTGTAAAGGATTTTCGAAGGGATATCCAAATGAAAGTTTGGGGCTCGCCTTTGGATGCTTACCCGTTCTTTTGGATCTTCAGGTAGGATTCCGAACATAGTGAAATCAATGAACGGATCCCTCCAGACGCCGATTGAAGGTTGAAGGATAGAGATCCGACTTCCAACCACTCGGTGGCATTCAGCAACTGCTTGGTGTGTGTTAAGAGGAGGGAGGATCCTTCTCTCACTCACTGTAATTTGCATGTTTTCCCCTTCCTGGGTCGCCATTGATGCGGCAAGTCCTGCCAGGGCATCTGCACGGATGTTTTCACCTCTACGAATGTGGGTGATGTTGCAGATGTCAAACTTTTGCAGAAGTGATTGTGCCTTGTTGTAGTAAGGCAGCAGATCAGGCTTCCTGACTTCATATTTCTGATTCATCTGGTTGATGATCAGTTGAGAGTCTCCAAAGACTTCCAGCATAGTGATACCAGATTCGATGGCGAGTTCCAATCCTAGGATCAGAGCTTGGTATTCAGCTGCATTGTTTGTGCATGGTTCCAGTAGCGAGAAAGCGTGTGGAATCATGCATTTGTCGGGGCTAACAAAGAGGATGCCAACTCCCGAGATCAGCTTTCTGTTTTCATTTGTCCTGGTTGCACCGTCAAAGTACATGTCCCAGGAGGCATTTGGTGAGGAAGTCTCCACGTTGTAGACAGGTTCGTCTGGGAGATCATCTCTGAGTGGAGAATCTTTAGGCAATGGATGCTCTGCGAGAAAATCTGCTAGAGCTTGGTCTTTGATTGCTTTTTGTGGCACATACCTTATATCAAATTCTGATAGAAGGATGGACCATTTTGCCAGTCGGTCATTGAGAGAACCTGCCTTTGTGACAAGGACCTTCAAGAGGTTGATCCTCGAGACCAGGTAGACTGTGTTGGAAAGCAAGTAGTGACGTAGCTTTTGTACGGCGAACATCACTGCAAGGCATTCTTTTTCGACTGGAGAGTAGCGATGCTCTGCACCTACTAGCATGCGGCTGAGGTAGTATAGAGCAGCTTCTTTTCCCTCACCATTCTCTTGTGCAAGCAAAGCGCCTACAGAATGATCAAGAGCTCTTGTGTACAAGATGAATGGTTTTCCAGTGGCAGGGGCAGCTAACACTGGAGGTTTGGTCAGGTATGACTTGATATCTTGAAATGCGGCTTCACAGTCGGCATCCCAGACAAAGTCTACACCCTTTTTCATCAATCGAGAGAATGGACGGCATTTCCCTGAAAGATTGGAGATGAACCGTCTGATGTAGGCCAATCTCCCTTGGAGCCCTTTTAGTTCCCTTAGGGTTCTTGGAGGAGGCATTTCTAGAATAGCCTTGACTTTTATGGGGTCAAGTTCTATTCCAGCTTTCCGAACAAGGAATCCGAGAAACTTACCCGACGAGACACCGAAGAAGCATTTTAGAGGATTCATCCGCAGTTTGTGTTTGCGGAGTCGGAGGAAGACTTCCCGAAGATCTTTTAGATGGTCTTCTTTTCTTCTGCTTTTGACGGCGAGGTCATCAACGTAACATTCGACCGTCTTGTGCTGCATATCTTGGAATATTTTCATCATAGCCCTCTGATATGTGGCACCAGCATTTTTCAGACCAAATGGCATGACAGTGTAGCAATACACGCCAAATGGAGTCCGAAAAGATGTGTGTTTTTCATCCTCGGGATGCATCTTTATCTGATTGTAGCCAGAGAAGCCATCCATGAATGTCATTCGCTCGAATCCGCAGGTATTGTCAATCATCACCTCCGGTATGGGGAGCGGGAATTCATCTTTAGGGCAAGCGCCATTCAAGTCTCTATAGTCAATACAGACTCTGATCTGCCCAGTTTTCTTTGTCACGGGGACAATGTTGGCCAACCATTTTGGATGTTGTTCCTCACGGATGAAGCCGACGCTTTTGAGCTTTTGAACTTCTTGTTCAATTTTATCCATCACATCTGGACGGAATCTTCTTTGGCCTTGTTTGACAGGCTTGATGTCTTCTTGAAGATTGAGTTTGTGGACTGCTACTTTGGGGTCTAAACCAGGCATTTCAGCATAGGACCAAGCAAAGCAATCAACGAACTCACGAAGAAAAGCGATATACTCGGGTAACTCATCATCCTTTATATTCTTGCTTATGAATACAGGACGTGGGTTATCAGGTGTTCCCAAGTTTATCTTTTCAACAGAATCTTCTGTCGGAAGGTTCGAAGGTGGTTCCTCCACAATATTTTCGGAGGCTTCCAACTCAACGAAACCTTCTGGAGTTTCAACTGCATTACCAGACCAAGGCTCTGTTCCTTTCCATGGATTTTCTTGATTGGTGATCTCCTCAAGGCTTGCTATGAGATAGTCCCAATCGCCTGTTGAATCTGGTATTTCTTTTGGAGACGAGGGTTCTTCTGGGTCAGAATAGCACAAGTCTGTATTATCGGACGATTCCTCTTCATCATCAGAGAAATCGTACAAATTGGATGAGCTTCCTGGATCTTTGTCAGGTAACTCTTTAAAGAGATATCCAGGGAGATCGATGTCTTCATGGACTTGAGATGTTGAGGCTTGGTCGGTAAAACGACTTTTAAGCTTTTGTGTCAACTGTCTCAGAGGAGTGTCGGGATCATATCCTAACCCATATGAAGACTTTTCTACATGACCATAGAGTCTCCAATCTTCCAGCTGGCTTTTGGTCAAGGCGGGCTCCAATGGCGTGAGAATACCCCGTCTTTCTCCCAAACCGACTGGGTTTTGAGCGTCAAAGCCCATTTTCTTCATAATTGCTTGTGCCACAGGACTATATAGAGATAGCTGAGGCATACCTTCATTTTGAAAAGGTTCAAGCAGAGAACTTGATGAAGAAGCATCCGATCTATGAAAGAAGATCGGTCTTTGCTTTGGTGATGTTGCCGGAACAACAAAGGTAGCAGACGTAGGATCTTCTACATCAGCAGGTGTCTCCATCGGAGTGAGAGCAGGCTGAACTTGCTGAGTGTCAGCTTGGCTTGACGATGCATCGTCTTCTGGCTCTGAGTCCGAGTCTGTGTCTTGCATGATAGACGCGAGAGAGACAACAAATTTGCCCCCAGGCTTTTGTTTCGCCTTCTTCACTTTAGTCGTGATGACCAAAGGTTTTGAAGATTTGAGGGAGATGAGGAAGGGAGATTGACTACTCTCTTCTAATTTGCCGGAGGGTTTGTTTTCTTCCGGTGATTTTTGAGGAGCCTTGCCTTTATCTTTCTGGAGATTTTCAGCAGGGGGTGCTGTTTCCTCTTCTTCTTTTTCTCCTTCATACATCTGGGAGTCTGCGAAGTGGACTTCTTTACCTTTGAAGGGTTTTCTGTCCGCAAAGACGCGATGTACCATGCCGTCGTCGCCGACGAACTTGATGCATTGATGTAGAGTTGAAGGGACAACACCGTTCTCGTGTATCCAAGGACGTCCGAGAAGAATGTTGTAGCATGAGGGGGTTTTTATTGCATACACAGTGACCTCAGAGATAAGATCACCGATTTGCAATTTGAACCTGATTTTGCCGATAGGCCTTTGAGCGCTCCCATCGTATCCAAAGATAGATACAGATGTGTGGCTTAGCTTGCTGGGTGGGATGCCCAACTCTTCAAGAGCCGAAGTGGAGATAAGGTTGAGTGCAGAACCTGGGTCGATCTGAACTCTATGTATTGGCATTTCTTTGATGTACCCTGTGAAGTACAGGGGTCGGTTGTGCCTTGCTTCGCCAAGTAGGAGGTCTTCCTTAGTGAAGGCGATGGTTGCACAGGCTGCCTTTTGAACCGAGAGGCATTGGATGCATGATCCCTCGCTTTTCTCTTTTTCTCCTTTTAAGGAGGTTTCTGAGTTTTTGACCCGGTAGTCCATTTCAATTTGGAGGACTTGTGGGGCATGTTTGTCGACATCCTCATTCAGTTTTTGCAATTCTGAGATGAGATTATCACGAGTGCGTGGAGACATTCGTAATAAATCCAGGATGTGAAGACGTGCAGGTATGTGTTTGAAGTGCTCAACCAAGTCATACTTGAAAGCCTCCTTAGGGCCTGCATGTTCATCATTGTTGCCACTGGGAGCGCTTACAACATCTTTTCCCGAAGGATTTACATAAGTAAAGGAAGATTGGTTGTAATTTTTGTGGTAGTCCCGGCCCGA
The DNA here is from genome assembly GCA_028538565.1 of Umbellularia californica. Taxonomy (NCBI): domain Eukaryota; kingdom Viridiplantae; phylum Streptophyta; class Magnoliopsida; order Laurales; family Lauraceae; genus Umbellularia; species Umbellularia californica. Next base: position 19,645,593 of record JAPQWN010000011.1, on the reverse strand, counting down.
ACGGGTGCCTCTACCAACTTCGAGAGCTTCTTGAGAAGGATCTTTGTTTGGAAGATTGTCTTCAGGATCAAGAGGCTGTCGTTTTTCATCTACTGGGGATGTATCTGCAGCAGAGTTGCCATCCTCAGTGATTGTGTTGCACGGAGCATTTTCCGGGAGCAAGTCCTGAACAGCATCCAGCAGCTTTTCTTCTTCGTTGACCCATCCATCACCCCAAGTTGGGTTTTCTTCATGATGATGAGTCGGGAAGAATGTGTATCCTGAAGTCACAGTCTCAGGAGAAGAAACCTGAGAGGGTGTCATCTCTGTGAAAGTCACGTGAGACGAGGTAGCTCCAGAGGATACATTGCTAGGCGTCGTCGGAGTGTAGGTAATCTCATCAGACGACGCTTCAGAAGAGCTATAGTCCTGATATATTACATTACAGGAAGCTCTGATAGGAGATGTTGCCTGCTCGGAGTCAGACTCGTCCTCGGATGTAAGAGGATCGTCTATCCAGCAATGTTCTCCATTTTCAGGAGTTAAGGGTGGAGGTACCTGGTGAGCTTCAGGGACTTCCGGCTCTGGATTGTGAGGAATCTCGTTGACGCGGTCTTGCTCTTGTTCTAGAGCGAGACGCTGCAAGATCCTTGCATATTCTTCAAGATCAGGCATGGGAGCCAGATCCTCTTCTTCGTCTTCTCCGTGTGGCTCAACATAGTTGATTTCCACTGGAGCAATGACAGGTGCTGGGTTAACAGCATCTTCTTGTGCAGCCTCTTGGTCTTCTTCATCATCAGACCAGGATCCTTGTGGCTGTAAGGGGTTATACCAGATTACTGGCATAAGGTGAGTTTCAGGAACCCATTCTTCATCGGAGAGATATTCTCCTGTTTCAAGGGATTCCTCCCACTCATCGGTGTAGTTGGGCTCGAACCCATCGTCGGTGTCGCTGGACTCGTATCCATCAATGGAGAATCCAATTACCGAGTTGCAAGAGTATGATGCTCCCTGCATAGCTTCTTCTCTGAATTGAGGTGGCATGAAATCACTGAGAGTGAGTTTTCTTACCCCCTTTGAAGTCTCTGGAAGGGACGTTTCTGTTGCCCCGAGTGAAGTGGTAGAGGAGACCTCTGCCTTTTCAGGGACTGCTTGTTTTGGCTGGGTCTTCTCTTGCCGTTTGAGCCTGAGGAGATGTTTCCTAGCCTGCCTTCGCTGTTGAGCTGTTGGCTTTGTTTTGACGATCTCCCAATTTTCATCTTCCAGGAGATCGGGATGTACCCATATAGGTTGTCCGTCTGGTGTCGGGAAAGGAACCAACACTTCGGACGTTTGAATTCTTTTTATCACCTTGAAGGAAGTAGTGATCTTCTTCTTCGGTGATTTTGGTGTTTGTCCACGTGACACCATGTTGACGGAGGCGGGGCCATAGTTTTTATCAAAGGTTATGACTCCGTTCCTCCACATCTCATTTATCTTCTCTCTCACAACGAAGCATTGATTGAGAGGATGCGAGACCATCTGGTGGTATGGACAGTACCGAGGATCGTTGGTTTTGCCAACGTCTCCCGGTCTTTTGGGCTCTGGCAAAATGAGTTTGCCATTTGCTAGGAGAGCCTCAAAGATTTCTTCGACGTCTTCATCGAACGGATATTTCTTTTCTACTCGCTCTTTGAAGGCATCAGAGAGTTCAGGCCTTTTACCTGCAGTTTTGTTTTCAGCTTTCTTTGGCTGCTGAGGAGCTGACTTGGTTTGCACATTGAGGACCTCTTTCTTCTTTGGTTTAGAGGTTGCAACAGCAGTCGGCTCTTTCTTTGATGATTTCTGACTGTTGAGGTCTTTGATCACCGTTTCAGCTTCCATGGAAGCTTCGAGGAGCTCCCCCAGGTTCTTTGATTTGTTGCCGATGATCATGGAGCGGATTTTAGCTCTCATGTTGTTTCGGCAGATGTCGACTAGCGACGCTTGTGGCAGTACATCTGAGCATTTGTACGCCATTGCTTTCCACTTGTGAATGAAGTCATAAGTTGACTCATTCTCTCCCTGTTTTAGGCTGCAGAGCTGAGCCATAGTAACAGGATGATCCTCACCTTGGAAGTGGGTCAGGAAGCGTGTCTCCAGCATAGCCCAGTTCTGAATGGAGTTCTCCGGCAGAGTGGAGTACCAATCGAAGGCCGTACCTTTTAGGGTACTTGCAAAGAGGCGAATCTTGAGTGCATCTTGATCCACGATAGCTCCCGTCAAGATCTTGAAGTGGATGACGTGCTGTCTGGCCGATCCTTTCCCCGTATATGTTTGGAGAGTAGGATGTTTGAATTTTGTGGGGAACGGGACCGAGTCCATCCATAAAGGATATGGTGGCTTGATCCCATGCTCTTTGAGTATATCCTCTTCTTTAGCTTTGGCGAGGATACTGTCTACGTCCTTTTTGGTAAGGGCGCGTGACTCATTTTCTTCACAATTCTCCTCGTTATTGTTATGATTCGGAGGAGGCTCATTGTTCACCTGATTTTGGACGACAAGGAGAATGTTTTCCATCAGAGTTTCGATCCTCTGCTGGCCTTGTTCCAACTGCTGGATGCGTGCGAGCGCATCATCTCGAGGTGGATTCTGAGGTGGCGGCTCAGAACTTGTAGCCAAGACGTTCATCCCTCGGGATTCGAACGAAGAAATCGTCCTGGTGACCGAGCTGGGGCTCATTCTTTTTGATGAAGAGCTTGATGAAGGATTACTCTCCCGTCCTTGGCTTGAAGGGGCAGGAGATTCTTCAGGATGTCTTCGTGTCCCGGTGACGCTACGTGTCACCGGACGTCGGACATGGATTTTTGATGCTGACTTTTGGCGTCTTCTGGTTTTTCCAACCATATGGACGGCAGCAACTTGGTCGGGTCTTTCTTTTTCGACCCATTTGTGGGAGACTTGAAGTGTAGGAGGCTGGGTCCGTTGCTTCTCTAGTCTCTTTTGTCGATATGACGCACGGCGGCGTGCTCGACGAGCGATTTGAGCTTCAGTCAGCTCTGGCTGGGCTCTGACGATGAAGGATGTGCTCCCTCGGGCGCAGCAGCCGAGCTTGTCTTCTTTGTGGTTGGGCAAGGACAGGATGCGGACCCGGTCCTTTGCCTGTTGCAGCGAAGCTTTAAACCTTTCGAGTTCGGCCCCTGTAGAGATGAAGGGTCGAACTGAAGGAGTGTAGGCCTTAGCAGGTGCTTGTAGAGGCCTGGTGATGCATGATCTGATTTTGGGCCTGTAGGAACAAGCCGGCTCATGCTGGGTTGACTTGGGAGTCAGGTTGGAGATGGGTCTCTCCTCTTTCATGTAGGCAAGAGGGTAGAACTGGTTCTCCTTGAGTGGGGCCAGGTATGCTGGCTTGGTGGATGTTTGAGACCTTCTTTGTTTTGGGGAAGGTCTTGGAGACCAAGTCTTAGGGTAGACCTGGTTGGTTGTTGGTCGAGGCTTCGCGGGGGTACCGCGGGCTTCGGGCTTTTGGGCGCTCGCCTTTGGTGTCACGGGAGTGACACGTTGAGAGGCGATCTTCTGCTTTTTAGCAGGCGCAGCTTGTTCTTCGGGAAGTGGGAATGGTCCCAGTGTCCCGAAGACGATGGTCCGGGGAGTCGAGGTCGACCCGGAGTTCAGAGAGTTGCCGAGGGAGTTGATGCTTCGGCAGCTGGCAGGGCGCTTATGGGTGCGCGTGCTTTGCTTCTGTTGAAGCATGAGTTGGTGCTTGTTCTCATCGAAGATAATGGTTAAGGCTGCCATTGTTAGTTTCGAAAAAGTTCTGAAACAAGACCACATCCATTAGTAATCACAAGAATAATGATCATAAATGGGAATTTCTATGCTTTTGTCTTTTCAAATCGCTCAAGGGACATAACCCAAGCAATATGAGGAAGGCAAAAAGCCATAGAGGGTACAATTGTTCTGACAGCAAGTATGGTGAGCCCAGAATGAGCGTTCCAGTGACTGCTAGAAGCAATTGTAAACCTAAATTCGACTTATCGAGAAGCAGGGCTTGCTCGAGATAAGAAGAATATAAGGTAGGAGTTACAAATGTGCCGGTCACAGATACAGTAGACCCTGAAAGGGCGTACCAGTATTGCTATGCACAAATGTTGGAGATCGCATCCACGAGATGGGATTCTCTTTTTTTTTTTGAAATGTCAAGATTGGATTCATCAAAGAGAGCAGATGGTATTCCGATCCGAATACGGGCTCAACGATTTCCGCGAGCACCAGTACCCAGAAGGGAAGGAACCACAATTTCTCGGATCTGAATCTAAAATGACGAGAGTTTTTTTTTTTGAAGATTTTTTTTTTTTAAGATTTTCATTTTTTTTTTTTTTTTTTAAAAAAAATCTTTTTTTTTGTTTAAGATTTTTTTTTTTGAAAATCCTTTTTTTTTATTTTTTTTTTTTTTTTTTTTTTATTTTGATTTTTTTTTTTTTTTTAAGATTTTTTTTTTGAAAATCTTTTTTTTTTTTTTTTTGATTTTTTTTTATTTTTAAGATTTAAAGACGAGAGAGTACACATAGGCCTCCTAACCCGGTCTTATGAAACCTCAATTGATAGAATTGCCCCCAGGTAAGGGTAGGATTACCTAATGAACCCGTTTGGAGGACCCTTGCCTAGAACAGTCAAGCTGTCTCCACACTCTGGACAAGGCTTTTCTTGAATCAATCGTGATCAAAGAACGCAATTGGTTTAACCTTAGTGGTCTATGTCCCTTTTTTTTTTATAAAAATCCCAAATAGACTCATCGAAGAGAAACGATGGCCCAAAACCTTAGTCGAACGGGCTCAACATTTCTGCAAGCACCAAAGAACGATAGGATAGGAACAAAGTTTCTCAATTTTGAATCCAAACTAAGAAAACTAATTTTTTTTTATTTTTATTTTTTTTTTGAAATCTCTAATGAACTCATCGAAGAGAAACGATGGCCCAAAACCTTAGTCGAACGGGCTCAACATTTCTGCAAGCGCCAAAGAACGATAGGATAGGATCAAAGTTTCTCAATTTTGAATTCAAACTAAGAAAACTGATTTTTTGATTTTTTTTTTCTTTGAAATCTCTAATGAACTCATCGAAGAGAAACGATGGCCCAAAACCTTAGTCGAACGGGCTCAACATTTCTGCAAGCGCCAAAGAACGATAGGATAGGATCAAAGTTTCTCAATTTTGAATTCAAACTAAGAAAACTGATTTTTTTTTTTTGAAAAGAGAAAGAATGGAAACAAACTCAAAGAAATAGAAATTTCCAAAAAATCCCATCTCATTTTTTTTTAGGATGCAAAATCCAACATAGGCTACCAGCTAGAAAGTAGCCAAGGAATCCGGAAAAGAAGTATAAGCATAGAGCAAAAAGTATGATATGCAAATATTTCATTTCCAAGCACCGTGTTCTCAAATGAACGAGTCCCACCGGGTGTGCCAGCTTGATGGAACGCGCTCCGTGGCGCCCGCTGGGGCGGCTACCGGGGTCGGCGGAACGTGGGAGCCCGTCGGGTCCGGCTCTTTCGCGCCCTGGCGGGCCCTGAAGCGTGCATCAACATTTCTTTTTTGTGGGTGGGTGTGCCAGATTTTCTATTTTACTTGGAATTGCAAGTGGTAATCCGGAGATCAACCTTCGCAAGTAAAAAGGAAATCAACTTCTTTCAAGTTTTCCATTGCACAAATATTTAAGAAAAGAGACATTTTCTTGGTTTGCCGTGAAAGGCGATTTTGTTTGGCATTTATAGCCGATTTTGGCGTTTATAGCCGATTTACAATTTTCATCAATAATGAAAGACAAGAGTTGTGATTTTTGTCTCTTTTAGAAAAATACAAACTACAATGAAAAGCAAGAAAAGGAAGATCTAACTTTTCAGGAGATTGTGGGGGACTCGTTCAGATTGACGATCGCAAGCCATGTATGGGCTTCGCCATCATCCATGCAGATGAGAACAGAAGATGCTCTTGATTCGCTTGGCTTGGCTATAACCTCAGGTTTTTAGGGGACAAAGACCAAGAGAAGGTCCTATGTCCAATAAAAAGCTAAGTAGACGGGCTGAAAAGCCATGTCTAAGCCATTGGAGGTAGCGGGAGAAGGCAAGGACCTTGGGGGGGGGGTGCCCCCCAAGGGACTCTCTTCACCTTGTAGTGGTGGCCGGTGCAGAACTTCAGCAGAGTTTTCTCTCTTTTTTCTTTCTCTGGATTCTTTCTGATCCCTTTTTTTCTGATCTTCTGATTTTCTCCTCTTTTTTCCGATCTTTTTTCGATCCCTATTTCAATGGAATGCTCTCCTATTTATAGGCTTTTGGTAGCCATTTAGGAGGGTTTATGAGCCTTAATGGCTTTAATGGGAGGAGTTACAAGATTTATTTCTTGATTTTGTAACTCCTTTTTCCTTGAATCTGATTGGCCGATGGAGATTAAGGGCTTTTAATCACCTTAATTACCATAATGGGAGGAGTTTCATGGTTTAAATGCCATGAATCAATTGACTTGTAACTCCCAAATGCTTGCTTCTGATTGGGCCGTCCAAAGAAATGAATTAATGACTGCAATAAAGCTAGTCAATTAACCACATTAATTGGTCGCCGAGCAGTCGAAGAGTCGCGGGCCATGCCGTGTCTTCTGGAATTCTTCTGGCGACGATCATCGATGGATCTACATGCTGATCGACATCGGATGAACATGTAACTTCAGACATTGATAGCTAAGAGCGGGCCGGTGACATCTGTCTTGTCGATTTCACGATCGGTCGGACAGAAAGTGCACTTTCTTGGTCAGCCGGTTGGCGATCTTGGAGCGATCACTGATGATTTTATGCTTTTGGAGGTTGACCCGTGATTTTGACGGATGTCGTCGGATATGAGTCAATTTCAAGCACTAAAAATCACATTTTCAGGAAACCACAGGGGCCAAAGTGCGCGAAACGCGAAAAAAGACGGAAAAACGGGTCACCGGCGGAAAATCCGGTGACCCGGACCTCCATGGTCGCCGGCGACCATGGACCGGCGACCATGGCCCATGGTCGCAGGGGCCTGCGACCATGGGCCATGGTCGCAGGGGTCTGCGACCCTGGGGGATTTTTCCCCTTCGGAGCCCGTTTTGCGGTCGTTTTGAGGTCTTTTTCGTCGCCGTTTTCTTCTGTATTTTTCTTGACATTTCTTCTCATTTATTGGCTTGATTTCCCTGTAGAAAACTTGATGAGAATCCTTGCATTTTTAGAGTGCAAAGTTTCTAATTTTCCGGGAAAGCCGAAGACTTTGTCGCGTAGAGCTGCTGATTTTCCGCCAGAAGTCGAAACTTGGTCAAACGATGTCGGAATGACCTGAAATTTGAGGTGAAGCCTCCTGAGCAATAAATAAGACCAACCATAGGCTTTTGTTTGAGTTTTGAAGCCGTTTGGGGTCCCGTCGATGCTTCACTTGATTTTGCTGCGGGGAAAATGCCGAGCTTTGATGTGCGGTCAAACGATGTCCGATTGACCTGAAATTTGACGGGGAGCCTATTGGAGTCATTTTGAGACGTTCCATGGGCTCCGTTTTGGATGTCATGGTCCCGGGTTGCTCTGCCGCCGGTAGGCTTGATTTTCTCTCGGAGCATCGAAACCTGGTCAAACGTTTTCGGAATGACCTGAAATTTGACGTGCAGCCTTTTGGAAGCATGTTGAAGCCACTCATGCACTTGGTTTGATGAGCGAAGGCTCCGGTGGTTTCCGCCGCCGGGAGGCTTGATTTTGCTGCTCGAGCATTGATGGAGGGTCAAACGTTGTCGGTTTGACTTGAAATTTGGCATGGAGCCCTTTTGAGACATGCTGGAGTCATCTGTAGGCTCTGATCGAAGTTTTGACGTCTCCGATGATGTCGCCGCCGGGAGCGCCATTTTAGCTGTCGGAGAAGCGAAGTTAGGCCAAATGATTCTGAAATGGCCCGAAACTTCATATGTACTCTTCTCTTGGCTATCTTGAAGGATCTTGCAGTTTTTGTTTGATTCTGACAAGATTTGATTTTTTGAGAAGTTGCATTGCCTATTTATGGCAGGTTGCGACTTCATGCAGCTTTCTTGATGTTGAAGAGGCAAAGTGACATTTTTGGTGTCAACAACGATCAGTTGAGAGTCTCCAAAGACTTCTAGCATGGTGATACCGGATTCAATGGCGAGTTCCAATCCTAGGATCAGAGCTTGGTATTCAGCTGCATTGTTTGTGCATGGTTCCAATAGCGAGAAAGCATGTGGAATCATGTATCTGTTAGGGCTAACAAAGAGGATGCCAACTCCCGAGATCAGTTGTCTTTTTTCATTTGTCCTGGTTGCACCGTCAAAGTACATGTCCCAAGAGGCATTTGGCGAGAAGGTCTCCACGTTGTAGACGGGTTCGTCTGGGAGATCATCTCTGAGTGGTGAATCTTTAGGCAATGGATGCTCTGCGAGGAAATCTGCTAGAGCTTGGCCTTTGATTGCTTTTTGTGGCACATACCTAATATCAAATTGTGATAGAAGGATGGACCATTTTGCCAGTCGTGCATTGAGAGAACCTGCTTTTGTAACAAGGACCTTCAAGAGGTTGATCCTTGAGACGAGGTAAACTGTGTTGGAAAGCAAGTAGTGACGTAGCTTTTGTACGGCGAACATCACTGCAAGGCATTCTTTTTCGACTGGAGAGTAACGATGCTTTGCACCTACTAGCATGCGGCTGAGGTAATATAGAGCACCTTCCTTTCCCTCACCGTTCTCTTGTGCAAGCAGAGCGCCTACAGAATGATCAAGAGCTCTTGTGTACAAGATGAATGGTTTTCCAGTGGCAGGGGCAGCTAACACTGGAGGTTTGGTCAGGTATGACTTGATATCTTGAAATGCGGCTTCACAGTCGGCATCCCAGACAAAGTCTACACCCTTTTTCATCAATCGAGAGAATGGACGGCATTTCCCCGAAAGATTGGAGATGAACCGTCTGATGTAGGCCAATCTCCCTTGGAGCCCTTTTAATTCTCTCAAGGTTCTTGGAAAGGGCATTTCTAGAATAGCCTTGACTTTTATGGGGTCAAGTTCTATTCCAGCTTTCCGAACAAGGAATCCGAGAAACTTACCCGACGAGACGCCGAAGAAGCATTTTAGAGGATTCATCCACAGTTTGTGTTTGCGGAGTCGGAGGAAGACTTCCCGAAGATCTTTGAGATGGTCTTCTTTTCTTCTGCTTTTGACGGCGAGGTCATCAACGTAACATTCGACCGTCTTGTGCTGCATATCTTGGAATATTTTCATCATAGCCCTCTGATATGTGGCACCAGCATTTTTCAGACCAAATGGCATGACAGTGTAGCAATACACGCCAAATGGAGTCCGAAAAGATGTGTGTTTTTCATCCTCGGGATGCATCTTTATCTGATTGTAGCCAGAGAAGACATCCATGAATGTCATTCGCTCGAATCCGCAGGTATTGTCAATCATCACCTCCGGTATGGGGAGCGGGAATTCATCTTTAGGGCAAGCGCCATTCAAGTCTCTATAGTCAATACAGACTCTGATCTGCCCAGTTTTCTTTGTCACGGGGACAATGTTGGCCAACCATTTTGGATGTTGTTCCTCACGGATGAAGCCGACGCTTTTGAGCTTTTGAACTTCTTGTTCAATTTTATCCATCACATCTGGACGGAATCTTCTTTGGCCTTGTTTGACAGGCTTGATGTCTTCTTGAAGATTGAGTTTGTGGACTGCTACTTTGGGGTCTAAACCAGGCATTTCAGCATAGGACCAAGCAAAGCAATCAACGAACTCACGAAGAAAAGCGATATACTCGGGTAACTCATCATCCTTTATATTCTTGCTTATGAATACAGGACGTGGGTTATGAGGTGTTCCCAAGTTTATCTTTTGAACAGGATCTTCTGTCGGAAGGTTCGAAGGTGGTTCCTCCACAATATTTTCGGAGGCTTCCAACTCAACGAAACCTTCTAGAGTTTCAACTGCATTACCAGACCAAGGCTCTGTTCCTTTCCATGGATTTTCTTGATTGGTGATCTCCTCAAGGCTTGCTATGAGACAGTCCCAATCGCCTATTGAGTCTGGTATTTCTTTTGGAGACGAGGGTTCTTCTGGGTCAGGATGCCACCCGTCTGTGTCATCGGGCGATTCCTCTTCATCATCAGAGAAATCGTACCAATTGGAGGAGCTTCCTGGATCTTTGTCAAACGACTCTTCAAAGAGATATCTAGGGAGATCGATGTCTTTATGGACTTGAGATGTTGAGGCTTGGTCGGTAAATCGACTTTTAGGCCTTTGTGTCAACTGTCTCAGGGGGGTATCCGGATCATACCCTAACCCATGTGAAGACTTTTCTACATATCCGTAGAGTCTCCAATCTTCCAGCTGGCTTTTGGTAAAGGCGGGCCCCAATGGCGTGAGAATACCGCGGCCTTCTCCCAAACCGACTGGGTTATGAGCGTCAAAGCCCATTTTCTTCATGATAGCTTGTGCCACAGGACTATATAGAGATAGTTGAGGCATACCTTCGTTTTGGAAAGGTTCAAGCAAGGAACTTGATGAAGAAGCATCCGATCTATGAAAGAAGATCGGTCTTTGCTTTGGTGATGTTGCCGGAACAACAAAGATAGCAGACGTAGGATCTTCTACATCAGCAGGTGTCTCGATCGGAGTGAGAGCAGGCTGAACTTGCGAGTGTCAGCTTGGCTTGACGATGCATCGTCTTCTGGCTCTGAGTCCGAGTCTGTGTCTTGCATGATAGACACGAGAGAAACAATAAATTTGCCCCTAGGCTTTTGTTTCGCCTTCTTCACTTTAGTCGTGATGACCAAAGGTTTTGAATTCTTGAGGGAGATGACGAAGGGAGATTGACTACTCTCTTCTAATTTGCCGGAGGGTTTGTTTTCTTCCGGTGATTTTTGAGGAGCCTTGCCTTTATCTTTCTGGAGATTTTCAGCAGGGGGTGCTATTTCCTCTTCTTCTTTTTCTCCTTCATACATCTGGGAGTCTGCGAAGTGGACTTCTTTACCTTTGAAGGGTCTTCTGTCCGCAAACACTCGATGTACCATGCCGTCGTCGCCGACGAACTTGATGCATTGATGTAGAGTTGAAGGGACAACACCATTCTCGTGTATCCAGGGGCGTCCGAGAAGGATGTTGTAGCATGAAAGGATTTTTATTGAATACACAGTGACTTCAGAGATAAGATCACCGATCTGCAATTTGAACCTGATTTTGACGATAGGCCTTTGATTACTCCCATCGTATCCAAAGATAGATACGGATGTGTGGCTCAGCTTGTTGGGTGGGATGCCCAACTCTTCAAGAGCCGAAGTGGTGATAAGGTTGAGTGCAGAACCTGGGTCGATCTGAACAGAACCTGGGTCGATCTGAACTCTTTGTATCGGCATTTCTTTGATGTACCCTGTGAAGTACAGGGGTCAGTTGTGCCTTGCTTCGCCAAGTATGAGGTCTTCCTTAGTGAAGGCGATGGTTGCACTGGCTGCCTTTTGAACCGAGAGGCATTGGATGCATGATCCCTCGCTTTTCTCTTTTTCTCCTTTTAAGGAGGTTTCTGAGTTTTTGACCCGGTAGTCCATTTCAATTTGGAGGACTTGTGGGGCATGTTTGTCGATATCCTCATTCAGTTTTTGTAATTCTGAAATGAGATTATCACGAGTGCGTGGAGACATTCGCAATAAATCTAGGATGTGAAGACGCGCAGGTATGTGTTTGAAGTGCTCAACCAAGTCATACTTGAAAGCCTCCTTGGGGCCTGCATGTTCATTGTTTTTGCCACTGGGGGCGCTTACAACATCTTTTCCCGAAGGATTTACATAAGTAAAGGAAGATTGGTTGTAATTCTTGTGGTAGTCCCGGCCAGAGCGGGTGCCTCTACCAACTTCGAGAACTTCTTGAGAAGGATCTTCGTTTGGAAGATTGTCTTCAGGATCAAGAGGCTGTCGTTTTTCATCTACTGGGGATGTATCTGCAGCAGAGTTGCCATCCTCAGTGATTGTGTTGCACGGAGCATTTTCCGGGAGCAAGTCCTGAACAGCATCCAGCAGCTTTTCTTCTGTATTGACTATTTCATCATCCCAAGCATCATTATCTGGGTTTTCTTCATGATGATCAGTCGGGAAGAATGTGTATCCTGAAGTCACAGTCTCAGGAGAAGAAACCTAAGAGGGTGTCATCTCTGTGAAAGTCACGTGAGACGAGGTAGCTCCAGAGGATACATTGCTAGGCGTCGTCGGAGTATAGGTAATCTCATCAGACGATGCTTCAGAAGAGCTATAGTCCTGATATATTACATTACAGGAAGCTCTGATAGGAGATGTTGCCTGCTCGGAGTCAGACTCATCTTCGGATGTAAGAGGATCGTCTATCCAGTAACGTTCTCCATTTTCAGGAGTTAAGGGTGGATGTACCTGATTATCTTCAGGGACTTCAGGCTCTGGGTTGCGAGGAGGCTCGTTAACGTGATTTTGCTCTTGTTCTAGAGCGAGACACTGCAAGATCCTTGCATATTCTTCAAGATCAGGCATGGGAGCCAGATCCTCTTCTTCATCTTCTCCGTGTGGCTCAACATAGTTGATTTCCACTGGAGCAATGACAGGTGCTGGGTTAACAGCATCTTCTTGTGCGGCCACTTGATCTTCTTCATCATCAGACCAGGATCCTTGTGGTTGCAAAGGGTTATACCAGATTACTGGCATAAGGTGAGTTTCAGGAACCCATTCTTCATCGGAGGGATATTCTCCTGTTTCAAGAGATTCCTCCCACTCGTCGGTGTAGTTGGGCTCGAATCCATCGTTGGTGTCGCTGGACTCGTACCCATCAATGGAGAATCCAACTACCGAGTTGCAAGAGTATGATGCCCCCTGCATAGCTTCTTTTTTGAATCGAGGTGGCATGAAATCACTGAGAGTGAAGTTTCTTACCGCCTTTGAAGTCTCTGGAAGGGACGTTTCTGTTGCCCCGAGTGAAGTGGTAGGGGAGGCCTCTGCCTTTTCATGGACTTCTTGTTTTGGCTGGGTCTTCTCTTGCCGTTTGAGCTAGAGGAGATGTTTCCTAGCCAGCCTTCGCTGTAGAGCGGTCGGCTTTGTTTTCACGATCTCCCAATTTTCATCTTCTAGGAGATCGGGATGTACCCATATAGGTTGTCCGTCTGGTGACGGGAAAGGAACCAGCTCCTCGGACGCTTGAGTTTTGTTTATCACCATGAAGGAAGTAGTGATCTTCTTCTTCGGTGATTTTGGTGTTTGTCCACATGACACCATGTTGACGGAGGCAGTCCCATAGTTTTTGTCAAAGGTGATGACTCCGTTTTTCCACATCTCATTGATCTTCTCTCTCACAACGAAGCATTGATTGAGATGATGTGAGATCATCTGATGGTATGGACAGTATCGGGGATCATTGGTTTTGCCAACATCTCCCGGTCTTTTGGGCTCTGGCAAAATAAGTTTGCCATATGCTAGGAGAGCCTCAAAGATTTCCTCAATATCTTCATCAAACGGATATTTCTTTTCTACACGTTCTTTGAAGGCATCAGAGAGTTCAGGTCTCTTACCTGCAGCTCTGTTTTCAGCTTTCTTTGGTTGCTGAGGAGCTGACTTGGTTTGCACATTGAGGACCTCTTTTTTCTTTGGTTTAGAGGTTACAATGGCGGTTGGCTCTTTTCTTGATGACTTCTGACTGTTGAGGTCTTTAATCACCGTTTCAGCTTCCATAGAAGCTTCCAGGAGTTCTCCCAGGTTTTTTGATTTGTTGCCGTTGATTATGGAGCGGATTCTAGCTCTCATGTTGTTTCGGCAGATGTCGACTAGCGGCGCTTGTGGCAGTACATTTGAGCATTTGTACGCCATTGCTTTCCACTTGTGAATGAAGTCGTATGTTGACTCATTCTCCCCCTGTTTTAGGCTGCAGAGTTGAGCCATAGTAACAGGATGATCCTCACCTCGGAAGTGGGTCAGGAAGCGTGTCTCTAGCATTGCCCAGTTCTGGATAGAGTTCTCCGGCAGAGTGGAGTACCAATCGAAGGCCGTACCTTTTAAGGTACTTGCAAAGAGGAGGATCTTGAGGGCATCTTGATCTGCAATAGCTCCCGTCAGGATCTTGAAGTGGATGACGTGCTGTCTGGCTGATCCTTTCCCCGTATATGTTTGGAGAGTAGGATGTTTGAATTTTGTTGGGAATGGGACTGAGTCCATCCATAAGGGATATGGTGGCTTGATCCCATGCTCTTTGAGTATATCCTCTTCTTTAGCTTTGGCGAGGATACTGTCTACGTCCTTTTTGGTAAGGGCGCGTGACTCATTTTCTTCACAATTTTCCTCGTTATTGCGATGATTCGGAGGAGGCTCATTGTTCACCTGATTTTGGACAACAAGGAGAAGGTTTTCCATTAGAGTTTCAATCCTCTGCTGGCCTTCTCCAACTGCTGGATGCGTGTGAACGCATCATCTTGAGGTGGATTCTGAGGTGGTGGCTCAGAATTTGTAACCAGGACGTTCATTCCTCGGGATTCAAACGAAGAAACCGTCCTGGTGACTGAGCTGGGGCTCATTCTTTTTGATGAAGAGCTTGATGAAGGATTACTCTCCCGTCCTTGGCTTGAAGGGGCAGGAGATTCTTCGGGATGTCTTCGTGTCTTAGTGACGCTACGGGTCACCGGACGTCGGACATGGATTTTTTATGCTGACTTTTGGCGTCTTCTGGTTTTTTCAACAATATGGACGGCAGCAACTTGGTCGGGTCTTTCTTTTTCGACCCATTTGTGGGAGACTTGAAGTGTAGGAGGCTGAGTCCTTTGCTTCTCTAGTCTCTTTTGTCGATATGACGCACGGCGGCGTGCTCGACGAGCGATTTGAGCTTTAGTCAGCTCTGGCTGGGCTTTAACAATGAAGGATGTACTCCCTCGGGCACAGCAGCCGAGCTTGTCGTCTTTGTAATTGGGCAAGGACAGGATGCGGACCCGGTCCTTTGCCTATTGCAGTGAAGCTTTGAATCTTTCGAGTTCGGCCCCTGTAGAGATGAAGGGTCGAACTGAAGGAGTGTAGGCCTTGGCAGGTGCTTGTAGAGGCCTAGTGATGCATGATCTGATTTTGGGCTTGTGGGAGCAAGCCGGTTCATGCTGGGTTGACTTGGGAGTCAAGTTGGAGATGGGTCTCTCCTCTTTCATGTAGGCAAGAGGGTAGAACTGGTTCTCTTTGAGTGGGGCCAGGTATGGTGGCTTGGTGGAGATTTGAGACCTTCTTTGTTTTAGGGAAGGTCTTGGAGACCAAGTCTTAGGGTAGACCTGGTTGGTTGTTGGTTGAGGTTTCGCGGGGATGCCGCGGGTTTTAGTATTCTTGGGGTTCGCCCTTGGTGTCACAGAAGTGACACGTTCAGGGCGATCTTTTACTTCTCGGTAGTTGCCTTTGGTGTCACAGTAGTGACACGTTGCGAGGCGACCTTCTGCCTTTTGGCAGGAGCAGTTTCTTCTTCGGGAAGTGGGAATGGTCCCAGTGTCCCGAAGACGATGGTCCGGGGAGTCGAGGTCAACCCGGAGTTCAGAGAGTTGCTGAGGGAGTTGGTGCTTTGGCAGCTAGCAGGGCGCTTGTAAGTGCGCTCGGTTTGCTTCTGTTGAAGCATGAGCTGGTGCTTGTTCTCATCGAAGGTGATGATCAGTGAAGCTGCCATTGTTAGTTTCAAAATTTCTGAAACAAGACCACATCCATTCGTAATCACAAGAATATGATGATCATAAATGGGGAATTCTATGATTTTGTCTTTTCAAATTGCTCAAGGGACATGACCCAAGCAATATGAAGAAGGCAAAAAGCCATAGAGGGTACAATTATTCTGGTTGCAAGCATGGTAGGCTCGAAATGAGCGTTCCAATGACTGTTAGAAGCAATTGTATACCTAAATTCGACTTATCGAGAAGCGGAGCTTGCTCGAGATAAGAAGAATATAAGGTAGGAGTTACAAATGTGCCGGTCACAGATACAGTAGACCCTGAAAGGGCGTACTAGTACCGCTATGCACAAATGTTGGAGATCGCATCCATGAGATGGGATTCTCTGTTTTGAAAGGTTAGAAATGGATTCTTCAAAGAGAGCAGGTGGCATTCCGATTCAAATACGGGCTCAACGATTTCCGCGAGCGCCAGTACTCAGAAGGAAAGAGACCACAATTTCTCGAATCTGAATCCAAAAGTGACGAGTTTTTGAAGATTTTTTTTTTTTTGAAATGATTTTTTTTATTTTATTATTTTTTTTAAAAATATTTTTTTTTTAAGATTATTTATTTTTATTTTTTTGAAGATTTTTTTTTGAAATGATTTTTTTTTATTTTATTATTTTTATTATTTTTATTTTTTTTTAAATATTTTTTTTTAAGATTATTTATTATTTATTTTTTTTTGAAGATTTTTTTTATTTTTATATATTTTTTTTTGAAGGTTTTTTTTTTTTTTTTAAGACGAAAGAGTACACATAGGCCTCCTAACCCGGTCTTATGAAATCTCAATTGATAGAATTGCCCCCAGGTAAGGGTAGGATTACTTAATGAACCCGTTTGGAGGACCCTTGCCTAGAACAGTCAAGCTGTCTCCACACTCTGGACAAGGCTTTTCTTGAGTCAATCATGATCAAAGAACGCAATTAGTTTAACCTTAGTGGTCTATGTCTTTTTTTCCAAATCCCAAATAGACTCATCGAAGAGAAACGATGGCCCAAAACCTTAGTCGAACGGGCTCAACATTTCTGCAAGCACCAAAGAACGATAGGATAGGATCAAAGTTTCTCAATTTTGAATTCAAACTAAGAAAACTGATTTTTTTTTTTTATTTTTTTTTATTATTTTTTTTTTTTGAAATCTCTAATGAACTAATCGAAGAGAAACGATGGCCCAAAACCTTAATCTAATGGGCTCAACATTTCTGCAAGCACCAAAGAACGATAGGATAGGATCAAAGTTTCTCAATTTTGAATTTAAACTAAGAAAACTGATTGTATTTTTTTTTATTTTTTTTATTTTTTTATTATTATTTTTTTTTAAATCTCTAATGAACTCATCGAAGAGAAACGATGGCCCAAAACCTTAATCGACCAGCTTAACATTTCTGCAAGCACCAAAGAACGATAAGATAGGATCAAAGTTTCTCAATTTTGAATTCAAACTAAGAAAACTGATTATTTTTTTTTTTTTTTTTTTTGAAATCTCTAATGAACTCATCGAAGAGAAACGATGGCCCAAAACCTTAGTCGAACGGGCTCAACATTTCTGCAAGCACCAAAGAACGATAGGATAGGATCAAAGTTTCTCAATTTTGAATTCAAACTAAGAAAACTGATTATTTTTTTGATTTTTTTTTTTTTGAAAAGAGAAAGAGTGGAAACAAACTCAAAGAAATAGAAATTTCCAAAAAATCCCATCTCATTTTTTTTTTTAGGATGCAAAATCCAACATAGGCTACCAGCTAGAAAGTAGCCAAGGAATCAGGAAATGAAGTATAAGCATAGAGCAAAAAGTGTGATATGCAAATATTTCATTTCCGAGCACCGTGTTCTCAAATGAACGAGTCCCACCGGGTGTGCCAGCTTGATGGAACGCGCTCCTGCCGAGGGTGCTACCGGGGTCGGCGGACGTGGGAGTCCGTCGGGTCCGGCCCTTTCGCGCCCGGGGGGCTGAAGCGTGCATCAACATTTCTTTGTGTGGGTGTGCCAGATTTTCTATTTTACTTGGAATTGCAAGTGGTAATCCGGAGATCAACCTTCGCAAGTATAAAGGAAATCAACTTCTTTCAAGTTTTCCATTGCACAAATATTTAAGAAAAGAGACATTTTCTTGGTTTGCCGTGAAAGGCGATTTTGTTTGGCATTTATAGCCGATTTTGGCGTTTATAGCCGATTTACAATTCTCATCAATAATGAAAGACAAGAGTTGTGATTTTTGTCTCTTTTAGAAAAATACAAACTACAATGAAAAGCAAGAAAAGGAGGATCTAACTTTTCAGGAGATTGTGGGGGACTCGTTCAGATTGACGGTCGCAAGCCATGTATGGGCTTCGCCATCATCCATGCAGATTAGAACAGAGGATGCTCTTGATTCGCTTGGCTTGGCTATAACCTTAGATTTTTAGAGGACAAAGACCAAGAGGAGGTCCTATGTCCAATAAAAAGCTAAGTAGACGGGCTGAAAAGCCATGTCTAAGCCATTGGAGGCAGCAGGAGAAGGCAAGGACCTTGGGGGGGGGGTACCCCCCACGGGACTTTTTGTCACCTTGTAGTGGTGCTCGGTGCAGAACTTCAGCAGAGTTTTCTCTCTTTCTCTAGACTCTGTCTGTCTGGAATTCGGGATTCTCTGGATACGAGCTCTGGATTCTTTTTTCTCCGATCTGGATTTCAATGGAATGCTCTCCTATTTATAGGCTTTTGGTAGCCATTTAGGAGAGCTTTTATGGGCTTTAATGGCTTTAATGGGAGGAGTTACAAGATTTATTTTTTGATTTTGTAACTCCTTTTTCCTTGAATCTGATTGGTCGATGGAGATTAAGGGCTTTTAATCACCTTAATTACCATAATGGGAGGAGTTTCATGGCTTGAATGCCATGACTTAATTGATTTGTAACTCCTAGATGCTTGCTTCTGATTGGGCCGTCCAAAGAAATGAATTAATGACTGCAATAAAGCTAATCAATTAACCGCATTAAATGGTCGCCGAGCAGTTGAAGAGTCGCGGGCCGCACCGCGTCTTTTGGGATTCTTTTGGAGATGATCACCGATGGATCTACATGCTTATCGACATCGGATGACCGTGTAATTTCAGACATTGATAGCCAGCAGCGGGCCGGTGACATCTGTCTTGTCGATTTCTCGATCGGTCGGACAGAAAGAGCACTTTTTAGGTCAACCGGTCGGCGATCTTGGAGCGATCAATGATGATTTTATGCTTTCGACGGCGGATCTGAGATGTCGTCGGATATGAGTCAATTTCAAGCACTAAAAATCACATTTTCAGGAAACCACAGGGGCCAAAGTTCGCGAAACGCGAAAAGAGACGGAAAAACGGGTCACCGGCGAAAAATCCGGTGACCCGGACTTCCATGGTCGCCAGCGACCATGGGCCAGGGTCGCTGGCGACCCTGGGCTAGGGTCGCGGGCTGCGACCCTGGGGGTTTTTCTCCCCTTTTTGGTCCGTTTTGCGGTCTTTTTCGTCACCGTTTTCTTCTGTATTTTTCCTGACATTTCTTCTCATTTATTGGCTTGATTTCCCTGTAAAAAAACCTGAATGAGAATCCTTGCATTTTTAGAGTGCAAAGTTTCCAATTTTCCGGGAAAGCCGAAGACTTTGTCGCGTAGAGCTGCTGATTTTCCGCCAGAAGCTGAAAACTTGGTCAAACGATGTCGGAATGACCTGAAATTTGAGGTGGAGCCTCCTGAGCAATAAATAAGACCAACCATAGGCTTTTGTTTGAGTTTTGAAGCCATTTGGGGTCCCGTCGCCAGTATACTTGATTTTGCCGCGAGGGAGATGCTGCGCGTTGATGTGCGGTCAAACGATGTCCGATTGACCTGAAATTTGACAGGGAACCTATTGGAGTCATTTTGAGATGATCCACAGGCTCTGTCTTGAAAACCATGGTCCCGGGGAGCTCCGCCGCCGGTAGGCTTGATTTTCTTTCGGAGCGTGGAAACCTGGTCAAACGTTGTCGGAATGACCTGAAATTCGACGTGCAGCCTTTTGGAAGCATGTTGAAGCCACTCATGCGCTTGGTTTGATGAGCGAAGGCTTCGGTGGTTCCCGCCGTCGGGAGGCTTGATTTTGCTGCTCGAGCATTGATGGAGGGTCAAACGTTGTCGGTTTGACTTGAAATTTGGCATGGAGCCCTTTTGAGACTTGCTGGAGTCATCCGTAGGCTCTGATCGAAGTTTTGACGTCTTCGATGATGTCGCCGCCGGGAGCGCCAATTTAGCTGCCGGAGAAGCGAAGTTAGGCCAAATGATTCTGAAATGGCCCGAAACTCCTTGTGTACTCCTCCCTTGGCTGTCTTGAAGGATCTTGCAGTTTTTGTTTGATTCTGACAAGATTTGATTTTTTGGAGAAGTTGCATTGTCTATTTATGGCAAGTTGCGACTTCATGCAGCTTTTTTTATGTTGAAGAGGCAAAGTGACATTTTTGGTGTCAACAATTATTTAAAGAAAGTTTGAAATGAAAGACCTTGGAAAAACGAGATTCTGTCTCGGATTGCAAATCGAGAGAAATTCTAATGGGATGTTGGTCTATCAATCTAATTATACCGAGAAGGTTTTAAAATGATTTGGTATGGACAAGGCACATCCATTAAGCACCCCTATGGTTGTCGGGTCTCTTGATATAAAGAAAGATCCATACCGTCCCATCGAGGAAAATGAAAAGTTATTAGGTCCCGAAGTACCATACTTAAGTGCTATTGGAGCTTTGATGTACTTGACACAATGCACTAGACCAGATATTGCATTTTCTGTGAATCTACTTGCCAGGTATAGCTCTGCACCAACTCAAAGGCACTGGATTGGTATTAAACACATCCTACGATATCTGCGTGGAATAACTGATTTGGGAATATTTTATTCTTACGATCATAAGGATTCCAGTTTAGTAGGATATGCATATTCAAGTTATCTCTCTGATCCTCATAAGGGTCGATCATAGACAGGTTATGTGTTTCTAAATTGTAATGCCGTCATTTCTTGGCATTCTACTAAACAGACTTTGGTAGCTACTTTCTCCAACCATGCTGAAATTTTGGCTCTTTATGAAGCCAATAAGGAATGTGTGTGGCTAAAATCTTTAATCCAGTATGTTCGTAGTTCTTGTTAATTACCTTCTATTGCAGGTATCCCGAATATTATCTATGAAGATAATGAAGCATGCATAAGATAGATTCGAGAAGGTTTTATTAAAGGAGACAAGACTAAGCATATAGCACCGAAGTTCTTCACTCATGAACTTCAGAAGAATAATGAAATTGAAGTCAAGCAAGTTTGTTCAAGTAACAATCTGGCTGATCTATTTACCAAATCTTTGCCAAAATCAGTATTCCAGAAGTTTGTATATGAGATTGGCATGCGTAGAGTTCACCATCAAACTATGTAAATGGTTGCTGTCATCAGGGGGGTGGTTTATCAGGGAGCATCCTGAAGTATGCTACCCATGAACATTTGTGCGCTGTACTCTTTTTCCTTCTCTGGGTTTTATCCCACTGGGTTTTCCTAGTTAAGGTTTTAACGATGCAGCATTATGCACATCCAACACCAGTTCAATGATCTTGAAGAATGTTGTACTCTTTTTTCCTTCGCTTTGGTTTTTTCCCACTGCGTTTTTTTTAATGAGGCAACTGTCATTGAATGGTGGTCGTCCAAGGGGGAGTGTTATAAGATATGGATCTTAGGTGGATGCCCACTTGAGATGAGTTAGGGTTAAATTTTGGTTTCCTCTTTTGTGGGGTTACTTTGCCTATATATAAGTATCTCTACCTTTGTATTGCATACACATAATGAGATAATGGAAAACTCTCTCCCTTCTCTCTTTAATATTCTCTTTTGGCCTCCCCCCTTTCACAACAGGTGCTTCTTTTTCTTTTCTTTTTTTGATAACGGAGGGTGTCCTTGCCCTTTAGGTCGGACTAATCCCTATGGACCCAGGGGAAGCTAGGTAAATCCCCTGTGGCCCCAGTGTGGTAGCACAATTTCTAACCCTCAACCTCCGAGAGGAAACCCATGGTCCTATGCCAACTGAGCTACCCCTCGGGGTTTACTCGGTGCTTATTTAATACTTGTAGTTTGCATAATGATATATAAGGTGCAATTAGAATTGAGTTGTCCCAACTCCCAAGGGTTCTTGAGTGTGCTAAATAACTAGATTGAAGTTAAATTCTGAAACAAAAAATAAAGTAAATGGAGGGTTATAAGACTATTAATTCACCTTCGACCATGAAAGCATCACACACACACACACACACAGAGTTAAATTCTGAAACAAAAATAAAGTAAATGGCTGGTTATAAGACTATTAATTCACCTTCGTCCATGAAAGCATAAAAAAGAACTTCAAATTTGTTAAAAAATGCTGCAAGTATATCTTCTTTCCTTAGTTGGTGTGCTGAACCCAACTGATGTAGCTTAGAATTCAAGCATGTAGTTGGCTTGCCATTATCCATATTCAAGGCAATTCCTGCAAGAGTATCACTTGCTTAAAAAAATCAGCATGACATGATTTCTTAGAGAGTCCATTTCCAGAACATAATGTATAGATAAGAGATGGGCGGCTCCTGATTATTACAAGAGACCACAAAAGGAACAACAACACAGATAATGATAATGTTATCAATGCAATCAAGGGATTAAGGGCCTAAGGCATCACGAAGATACCTATAGAGACTGTCATCTCAACCAAGGCACATACAAATGATGCTAGCTAAATGACAATAGCATTTAACACAAAAGAAAAAACAGGCCCTTTTACCAGCACTGACATTAACTTCTTTGATTTGTATGTTAAGGTGCAAAGGATGCCTCCAACTTTAAGACCATCCAAATAAAGGTCATTTGGCCATTTTATCTTCACATCAAGATGTTGTAAGCCCTGAGATTGGATCATAATTGCAAAACAATGTATGAGATATCAAATCATTCCAATTTGTACCCCAAAATAGGAAAAAAATGGAACCTGATATGCAGACCATGAAGTAACTTAAGGGCACACAAGATCCATGCAGACTAAGAATATTCTAATTCAAACTCTCAACCATTTCTTTGTTGTAACAGTGTGAAAAGTTAATGCAGTTACCTTGTCAAACGCCGTTTTAATTTCATTGCTTCAAAGTTAGAACAGTATTTCTGTGTATAGGATAATTAATAATGGCATATTATATATTATATATATTAAAGCAAAGGGGAAGGTGGGCTGTGAGGGATGCTACCTCTGTTATAAACTGTCATGAGATGAGAGGAAGAAGGAGAGGACAATATTGGAGAGAAACGAATACCTCAAATGGGAGGATCATCCATCATTTTATAATCTCATTATACCCTTAAATCAAGGGCTTTACATGCTAACAATATAAATCAAATCACCTAGGCCATACAAGGAAGTATTATGAGACAAATTAGCATAATCAAACAACTAGATTTGATCCCACGTATGGGACTATATATAGGCTATATGGCCTTAATGGGCTGGGCCTAAACCTTGTTTTACAGAGCCCATTATCTTCTACACTCCCCCTCAAATTAATGTGGTAAGGCAGAAAACATCAATTTGCTAGTGAAATCATGATGACGCGTTTTGGGAAGAGCTTTTGTGAAGATATCCGCCAACTGGTTAAGAGTAGAGACATGAGGCAAAGTTATCTTTTCAGTAACAACATGCTGACGAATGAAGTGGCAATCAATCTCAATATACTTCGTTTTTTCATGAAAAATCGGATTGTTTGCAATTCGGGTAGCACTGGTGTTGTCCACATGAAGAGGTGTAGAGCTACCAACAGTGACGCCAAATTCACAGAGAAGATGGCGTAGCCAGATGATTTCAGCACTCGCGGATGACATAGCCCGATATTCTGCCTCAGTAGAAGATTTCGAAACGGTGGTTTGCTTTTTGCACTTCCATAAAATCAGAAATTCCCCAAGAAACATGCACCAGCCAGTGGTAGATCGCCGAGAATCGGGGCAACCAGCCCATTCAGCATCCGCATAAGCAGATAAGTGCAGAGAAGCGCTCGAAGAGTAGAAGAGACCATGATTAAGGGTGCCTTTGATATAGCGGAGTATGCGCAAGGTAGCAGTAAGGTGAGGTTTATGAGGATTGCTCACAAACTGGCTAATCGTATGAACAGCATGAGAGATATCCGGCCAATTCATAGTTAAGTGAAGCAAACTACCAACTATCCTTCGAAAAACAAAGAGGTCATCCAGGGGAGGGCCATCATCCATACTGATCTTGTTGTTCAACTCCATAGGTGTATCAAAAGCGTGAGCATCATCAAGTCTTGCCGAACAAATCTATAGCATATTTCCGCTGATAAACCCGAATCCCAGATTTGCTATGCAAGAACTCTAGCCCCAAAAAGTATGTGAGAGGACCAAGATCCTTCATTATGAAGTGGCGAGTGAGATGATGTTTGAGATCCGTAACGCTGGCACTATCATTGCCACTGATAATCATATCATCAACATAGACTAAAAGGAAAGTGTATCCCTTCATTGTCCATCTAATGAAAAGTGAGCTATCTGAATAGCTCTGATGAAATCCTACTTGAAGAATTGCAATTCAGAATTTATCAAACCAAGCCCTGGGAGCCTGCTTAAGTCCATACAAAGATTTTCACAACGTACAAACATGCTTAGGAGAACAAGCATATCCTGGAGGAGGCTTCCGAACTTCCTTCTCTGGAGACGCGCAACGGCGACTCCGACGATCCGTTTTCCATGGCTAAGACGAGATGGCAAGACCCAGGTCACTGTTGAGTACTTCAATGACAAGGGCATCATGGTCCCCATTCGGGTCCACACGGTCCTCATCTCCACCCAGCATTACAAAACTGCCACCAATGATGAGATTGTTGCTAGGTGCATGTGATCAAGCTTGTCTTCCCTGACAAATACCTTGACAAGAAGACCATCTTCCACCTTAACCCATCAAGTTGTTTTGTGATTGGTCGTCCTCATAGTGATGCTGGGCTTATTGGGCGCAAGATCGTTGTTGGAAGGACCCTGTTAGGGTTAGGTTTCAAGTCGAGTTCGGGTCAGGTCAAGCTGCTGGACTTGTCGTCGCCAGAGATGGTAGACCTACCGTTTCCCAAGGAGGAAAGCCAGTCGACGATTTGGTGTTTCTTGTTCTCTATTACAGAATAGAGGAAGGTAGATACATGGAAGAAGAGGCCTGGTTCCAGGCTACATCAGGGTACAAGAGGTTGGTTCCAGGAGGGAGAATACAAGATTTGAAATTTTAAAATTCAAAATTTTATGCCTAAAACAGTTGAAAGGGCAAATTAGTCCTGAAACATGTGATTGTGTGAATTTAGGGACCTCTGGCTGCAAATAGTCTAACTGCTTGGACCATAGCCCTTAAAAAGAATTTGCCTGGACTAGAGGCTGGATAGATTCAATTCTAGGGACCTTTCGCTAATTATCTCTAAAAATAAATTAGTGAAGGTAATAAATAGTTACAACACATTTACCAAGATTAATCACAAACCTGCTGCTGCCAAATACTTAGCAATATGCGTCTGGAAACTGTGTAGCAGGCTCAAACTTATGGGCCCTTCGGGAATTTCTCTAGTCCTTGCCTGGACAACAATTGAAGTTCGTTGATGGACTTCTACCTGTTCATGGACTTCTATTTGCTCTTGGGCTTCAGGTTGTTCTTCAACTACTTCTTCAACATCCATGTCCACTGCATCATCGGCCTCATCAGTTCCCCTTGACTCATCAGCGACAAACCTCTAACGCAGTCTCCTGTTCGACATCGTGGATTGAATCCTAGAGGTACTGAGCACATCCATATATATATATATATATATAAAGAAAATCAATTAAAAATCAGTATAGGAAATTAGATAGTGAACTATTCGGCAATGAGTCATAGCCTCCTAAAACATTGTTCAGCCCTGATTATCCGTGTGGATAATGTATGTTCAGCATTACCTCACCGTAATACTATGATCCGTTATGTTATGTAAGGCCGTCTAAATCCTAACTATTTGAACTTATGATGCCACAAAGGTACGACGTTTACGGTACATTGAAGTCGAACAGATTCTTCGAATTCGGGCCCACAGTGCCGAACAGTGTCGAGAAATTTAAAAAAAAAAAAAAAAAGATGACAATGGCTGGAAATGGGAGAGATAGAAGCGGAGGAGGGGAAAAAAACCTCTCAAGAAACCAAATAATGGATCTTAAAAGAACACTAGAAGCATTTCTAAGCAAGCAAAGATATCGAAATTACTCACAGACATTGAGATGGTAACGGAAAACAGTAATACAGATTGAAGATGAAGGCACAGAGAGTACAGAGAGATGTTGAGTCAGGAGGAGGTGCAGCAGAAACGTCCTGGTGGGGGAGCTCGTCGAGATCCAAGAACTCGTGGAGGTCACAAGGAGTCAGGAGGTGCAGCGAATCGTCGAGTCACTGAAATGGGATGGAAGGAGTTGAAATGTAAAGTGTAGGGAGAAAACACAACGAGTGAATAAAATGGGCGTTTTAGGAAAAATGCAGAGTGTAGAGAGAAAAAAGAAATATCTTACACTAAAAATAACTGTGTAAAGAAATGTAGTGTGTGGAGAGCCATTTATAGTGTGCAAGCAACACCCCTCTCTGACAAAGAGCCATTTACAGTGCGCCGGTAGCAGCCCTCTGTTAAAAAAAAAGAGTCGTGGTATAGCTAGAGGTGAAAATCTGGGCGGGCAGCCCATGCCCAGCACGGGCCCGGCCCGAAAAAACCATGCCTGAGCCGTGCCTGGGCCCATTGACTTGGTCAACGGGCCGGCTCAGCCCTGCCCGACAGCCTCACTGGGCCGTGCTGGGCCAGGGTTGCCAGGCCCGAGGCACGGCACGGATTCAGTGCCCTAGAGCCCGTGGGCGGCACGGCCAAGCCCGCGAGGGGCCCGGCCCAGGCATGGCCCGCAGATAGCCCCCAACGACTCTTTTTTTTAAAAAAATCCCCCCACTTCTCAAAAAAGGGTCTTTTCACATTTTTAACCCCCTCCAACAGCTATAAACGGTCATATGGGCGGGTATTAGTGTCTTTTGATCATTTTTTACCATTATACCCCGCCAACTGCTATAAAACGGTCATATGAGGGGTATTTTATGCCATTTTATCACTTAGGAATTCTATAAATAGCCCTCATTCCTCTCATTTCTCTACACTCATCTATTCTCTCATTTCTCACACTCCCTCTAAAGTTCTAAGGCTCTAAGCTCTCCATTGTCTCATTCTAAAGTCTAAGCTCTCTATACAAAGTTTTCTAAGAAGTGAAGAGTGAGGGTGACTTCTCTAAAGTGGAGGATTCAACTAAGAAGAACTTCTCCATTAGCTCTCCCTCTCTCATAAAGGTATTACTTATCTTTAATTTTGAGTTTTACT
The DNA here is from genome assembly GCA_028538565.1 of Umbellularia californica. NCBI lineage: Eukaryota > Viridiplantae > Streptophyta > Magnoliopsida > Laurales > Lauraceae > Umbellularia > Umbellularia californica. Next base: position 19,618,531 of record JAPQWN010000011.1, on the reverse strand, counting down.
TAGTAATAATATACATAGTAATATTATATATTAAGTCTCATCTTCTCCCCTTTCTTATATAAATTATCACAAAAAACACATTATACATAATTATTTATTAAAAAAAATTATCTTTTATTTAGAAAAATGGCTGGACCATCACAACCTTTCAATCTTGACTTCTCTCTAAATGAGGAAGATCCTGGTTTTATTCATTTAGATCAAAATCAGGATATAGAAGTAGATAGCACTAATCCCCAAAATCCTGCATCTTCGGTTGCTACAACTAAAAAGAAGAGAAAATCAAGATTAACTTCTCCTGTGTGGACTTATTTTGCTAAAGTTACTATCCCATGTCCTACGAGAGGAACAAAGGAAAAGGCACAGTGTAAATTTTGCAAAGATCTCCTCAGTGGCAAATCATCAAATGACACTGGCCACCTTAATAAACACATGAAATCGTGTATACTCAAACACACAAATACCGCTAACGATGGGGGAAAAGGTGGGAGCCGTGGGATGGTTCAAACACAACTTTCTCAAACAAATTCATCTGGCGGTTTAGGAATTTTCAATTATGACCCTACTAATGCTAGATATCAACTTATTAAGTATATAATTTGTGCCCAAATCCATTTGTACTTTCCGTAGACCAACGTTTTGAAAGATTTTTGAGGTCTGCCTTTGTTCTTTCATGGCAAAAAATATCTAGAGTTACTGCTAGAAATGATGCAATAAAAACTTTTTTGAAAGAAAAAGAGAATTTAAAAAATGTTTTTGAAAATTTACCTGGAAAAATAGCTTTTAACTTCAGATTTATGGACCTCTAAACAAAATCTGGGGTACATTGCAATCACATCACATTATATTAATAGTGATTGGGTGATGCAAAAAAGAATAATTTCGTTTTCTATGCTAGAATTTCCACACACTGGTGCTAGGATAGGGTCCACCATCCTTGAAAAACTTAGAGAATATAGAATTGAAAATAAAATAATTTTTATAACTTTAGATAATGCAAGCACTAACAATGTCGCAGTAGAGTTACTAAAACAATCACTTCAACTTGATTTAAATGGAGATCTATTTCACAATAGATGTGCATGCCACATCATAAATCTTATTGTACAAGTAGGGGTGAAATTAATTAGAGATGATTTAGAAACTATTAAATGGATTGTAGGATACATTTTTTGTTCTCCCTCGCGAAAACAATGGTGGAGGGACATATGTGTAAATTTGAATCTAAGACCAAAGAAAATATCATATGATGTAAAGCATAGATAGAATTTTACCTATAAAATGTTAAAAGAATCATGTGCCTATAAAATGACACTAAATCAATATTGTCAACTTTATTTGGAGTATGAAAATATTTTTATAAGTGATGATGATAAATGGACCCTTCTTGAGATAATAAGAGATTTTTTAGAAGTTTTTCATGATGCAACATTGTTTTTTTCTGGGGTATATTATCCCACATCAAATAAAGCTTTAGCTCATTTTTATGAAATAAGTCTTACTTTTAAAAAGTATAGAGATTTTCCAATTTTTCAACTCATGTGTATACAAATGGAGGCAAAGTTTTCATCATATTGGATAATAGTTCCTTTAACATTTTGTATAGCTGCTGTATTAGACCCTAGATTGAAATTACAAGGTGTAGAAACCCTTCTTGATGAAATAAACTCTAATATGAATACACCTAATATAAATGACATGACAACAATTAAGACACAATTAGAAACACTTTATTTGGATTATGCTACCCGATTAGGTAGATCCATAGCACCCACGGTCCCAACAGGTCCTCCCCAAGTACATAAAGTAAAAAAGAAGGTTATTTAGAGTATTATGAAGAAATCTCATGGAAGTAACTCCTCTTCTTCCGGAGGATCTTACAACCTTAATGAATTAACAATGTACTTGGGGAGCGATCCTATTGCAGTCGAAGATGAAGAAGAAGATGATTTTGATCTTTTGGCATGGTGGAAATCATTCGAAACTAAGTTTCCCGTGCTTTCTGCCATAGCCCGTGATATACTAACAATACTAGCATCTACAGTTGCATCAGAGCGGGCATTTAGTGCAAGTGAACGCCTTATTGACCCCAGGAGGACTATGCTTTCAGAAGAAACCGTTGAGACCTGCATATGCTTATGGGATTGGTATCAAGCACAGGATAAGGAACAACACCTCGATGATGATGAGATCGAGATAGAAGACGAGCTAGCAGCGTTACATATATCATAGTATAATTGTTTTTTAGAATGTATCATAGGCTTTCAACTTGTAATTTATTTTTTAGAATGTATCATAGGTTTTTGAAGTTGTAATTTATTTGTTAGAATTTATCATAGGCTTCTAAAGTTGTAATTTATTTTTTAGAATGTATCATAGGTTTCTAAAGTTGTAATTTATTTTTTAGAATGTATCATAGGTTTTTAAAGTTGTAATTCTTTTTTCATTTATTAGAAGGTTTGAATTTCATTATATATATTGATCCAAGTTCAAACTTGTAATTTTTTTGAACTTTTGTAACTTAAATTTCAAGGAAATACAATTTATTTGATGTATTTTTTCAAAACATCATTAGTGTTATTCTACTTGTTATTTCTCTTAATTTCTTTATTTTAATGAAATTGGTCCAAGACATATTTTTTAAAGAACCTAAAAAAAAGACATAAAGAACCTAAAAAAAAAAATTTTTTTTTAAAAAAAAGAGGAGGGGGATATGTGGGCTGCCCACGGGCTGCACTGCCCAGGCCCGACTAGGGCCCGGGCCGGGCCCTTCTTCAGTGCATGGCCCGGCCCAGATTTTCACCTCTAGGCCCCTATAGCAGCTCCCTTTATATATAGCCCCCCAAGATTTCTTTGTTTTTACGTAGTGGTCCCTCCAAGTCCAACGCAAATTTTCTGGGGTTCGCACCTGATTCTGTGTTCTTTAGCCTCTTCCATTTCCAAGTGAGTGACCGCAATGGAGGAGTTGCAGAGTGCCCTATCGACCCATGCCTTGGCCGTTTCGTCTCTCCCTGACAAAGGTCGCTGCCTCGTTTCCACCCGCTCCTTCGCTCCAGGTCTCTCTCTCTTCTTATTTTCCATTTCTTACTCTCTCTCTCTCTATAGATTGATTTGTTGAAAACAAGGATAGTGTGAGACTTCGGTTCTCAATCTGGTATTCCTTTCAGGAGAAGTGATAATCTCGCAAGAGCCTTATGCCTGTATACCAAACAACCCCTCTGCTGATTTAAGATGCGACGGATGCTTCGCGTCTGGAAACCTCAAGAAATGCTCGGGCTGCCGGATGACTTGGTATTGTGGAAGCACATGCCAGGTGTATTTTTCGTAAACATCTTTTGTGAGGTTTTTATCTTTATCAGTTCCTGTTTGTAGTTGCGATGATGAGATTAGTCATGAAGTATTATATGCTCTATATTTATTAGGTTATGCAATGTGTTGATGTTATCATATAATCGACCGCAGGCACAGGGTCAACTAAATTATTTTTGCTCTTCTTAGTTCCTGTTGGTATCTGTGATGATTAGATTAGCCATGAAGTATTACGTGTTCTATATTTATTAGTTGATACAATGTGTTAAAGTATCATATAATAGACCGCGGGCATAGTGTCAATTATATTTTTTTTCTTATTGTAACTGCTTCTACTGAACCAATGTGAATGATGGCATGTGGCAATTGATCATTCAATAGTCTTGTTAGTTAATGAATGTGAGCGGAACTTGGACTTTGTGTATTGATGATATATTGTGCATAAGCTCTTTTATGTAGATTTTTACATATGTGCCCTGTAGCATTTTCATGAATTGTTTTTATGGCAGGAGCATGGGGAATTTTATTGTCCTTGCTGATCAGGATCTTTGTACTCATCATCGATGTTTAGGAGTCGTGTTTGTTCTTTGAAGTTTTTTTTTTTTTTTTTTCATGAATTCTTCTTTTAGGGTGGTTAGCATCTATGTATTTATCAATTTTAAGATTCTTCTTTTAGGGTGGTTAGTATCTGATTAGGGGCCTCATCTTGTTTTTTGTTTTCCTGTTTTTAGCTTGCCAGTATACATCTCTTGTACTGCTTGCTTCTGTTAATAAAAGTAACCATTCAAAAAAAATATATTTTTTATTTATTGTTGACTAAGGGGACTCACAAATGTTATCCATTGTTCCAATTATTGTAATGGTACCATGCCTGACTTCCCATTGGGCTAGTTTGTGCTTTCTCAAGCATGTTACGGCAATTATGGTATCCTGTCTGACTTCTTGTTTGCGCTTGTGCATGTGTCTTATAGAAATAAGAATTGTTTAGTTTTTGGAAAGAATAATCTCTTTCATTACCTTGCATGATAATTGAATCTTTTCATTAAACACAATTTTTTAATTATCTTACAACATCTCATCTAATATATTAACTTTTATCAGAAATCAGAATGGAAGTTGCATCAACTTGAGTGTCAAGCTCTTGCAAGCCTTACCGAGGACAGACGGAAAATGCTTACACCTTCTATACGTTTAATGGTGAGACTCGTCCTCAAAAAGAAACTGCAAAGTGAACAGGTGAGTAGATTGTTGTTATGAACTAGGTGGCAGAAAAAAATTTTACTCCAGACGAAAATCCATATCCAGATTGTGGTACCTGCAGTGCACATCAGGAGTGGTCTTGTCATTTTATTATTTGTTTATATATATTGTGTAATTTCTACAAGTTTTGTGTTTGAATGCTCTGCCTTATAGATTCCTTTGAACCTTGTTAAATGCTAGGAGTAGAATAATTCCCTTCAATATGTTTTGTAGAATTTCGTCCTAGTTACAGGAATGCCACACTGGGCAATGCGTCAACCAATTTTTTTTTACAGATAGTACCTTACATACGTACATACATATATATATATATATATATTTTTTTTTTTTTTTTTTCTTTTGCTGTACAGGTTATGCCAACTACTAGTGTAGATAACTACGGTTTGGTGGAGGCATTGATGGATCGTATCCTTATTTCACTTATATTTATTGGTGAATGTCGTGGTTAACATATTTATTGATATTTTGAAGGCTTATTCAGATGGATTGTTTAATTTAAGTGTTGATTCCACTAAGATATGTCCGACATTGGTGAGGAAAAGCTAGTAATGTATGCACAGATGGCTAACCTTGTCAATTTGCTACTTCCATCATTGGAGATCAATATAAAAGAGATTACACAAAACTTTTCCAAGGTATTTGTGATAATTTATTTTATGGTGTCATATACTTCCGAGGTTGTATTCAGTTGTTTTTGTTCTTCAATGAAGCACTAGTTCCCTTGAATTGATCCTTTCCTGCCATGATCTTATATAATGGCTTTATTGAGAATTTGAGATATTGGTACTCTACTGAAACCTTGTTAATGCTGTTTTATTTCTCATGCAGCTTGCTTGTAATGCTCATACAATTTGTGATAGTGAACTGAGGCCCCTTGGGACGGGGTTGTATCCTGTAATTTCCATTATTAACCACAGGTATCAATTTCTATTTTCTTCCTTTAATGTAACTTGTATAGTTTCCACATAATACTTCTATCACCACTACTAGGGGTGTAAAAGAAAACCGAAAAACCTTCTAACCGAACCGAACCAAACCGAACCGCGGTTGATAACCGTGTTTCACGGTTCGGTTACAGTTAATGAAATCCAAAAACCGCACGGTTCGGTTCGGTTCGGTTACGGTTACGGTTTTCTGTGATAACTCACGGTTATTAACCGAACCGAACCGTAAAATACGGTTCGGTTAACCGCATACAGTTAACCGTACCGTTATACAAATAAAAGAAAAAATAAGGAGGCTGAATGAAATACTTGTTAACTCAGTAACAAAACCTAGCTCTCTCAACTAGTCAAGTCCAAGCCCATTTCTCCATTTCTCGCCTCTTTCTCTCGACTCCCAGCCCCTTTCTCACCTCTCTCTCTCTCTCTCGCCTTCAAAAGATTCAGCCACAAACGAAGAAGAAGGAGACGCGTCTCTCTCTCTCTCTCTCTCCTCATTCGCCAGATCCAGGTAGAGAGACTCATCTTCTTCGTATGGAAAACCCTAATGTGAACGGTTTCTCTCTTCTTCTTCTTCTTCTTTTCCTTCTTTTTCTAATTTTTTTTCATCTTACAGCCTCTATGCTTTAGAAAAATCATCCCCTGTCTAGTAGTGGTAACTGGCTGTTCGAACCCTTGTCTAGTAGTGGTAACTGGATTTCTCATCTCTCTTCTATTCTCCATCTCACAGCTCAGAAGAAGAAAAGAAGACAAAAAAGAGGTCACACCCAGTTTGCATATTCCATATGAAATGCCCCTTCCAATTTTGGCCCTTTTCACACCTAACTGATTTGTTTTTTTTTTTTTTCAATACCCAATAGAAGAAGAAGAAGAGTAAGTTATGATTCTGTTTAGATGTTTGTGTTTTTTTACCCTTTTTTTTTCCCATGTATCTTAGTGGGTTTATTTCATCTTTGGACATTTAAACCTACCCATCACTGTACCTTCTATTAATTAGGTATGTATTTGACTGTTGAAGTGATTTGGAAAGATATGATTATTAAAAATAAGAGCTTATCTAAATTGCAGATTGTATTTATGCTTTGATGTTCAAAGTCCATACTTTCTATCTCAATCATATCATCTCATAACAAACTAATGGTTATGAGGGGCATTCCATAAGTAATCCTCACAAGTCAGATTCGGGGTCACATTGCTTGAGATTCATACTATTGAAATGGTGGGTCTTCAATGGGCATGGTGATTTTTAATTTTGTTTCTCTGAATTAGACCTTCAATTTCTGACAAAACAGAACAGACACAATTGAAACAGAATAGAACAACTATTTTGATACGAAGAAAAAATAGGGACTTTTTTATCTTGTTTTATAAGTGTCTTTTTTCTATTGACAGCGTTAGCTTTAATGTTTTGGTTGCTTTATTAACTCTCATCAACACTATATGGGTGTGATGCCTGGCTGCAGCAAGGGCTTGGATTTGGACTTCGCATGGATATCTAAGTCTGTATGTCTCTGTGCAACTCTCAGTAACATGAGATAATTGTGTTTTCTACAGATGAGAAACAAGAAATCAGGACAGCTTTTTTCCACAGTTATTAACCGTAACCGAACCGTCTAATATGGTTAACCGCGGTTCGGTTTTTGTGGATACGGTTACGGTTACGGTTTTGAAAGATAGAAAACCGCGGTTACAGCTTGTTAACGGTTTTCCCAACATGACCAATTAACCAAATCGTTACACCCCTAACCACTACACTGGAGCTTCTCAGTAAATTAGGCTTAAATCATTAGTGTGAATTTTCTTTTGTGTGATTGTTTTAGCTGCTTGCCGAATTCAATATTGGTTTTTGAAGAGAAGAAAGCTGTGGTTCGTGTTGTGGAAAATATACCCGAAGGTGCAGAGGTAAGATAGCTTTCACTATCCTTTGCCTACAGCTTTATTAGGATCATTAGAATTGTTCTCTCTTTGATTTTTGTTTTTTTTTTCTAATTTATTTATGCAGTTGCGTCATAATGTTAATTTCATGAATTTTTACTTAGGTGTTGATAAGTTACATAGAAACTGCTGCAAGCACCACAACACGACAGAAGGCCCTCAAAGAGCAATACCTTTTTAATTGCACATGCATCCGTTGCAAGAAAGCGGTACAGTTCTAGAAATTTAGTTAGTGTTGAGTTGTTGCTTGTCAGTGCTTATTGCTATGGTTGTAAATGAGCCAATCTAAGCTTTACCAAAATTGAGTTTGAGCTCAAGTCAAACTTGAGATCAGCTTGAGCTCCACCTGACCAACCTTTTCCGAGCATGAGTTTGGAATGAACCAAGTCAAGCTTGAGCTTGGCTTTATTTTTTCTCTAATCTTACCATATATCAACTATGATAAAACTTATATACGTTTAATGAGAAAGAGAATGTACGTTGACGTACTCAAATAACAAGGAGACAAGCTCCTTGTGATTGCTATTGACCAGTTTTCATGTAGCTATTTAAATCTCACAGCTAGATTAGCTACAGTTCATTACATTTCCAATAATGCCGGGCTATAAAATATGTAGATATCCTGGCAAGATTAGCTACAGTTCATTACATTTCCAATAAGGCAGGGCTATAAAATATGTAGATATCCTGGCAATTATTGAGATATTATAGAAACATAAATGTGGTCTTTTGTATACCAGATTTTCACTGCAATGAATGAGATTTACAGACTAGAAGTACGACAAGGAAAAGCATTTGAATTAGAAAAGTGGTAGAAGCATCAGCGAAGTTTGATGTGCCTATAGTAGGAGATAACGTTCAACCGGGTTATCATAAACCATCTTTTGATGAAATACCGAAGATGTCCAAGTTTTGCAAGGACCGTAGTAAGAGCCAAGAGGCCTTTCAGTTTTAATTTTGTAGTAGATTCTAACCATCATTGGGAGTATGTTGCCTTCGGTGAATTCGTGAAAAAGATGGCTCATATAGTTGAAAACTGAAAGTGCTGTTTTTTTTTTTTTGCTGGGGTTGCTGGTGTTATGTCTTTTTGTTTTGTGCCAGGAATTGGTTCTATTCTATGCTGGGTTTATTTGGTTTTATATTATGCTGAGGAGATTTGTTTATGTTTTGGAATGTTTTGCTTTGTGTTGTGGTTCTCTGTTTCTTCTGTGATAGTTTGTTTTTATTTGCTATTATGAGTTTGGTTAGAGCGTGGAATATTAGGTTGGAGAGGCATGTGAATTGTCACTTTTTTTTGTAGTGTGCTTTACTGATCAACAAGTTGATCTCTAATGGCGCGTGCAGTTTTCTCTAACCACTTCATGGATTTTCTGCTTGCATCATCAATCTTTCTATTTGTTGAGATTTGCGTTATATCATGATGCCATAATATGGGAATCACAAATAGAAACTATTACAATGTTTACTTCATACATTTAATTAGAAAGAGAAAGTATGCTGATGTACAAGCTCCTTGTGATGGCAACTGACCAATTTTCCTGCAGCTCTTCAAATCTCATAGCGAAAAATAGCTGCAGTTCATTACAAGTTTCTAATGAGGCAAGGTTGCAAAACATATAGATATCCTGGCAATTATTGAGATGTTAAAGAAACATAAATGTGGTCTTTGCATACCAGATTTTGATTGCAACGAATGAGATTTAAAGACGGAAAGTATGACACAAGAAAAAGGGATTAGAAAAGTGGTAGAAGCAATAACGAAGTTTGATGTGCCTGTAGTAGGAGAAAACGTTCAACCGGTTATCATAAATCATCTTTTGATAAAATACTGAAGATGTCCAAGTTCGTTGCTTCATATTTTGAAAGGCCTTTTAGCTCTTACTACGGTCCTCGCAGAACTTGGACATCTTCAATATTTCATCAAAAGATAATCTATGATAACCGGGTCGAACGTTCTCTCCTACTACAAGCACATCAAACTTCACTGCTGGTTTTATCACTTTTCTAATCCAAATGATTTTCCTTGTCGTACTGCCCATTTTTAAATCTCGTTCGTTTGAGTCAAAACATGGTATGCAAAGACCACATTTATGTTTTTCTAACGTCTCTCTCAATAACTATCAAGATATCTACATATCCTGCCTACATTTTGCAGCCCTGCCCCATTGGAAGCTTGTAATAAACTGCAGCTATTTGTCGTGGGATTTAATGAGCTGTAGGAAAATTGGTCAGTCGCAATCACAATGAGTTTGTCTACATGTGATTTTGTGATTTCAGTACAACAGCATACTTTCTCTTTCTCATTAACTGTATGAAGTAAACATTGTAATAGTTGCTATTTGTGATTCCCATATTTTGGCATCATGATGTAACACAGGTGATTGACAAAAAACAAGATCTCAACAAATAAAAAGATTGATGATGCAGGCAGAAAATCCATGGAGTGGCTAGAGAAAATTGCACGGGCCATTAGAGATCAACTTGTAGATTGGTAAAGAGAGCACACTACAAAAAAAGAAAAGAAAAAGTGACAATTCATATGCCTCTCCTACATAATATTCCATGCTCAAACCAAACTCATAACACCAAATAGAAACTATCACAGAAGAAACAGAGAACCACAGCACAAAGCGAAACATTCCAGAACATAACCAAACCTCCTTATCATAAAATAGAACCAAATAAATCACAGCACAGAATAGAACCAAACCCCAGCTCAAAACAGAAAAAGATATAACACCAACAACCCCTGCCAAAAGAAACGGCACTTTCAATTTTCAACTATCTACTCCATCTTTTTCACGAATTCACCGAAGGCAACATACTCCCAATAATGGTTAGAATCTGTGTCTGCAACAAAATTAAAACTGAAAGTCCTCTTAACTCTTACTACGGTCTTTACAGAACTTGGACATTTTCAGTATTTTATAAAAAGATGATTTATGATAACCCAGTTGAACGTTTTCTCCTACTAAGGCACATCAAACTTCGTTGTTGCTTCTACCACTTTTCTAATCCAAATGCTTTTCTTTGTCGTACTTCCAGTCTTTAAATCTCATTCGTTGCAGTCAAAATTTGGTATGCAAAGACCACATTTATGTTTCTTCAACATCTCAATAATTGCTAGGATATCTACATATTTTGCAGCCCTGCCGCATTGGAAACTTGTAATGAACTGCAGATATTCTAGCTTTGAGATTTAAAGAGCTGCAGGAAAACCGGTCAATGGCAATCACAAGGAGCTTGTCTCCTTGTTATTTGAGTACATCGGCATACTTCTCTTTCTCATTAAATGTATATAAGTTCTTGCTTGCTTCTCACTCGCCTACGAAAACAATACTAGACTTGACTTCCTACTTTCACCAGCCGGGCTTTACTGAATCCTTCCCTACTCTATCCCTCTGCTTGGCTCTAGCCTCATCTGGACCTCCACCACTCTGAGTTCTTGCCCCCTAAGTTGCGCTCTTTGTCTCGTTCATTGGAGGCCGATGGCTGCGTCGCATCCTTTGTGAGCGAATCTCTTCGCCCTACATTGAGTTGTAGTTCTATTTTGCTGGGGCTGTGCCCTAATTGTTGGCCTCCTTTGGTTCTTGGCCGTGAGCACTTCTCTTGTGTGCACATGTTCCGCTAGCTCTTTTCATGGATCCATTCTAAGACTCAAAATTTCACTATTCTTAAAGTGATAGCTCTTCCACCTGCTTTCTTTTAGACCTTCCCTTACTCCTATTCCTCAAGGTCGAGCTATTACTCTTTCAGATAGGATCTTACCATAGAAATGGGCATTTGTGCCATAAGGCCCGGGATAAGACAACGTGGTGGACAGTTCTTCGTCTTCTTTGTGAGCTGAACATTGAGGAAAACCAACTTTCTTCACTCTCAACCCTTGACTTGCTAGACTGCAAAGCCAGAGCTCCCTACTAGCTAACTTGAATGCATTGACTTACTAGATTGCCCCTTTTTAGCTACGGAAACCTTAGACAAAGAGGCTTTTCTGAGATGTCACATCAAACAAGAGCAAAAGTCATTTTAAAGGTGGAAAATTGAAGATTACAAGCTTGCACCTCTTTTCATTCTACTCCTATGTTTTGGAAATAAGGAGTGCTGCCTACCGCACACATTTAGGGCACCCCTCATCTGACTGTAAGAAGTCGGAATGTAAATTCAGACAAGTAGGGTGGGGACTGGGGAATCCAAGTTTACGACAGTTGGGGCGCATAGAAAAATAGATCTGATGAGCCTCTGAATCAAAAGGCAACAGATAGGCTGTTTGAAGGCCACTGAATGATCAATACGATGTTTAGGGCTAAGATCGGAATTGATAAAAGAGGTTTTCTTGGTCACAGACTGTGGGCTATTTGGGGCACTTTCGCAAAAGACTGATCCTATTCCTCTTCCTCTTAGCTGGGTGCATTGAATTGAAACAAAATCCGAGACTCGAATCATATCCTTCTCACCGTCCAAAAGAATTCACAAACAATCCAACAGTCTGGTCCATTCGGATGGTTGGTAAACAAATCAAACAAGTTGGGCCTGAGCCCAATCCAATCCTTTAGCGAACCAAGCTTGAGCCCAACAGTGTCAAGATTGAGCTTAGCTTGTGAGCTAATTGAGACAGCTTGAACTTAGTTTGATTAGCACACGAGCCAAGCTCAAGCTTGAGCATGCTGAGCTTTCTTCGCTCGTTGATATCCAACTTGGCACATAGTAACTCATCTTTTCAGATTTTGGTAATTATACAACTTAGCTGCTGCTACTCTATTGAAGGGCCTTTATGAGGATATTCAAGAAAGCTCAGTCCTGGAAGGCTATAGATGCAAGGATAAGAAGTGTGATGGTTTCTTGCTACTTGATTCTGGTATGTCATTATTGGGGCCGAATTAAAGTTTTAGCCATGAGATTTCACTTTATGGTTAAATGGCTGTAACTCCCATTTTAATGTGATTATTGTGGGGATGTTTTGCAGAAAAGAAATTATTTACATGTCAACAATGTGGGCTCAGCAGGAATCAACAAGAGATAAAGAGGATCGAAAGTGAAGTCAGACAAATGTTAGACAAGGCTTTAAAGATCTCATCCTCCGGCAGTATCCTACAATCATCTTCATGTTTATTGATCTAATTATGGCCAAGGAATCTACATGGGGAGCCCCATGATGGGCTTCACTTGGACCTTGCCAGTGTGGCACGTGTACATATGACTGGGCTTGCAAATAGGAAGGAGGTTTAGGATTTATTTCTTTTAGAGGTGAGTTTAAATAAGTTGGGCTGATATAAGTGGTTTGCATGGTGGGTCCTTTCTCATATCCAACCTGTCTGGCAATAAATGTACATTGTAGGGCTATCCATCAAGGTGATGGGAACAAAGCCTGTGTACGAAGTATGCAAAGGTTGATAATACCATTACAATTATGAAAAGAACTCTAGATACTAATCCATTGGAAACAATGTAGTTTTTTTTTTTTTTTTTTCCTGCTTTTGCCTAGCTATTTGCCTCTACATTTTCTTCCCTTGGGATGTGTCTAAGCGAAGCTTCTGTAGTAGAAGAAAATCTTCTCAAACAAAGTTCTTCAACCGGACCCAGTTTCTAGTGAGAACGGAAATCATGTAAGATTGTAGAAGATCTCCAAGGCCCCTCTGCCTTACCGCTGGCTCAGGTGATTCCATACCATGAGTTGCCGCCTTCTATCACCAGACAACAAAAATCAGAGGAAACCAATTTGTGTTGAGACCCTTTCTAATTCCCATGGTTTCTGCTTTATTTGAGTCACAAGTCCCACCAAATCTGAGAATGATATGACTATCTTATCTCGGTTGTTCCCAATGGTTTTTAATAGATGCAAGCCTTTCATTAAACAAGTTAGACATCCCATACCCACACCCGGTGTGGGTCAACCAGACCAACGACTTATTGTCTGATTTATTTGGTTGGGGGGTGGGGCCGTGGGGGTGGATGGGGGGGCCAATATACATCCAACCTGTTTAACTGTCTAATGTTGCAGTCTGGGTCATGTTTTGCCATTACTGATTTCCTTCTACAGAACTAGGTTATATCCACTTCATTCTAATGGCTATATACTTTTTTATCAGTAAAATCCTTAATCATGTTTAGAAAGGGATCCACCTTTTTTCACCCCACAAAGGGATTGTATGGTTCATAAAAGATTCTATGCTAAGACTTGTTTCCAGTGAAAGATACAATTCTTTGACAGAAATTAGATTATTTTGAAGCCAGTGCTGTGTATAAGACCATTGAGCAACTTCAACTGAAACTCTGCCATTCACATTCAATAAGTTTGCTCAGAACTCAAGAAACTCTTCTGAAGGTGCCATATTGCTAGTGAGAATTTTTTTAATATTCATCTTTCGAACATTTCCATCTTCTATATGATGCTTGAAATAGATAGCAAGTTACATTGTGGAATATAATATTATGTCAGTATATGTATTCATGGGGCTGAATCTACTGGCATTTGGTTCATTTAATTAGATAACCATTGGATGGACCATTTTCCTCCACTAAAAGACCGTTCAAAACATTATAGATGCCAATTATTTGTTTATTGAGAATGATTTGTGACTCCAAACAATTTGTATTGTTCATCCTAGATTCTGATGGAATTGAAAGACTGGAGGGAAGCCCTAGTATATTGCCGATCGACAATTCCAGTTTATCAAAGTATGTCAGGTTTCCTATTAAATCAGCTTTTTTTAATAGCAATTCCTCGATCGAGGCTTCACAATGTTCTGTTATGCATGAAAACTGAAAACTGCAGCTTCCCAATTAAGGAAAAATAAAACGAATAAGTGTTTCTTTTTGCATCATTCTCATTGTCATCATGCTTGCCACCTGCGCCTTGGCATCGACAATGATTTTTGTAAGGATGATTGCATGGCAAGCTGTGGTTACCCTTTCTTAAAGAAATATTTGGTGCATCATCTTTTCCAACCTTTTCTTTTCGGTGTTGAATGCTCAGTGATCGTGTTTTGTTGTTTGCCAGGAGTATATCCAGCGATTCATCCTTTGCTTGGACTGCAATATTATACCTGTGGGAAACTAGAATGGTTGGCGCTCTCTCTCTCTCTCTCTCTCTCTCTCTTTTCCCCGAATCTGATACTGGTTCGATCATTCTGCGCCATTTGGTTGAATCAATAATTAAAGCTTGAGGCCCCAAGTCAAATGGTCAAAATCATTTGGGCAGAGTGATATTTGGCCTTCACCTAATCCACTAGAAACCTTTCCCATCCCACCCTACTCTTTGATTGGGATGCATCCAGGTGGGCCCCACAAGATGGGTGGACAAAGCTTTCTTGTGAAGATACTACAGCAGATAGTTTGGTCAAGTATGGTGCAATGACTTTTTGTGGTCCCATTCTGCTGACTGCCAATTCATGAAGGTGAGAATAAGGGTAGGTAGCTTTATCTAGTCACATAAGCCCCACATCTAATGCCAAGCCACTGAAAATAATCTCTTTATAGTCTAAGATGAAAGCAGTCCATCTTCACGTATGTACAGTTGGATGTGTGCGAAACATCATCTGCCCCATGTTCAAAAGTAGGTCTTCCAATCCCACCCATGGGTGATTTTCAATCTATAGGACAGCCATCTGGGAATGTCAGCTGACACATTTGCTACTGAGGGGTCTCGCTTTTGTGGACAGAGTGGATTGAAAAAGCCACATCGTTAATATGCTGGAGTCCGTAGGTGAAACAAGTGCTCCCAGCCTCCCACCCATCTTCTTATGTGTGGCTCCTAGGTTGGCCCCACAAAAGTCATCTCCACCATCTTTTTATCTCATAGGAACATTATGCGTTTGTGGATACCCCAGCTTCCCATTGGTGTGGTCTGGACCTTATTTTCCCTTGATGTATAGCTTTTAGAATAGAAAGATCATTATTGTTGTTGTTGCTGCTGCTGCTGCTGTTGTTGGGGAATAAAAATGGTAAAACAAATGCTAAAACCTTGCATACATGTATGGAACTGAAGAAGATGTGCAAGTCCTGTTTTAATTTTTCCATAAGCATAAGGGAACCATGTTAAAGCATTTTCCTGGAATAACTAGCATCTTTTTTGTATTTTTTATCTTTGAGTTGTTAATTTCTTTTTATTTGGGAGGGCAGTTTTGTGAAACACCAAGCTTACAGCATATGGTCTGATGTAGTGAAATCTGATCCTTAGTTGCAACATTCTTAAGACTCTGCAATTGTCCTTTCTGGCTTAACCTTAAATGAGGTTAAATTATACATACCATTCCCTAATTTCCATTGGTCACTTTTAATTGAGAAAATTAACCATTGTTGTTGTTATTGCTACTGTAATATGGTTTGAAGATCACTGTATTTGGTCTTAAAAGGTAAATTATAAGCAATTAGACTCAGCAGTGTTCAATAAAAAAATATTGGAAGCAAATTGACCATTTTACATTGAGACCTAGCCAGCCACAAATTGATTCTTTGCAAGTTACTAAGGTGAGATGCCGCTTTGCCTCTGGGTTGTGTGGCACTTCTTGTCCATCATATCTTTTGTTGTTGCTCTTGTTTATGTGGAGAATGTACATCATAGTTTCACTTTATCATACATGATTTATTTATGTGGCATCTGGAGAGAACATATTGTAATGTTGATCTGCCAAATTAAATGTTTGGGTTGTGACAAGTTTTATTGTGGCTGTCAACCTACCTAATGCAACCTTTTGTCATTTCTCCGGGCTTTTGACCGACAGTAAAAACTAGTGATTTATGTGGAGGCCCAATAGGACAAGGATCTGATGATGATGATATACTATGTATGTCAATTTCTCTTTTATTTTTCTAATAAATAAAAGTTAGACGAAATGGACTCCAAATGAGACAAAACACCGAATCAGCTGAAAAGTTCTGTTACGGAGTCACTGAAATGAGGTCTGAAATTAAATTGACTACTAATTAGGGTATTCCCACTCTCCAAATGATATTGAGCACATGTTTCATTTGCATGCATTATTGATAACAGCCGTTTGTTTATTGAGGATGATTTATTTTTAAAACTTTATATGGTAAGTTTTTTTGTTACTTTTCTAAATTTCTCTAACCCTCCAAAAATATGTGATAGCTTGGATAATTTTGAGCTTCCACCTAGTTCAACTTTACACTTTGGCTAGTCACAGAGGGTGTCTACGCTAATAGACAGTCCAGACACATTTACAGAGAGCAAGAATCACAAAACTATATGCTTAAGTGGCACTTGATGAACTTTGTGCTTAAACCTCATTGTATGTAATTACAAGCAAGACCCATACCAATGGTCAGTATGAATAACTATCAAGTTTTATGGGGATTTTGGCATATGAAATCCTGTCTTCCATTCCACCCACCATTTATGTAGAAAATTATGTATAATGAATGTCTCTAATATATTTTAAAATGGGAGTGTATTGGATGCGTAGTTATCATTTCCCTTCTACCATTAATAAAAGCATATGGTTTAGTTGCAATACATTGTTCCACTGTACCTCTCTCTCCTTCTCTACTCGCCTTTTCTCTTTGAACATGAAGAGTAACTAAGATTTCTTTGGCACCTGATTCCTGACATTGTTTTGAACAGGTTTCTCGGGGATACCGAGAATGCTTTTAAATCCCTCACCAAGGCTGCAGATATTCTGAGAATAACGCATGGGACTAATACACATTTTATGAAGGAATTCTTGAACTTGTTGGAGGAAGCACGTGCAGAAGCCGCTTACATGCAGACTTCAAGACAACCATTTGATAACTGACTTCGTTTGTCTAACTAGAATCATCATTGGATTTAGAGTTAGTGAAGTGAGGCATTCAGCTGTGAATTTCAGCAATAGACTTCATTCATTGTTCTGTACAATGGCATCTGTTGTAACTGTTGTGTTTTTATTGCTGAAGAAGAAAAAATGCCATGTACATTAAAGTTGGAAGTTTTTAGTTGAGTTCAAAAATAAAAAGATAACTTTATTTTTCTGTCACCCAAGAAGTGATAGAGGTGACTGTGCCAAGTAGTTCAGTTTTTTTTCTAAGTCAGCCCCGGTGGAAGTGTAACTCCAGCAGGCCGGCTCAGGTGTTGGCTCAACACAGGCTTGATCTGAATTGTATCCATAGGTAAAACCGAACCGAAATGAGTCTAAGATTCAAGGGTAAGACCCTCAGAAAAATTCTTAAAGAGGTTCCAATGGCGCCCCACTTATCAAAAATCTAAACTACACAAAGGACTTTGGAGAAGTGTGAGGTTATTGAGTCTAGATCCTCAATAAACCCCATAAATTAGCACTAGCTGTAATTTGACACTAATCTAATTGTATCACCATTGGATTAAATTCTATAAAATATGTAACTTAAGAAACCATTAAACTTGAAGGCCCTTAAGTCAATGTATGTATTTATATTTATTTCACCCCCAACAGTGACTTCAGAGGCTAACGAGCTCCTTTGCTACAATAATTTGTATGAATTCCAGATTCATTTTGGTCTCAGTGGAGAATGCATGGAATAAAAGGAAACGAGATCAGAGGAGGGGAAACGTAGCAAGGTCGGGGGCCCTTTTGTACTTACACAAACCCAATTAGAAGTAGAAAATGGAGTATATACCCAATAGAGATCATTATTCTCTACGCGAGATTGTTTGCATGAAGGGTGAAATAAAATAAAATTAAATGTCAAATTAAAAGAAAGATAAAGAATAGGAAGTTGAGAGTAAAAGCACTAAAAGGCAAAAATTCTCTCCTCTTTTTGTCATTTAGTGTCTATTAAGAGTATTTTTCTTCATTTAATGCCTTTTAATTGTGGCTTTTTGTCATTTTGTGCCTTTAGTTTCAACCCCTTTTTCTTTTCTTCCTTTTCTCTTTATTTGACCACTTTATTTTATGTTAGGGAATTTTACCAAAAAAGTGTTCTAAAATTTGTATTATCCAATTTTAGACACAAATACACTAAAATACCCGTATTAGTGTTCGTACACTGATTTAGGACGATTTTACCCCGTCTTATGCGGACGACATCGTCATGAAACATAAATCTCCCCTAACCCTATCGAGCGATTTCGTTCTGCCTCCTCTTCCCAAATTTCTCCCGCCCTTTCTCTCATCCTCCTCTCCTCCCTCTTCTCTCATTCCCTCATCCTTCTTGTGGCTTCCAAATGACCTGAAGAAAGAGTCTCAACCCATGAGCTCAAGACAGTCTTCAACACCTTCCTTGTATACTGAAGGTGCGGTGCAGATGAGGATTCGCCATGCTCTGGTGCCCGACTGCCCACGTCATGCTCCATTGGAAGAGTAATCAATAAACTCTTTCCAACGGAAGAAGCTGACTCATTGAAAGTGGAAGAAGCCCCTACTTCTGCATCAGCCGCAGGTATCCCCTGTTCTGGCTCTGAGGAAAACGGAGGAATCTCTCCTGCTGCTTCACAATCTGTCAAAGAAAAAAAAAAGAGAAAAGACAAAAAGGTTTGAATATAATCTTGTCAAAAATATATCAAGATTATTATTGCAAATATACCTGCTTCGACGACCGGCGGAGTACTCTCTGCCTCTTTGAGCTCATCCAAAGCATCGTCAAAAGTTGCGTCCATGGATGGCTCGAAATCGTCAGAATCCTCTGGCAAGTCAGCTGACAAGAAAACAAAAGCTACATGTTAGCAAATGGCAACACAAAAAAAAAAAAAACCAAAGCAAATCATACCAGGTGAAGGATCTGGAACCACTCCAGAGTCCCTGGCTCTTCCTCAGATGCCACGACTGGATCCGTCATCGCCTCATCAGCAGGAACCTTAGGCATCACCAGGTCATCGTCCTCTGCTAAAAAAAAAACAAAGAGGCAGCGGATCAAAACAAAATCTTTCACAAAAAAAAGGGAGAAGAAACAAAGGAAAAAAAGAGGATCATACCAGCTGTCTCCTCTTCTCTGCTTCTCTTCTCCGGAGGCTCGTCAGCATCCTCAGACACCTCCTCAGCAATGGTGAGAGGAACTTCAAGATCAGAAGGACTATCGTGCCGTCTCATGTTACGGCGTTGTCCTCTCTTCCTCTTGCATCGGCGGGTCAATCTGCTCGACGATCCTACCCCACTATCAACATCAGGCCTCTCACAAGAGTCCTCACTGGATGGTCTACTTTTCTCAGTAGACTCCATGGAAGCCTTCGTATGCTCTGCCTGTATCATAGCATCGATCTCGGCCTCCTCTTCCTCCAGCTGTCTCAAGACCTCACCAGGAATCCCCTGTGCAGCTCCTGATCTGATGATGTCCTGCCCGTTGAGAAAGCCTATCTTGTGCTTCTCTCCAGAAAGGAAGGCCAAAACTTCCTCCCGACGGACACCATCCGATTTGCCAAGACCCTTCCCAGGAGATTGCTTAATATCGAGCTCTTTCTTAGAAAGCCCCCGGTGCACTGAGAAGCTCTCCACGAACCACTTCGTGAAGCCAGCAATCCGGAAGGTGGGCAGCTGAGGATAGGAAATCATGGCGGTAGTGTCCTCGGCGCTATAAAAAGCCCATGCATTTCTCCCATCCTACAGACCTCCAAAACGCTTCACCATGCTCGAAGGCGCTCCAACAACGCCTTGAGAGAAGCCAAGCTGCAATGCAAAACGCGAAGGGACATACGGTTGGATATCGATGAAAAGATGTCTGCGGTACACCATCGTACCAACCCATATGTTGAAGAGCCACCTCTTCTCCGCGTCCGTCAAAGCATAGTGTCTTCCTGACCCTGCCCTGGTCGAATCACGGGAGACACCAAAGTCAAAAGCCTTCTTCCGCAAGCATGGAGAAAGCTTCACCGAAGACTGCCCAATCTCGACGTCCCTAAATCGTCAGATCCTTAAACGGGCAGATAAAAGTGATTCGAGAACGGCTGTCCCTCTAGCCAAACGAATCATAAAGGGATCTTCGTCCTGTGCAACTCCCAAACGATGGAAGCTAGGACAGTGGTATACATACCACGAATAGAAGATATGGGCAGAAAACACCCTGTTCATGGGAAGCCCAAGCCGAACCAGAAAAGCAGCAGCCTGCAGTTCGGTACACAAATAGGAGTAAAGAGCAGGTACCAAAGCCAGCCGCTCTCCAAACGCCATCTGACAAGCCGGAAAAATACAGTGCGGCCTGATGTGCGTCCCATCTCCTCCAGCAAAAACAGCCTCACCCAGCCAGTAAGTGAGGTAAATAGCGAGATCTCTCCGCAACGCAATGTCAGGACAAATGGCATCCGTGCTTACGAAGAACTTCTTCAAATCTCCTCGCATAGCAGCGATCTTCTTCAAACTTGATGCTTTAGCCCTAGCATCCTGGGCCATGCCATCAGAAGAATCCCCGCTGTCAAAAAAGTTGGAGTTGCAACTTCTCCAACTGCTGCATCTAACTTTTTCGAGCCTTCCTTCTCCTTTAAAAAATCATAGAAGGCGACGAGCTGAAAGTACACAAGCATAAACTCCTCATAGAGTTTGCCGAGGATAGGCAATCCGGTGATGGCGCTCAATTCCTTCAAAGAAAAACCAATCTCACCATTCGTCACAATGAAGGTGTTGGTTTGTGGAAGGAATGACTCTAGCATGGCCATGAAAGCCTCATCGGAGAAAACGACGGTTTGCCGAAAAGCGTGAACCGCATCAAAAATCTCGGCCTCCCGAAGAACGGCCTCACCAATCCTCAGGGTGTGATCAGTCCATGATTCCCACCTCGAGTCAGCACTGAAACGGCCACGAAGTCGAAAAGGCTTCACCCAATTGCTGCCGTCACCCCGAAAAATGCCAAGCCCCACCGGTCTCAAATCGATCGATGGATGATCAGAACCTTGGTAGCCACTAGCTGGCATCAACATGTCCATACGGACAGGTGGCTTCTCTGCAAAACCGGAAGGTCCACCAACAAAAACCCCGGTCTTGATCACACTGGTCCTCTTCACCCAGCTCGGAGGATCTTCCCTCTTAGGGCACGTGGGAGAAAGGCTCAGGATCGAGATGGTCCGATCGAAAGACGACCGGGTAGAAATAGTTCTCTCCTCACCATCTGCTGTGTAAGAGAACTGAAAACATCTCCTTTGGTATGTCAAGTCGTCGGGGACTACATCACCAAAGAAGAAGGTAGGCTTGTGATGAGAATGAAAAATGATATATTTTTCTCCATTAATATTTAGTCCTTTGTATCTATTTGATGTCCAATTGCACTAATTATTCTTATATTTTGATTTAGGATGCAAATTGAGGCATTAAGTGCAAAACAAAGCTAATTGGGCGACTCTGGACAGTTTGGACAGCGCTTCGTAATCTGGGCATAACTCTCTCATCCGAGCTCCAATTGAGATGATTCAAGATGCTATGGAACGCCAAGAAAAAGATCTACAACTTTCATGTTTTGAGTTTTGAGAAATACTGGCTACATCAAGGTCGAAATCGGGCTTGAAGTTACTGCTCGTACCTGATGCCAAATGGATGAAAAATCAAGCAGGATGGCATTATGGTAAATTTGAAGAAATTAGGAGTTCGTCGAAACATATCCAATATTGGGCTCATATTGTGCAGAACGAAAAATAGTGCAACTTTAATTCTTGGGTCGAGTCCAACAGAAGCCCGAGTGAGAAGATATGGTCAAGAAGAAGATTTTGACTAAGTTAGAATTTAATTGATTATTCAATTAATTTCCATCTCCAATTCCAACGCCACCTCATCTCTCTAATCCATCTTTCCCTCTAATATCACACCAGCCACAGCCACTGTCATTATCTAATTGTACTTTCTATCTTTTCTCTTTTCTCTCTCTAATTCTTATCCATCTTCACTTCTCTTTCATATCATGCAAGGACCACCTCACCTTATTTCTCTCCTCTCCTCTCTCTGCCATACATCCGGTCTATAAAAAAACCCACTCCACACAAAAAGGCCGGTACCTTCTCCTCTCTGACGAAGTCTCTCTCTCTCTCTTTCTTCATTACTCTTCTTCTTTTCTTTTATTACTTTTGCAAGTCTTTTTATGGCCCTGCGTGGCTAATTTTTTATTGGTCGAAGGAGACTGAAGCCTCGGAATAAATACTGTGAGATCTAATTTATTCTCATTGTTCAATTTATGCTTTGAATATGGGTTGTTTTTCTGTGCTTAATTTGTTATCATGTTTGTTTCGTTTAATTACTAGGAGGCCTACTAGTTTATTTTTCGTTGCAATCTACTGCTGAATTAGAAATCAAATCCGTAATTGTTTGGTCCCTCTAATTTGTGAAGCAACTGATTTTTGATAATTTACTGCGTCAGTGATTATTAAATATTAGGAAGAACACTTGGCTAAATTAAATGCAACCGCGTGTGTTTGTGTTATTTAGGTTCATCGATCTCTCTAATTTTAATGCTGTTACTAAATTAAATCTATAGCGCTTGTCTTAGGTTGTTTAGTAATTAGGGTTAATTAGAGCGCGTGTTTCCTAATTAACTAATTAAGGAGGTAGGAATTTAATTCCAACGATGAATATTCAAAGTGTTAATTGATTTATTTTTGCATCAATGATCAGTTCTGAATATCCGATGGTGGATGTTAACTTTGACCAATGCTTGCTCATTTGATTGAATTCGTTACTTTATTGCTCTTTATTTGCTTTTATTTATTTATTTATTTTTTTAGTATAATCAAAATCCCCCATCTTTGATCACATAGCATAAAATTTGGTTAAACACTCTCCGTGGGAACGATCCTTACTCGCACTACTACATATATTTTTAGGAGTAAAGGTTTTATTATTTTTGGGTGCCTGCGACAGCACGACCAAATTTTGGCGCCGTTGCCGGGGAGTGATTCTAGTTAATTTTTATGCTTTTTGTGATTTTCTAAGTAACAGGACCTTTACCCTTATTCGTTCTAGAAGAACTGCCTGCAAAAGATGGAAGAGAAAAGATCAATCAACATCAAAATGACAGAATTCTGCTACAAAAAAATTCTAGCAAAATTTTGACATGGTTCCGGGGCAATTCCGAAGAAAAGGAAAATACTCCGAAAAAGATAGGAAGCCTGAAGATGAGCTCAACATTGCTGCGAGTTCATAGTCAGTGGAGAATTCTCAAAGAAGATTCGAACTCAACATTGCTACGAGAACGAGCCAATCTCATCAAATTTCCGCAAAATCTGGAAAAGAGCTCAACATTGCTGCGAGCTTCAGAATCCAAAAATTGCAAACTTCCTCAAAATCCAGCAAGACCGAGAAAGAGCTCAACATCGCTGCGAGCTCAAAATCCCGATACTTGCAAAAGATTTTCAGGTATGCATCATCATACTTCCAAATCCATTTACCAAAACTCATGCATAAAAAATATATCATCATGCATTAGATACTAGGAAAACCTTGACCAAAGTTTGACCAATTCCAACCCAATTTGGTCAAAACCAATCAAACTTTGTCCAAGTCAAAAATCATATTGGCTTGACCTAGAGACTCTAGCCTTCTATCTTGATGCATCAAACAAAAAAAAATGCATACATATTGAAATTGCATAGCCTCATTATCATTATGAGCAAACAAGGAAAAAGAAAAAGAAAAAAAGAGAAAAAAAATCTCAGAAAAAAAAAACACTGAAAAAAAAAAAAAAAAACAGAAATCATCGTGTAGAAAAAAAAAGAAGAAAAGAAAAGAAAAAAAAAAGAGAAAAAAAGAAGAAAAGAAAAAGGGAGAAGAAGATACTTCTACAATGGAAATTCTTGAGGAGGAAGAAAACTTACTTGAAGCCATTGATGGAGAAGAAGAAGAAAAGCTTGGAGATCCTTAAAGAAGAGAAAGCACTTCTTATCTTGGAGAGCACTCTTGAAGATTTCTTGCAAAAAGAAAGCAATGGAGCAAAAGCACCAACCCTCTTGCTTTTATAGAAGAGAGCAAGTCAAAAGAGGAAACAAGGAGAAAGAAAGGAGGTAAGTGCTAAAATTTAGCTACTTTCCTAAAAAGAAAGATATTTTGAGAGAATCTTTCCATAAAAAGAAAACTTGAGAAATTCTCTCCAAGTAAAGATATTTTTAGATATTCTCTACACAAAAGAGATATTTTTAGATATTCTTTACAAATATGACACCATATGAGATCTAGGCCATCTCCAAAGCCTAAGGTCCAATGGGTTAGCCCATATGAGCCAGGTTTGACCACCTAGGCACTAAAAGTGGCTTTTAGTCAAAATATTCCTCTTACCAAGAGCAAAAAAAAAAGAGAAAAGAGCAAAAAAAGTCCCATGCCTCTTTTGAGTTGATGGGACCATTCAAAAAAAAGAGAAAAGAAAGTCTCATGAGTTTCCAAAAACCAAACCATCCAACCTCATGAACCAAATTGAGCCAAAATCTTGAAATTGACATTTCACAAAACCAAATTCCGGTCCCCTAGCTCGCCACATACAGCTTGTTAGGTCACAAGACCAAAACCAAAATCAAAATCCAAAACCAACAAACCAAATCTGACCCCCCAACCTGCCACATACAGCTTGTTGGGTCACAAGGTCAAAATCAAAATCAAACCTCGACCCCCTAACCTGCCACATACAGCTTGTTAGGTCACAAGGTTAAAATACAAAAACCAAAATCCAAACACCCCCATGTCATTTTCAAAACTTTGCCTTGAGATGGTACGTGATCCCTCTCATTACCATAAAATTCCCCCGGAAACTCAGAAAGCTATTCAAAAAAAAAAAATGCTCAAGACTCTTGGTCAAGTTGGAATCTCTCCTCCAAGTTTCTCTTCGAGGCACATCGACTCCAAAAAGCTACTCGTCGCTGTACCTCGAGGGGGCATTTGTTGACACCAAAAAAGTCACTATGTCTCCTCAACATCAAGAAGCCTCGTGAAGCTGCATCCTGCTATAAAACAGGCAAGGCTACTTCAAGCATCAGATCTTTTCAGAATCAGACAGAAACTGAGAGATCCTTCAAGACAGCTAAAAGAGGGGTACACCTGAGGTTTCGGGCCTTCCGGAAGCGTTTGGCCTAACTTCACTGCTCCGACAGCTAAACAAGTGCTCCCGACGGCGACAACATCAAAGACACCAAAACTTTGATCAGAGCCTACGGATGACTCCAGAATGTCTCCAAAGGGCTCCATGCCAAATTTAAAGTCAAACCGACAACATTTGACCCTCCATCAATGCTCGACCAGCAAAATCAAGCCTCCCGGCGGCGGGAACCACCGAAGCCATCACTATCAAACAAAAAAATGAGTGGCTTCAACATGCTTCCAAAAGGCTACACGTCGAATTTCAGGTCATTCCGACAACGTTTGACCAGGTTTCGATGCTCCGAGAGAAAATCAAGCCTACCGGCGGCGGAGCAATCCGGGACCATGACATCCAAAACGGAGCCCATGGAACGTCTCAAAATGACTCCAATAGGCTCCTCGTCGAATTTCAGGTCAATCGGATATTGTTTGACCACATATCAAAGCTCGGCATTTTCCCCACCGCAAAATCAAGTGAAGCATCGATGGGACCCCAAACGGCTCCAAAACTCAAATAAAAGCCCATGGTTGGTCCTATCCACTGCTCAAGAAGCTTCACCTCAATTTTCAGGTCATTCCGACATCGTTTGACCTAGTTTCGACTCTTGACGAAAAATCGGCTACAAAGTCTTCGACTTTCCCGAAAAATGGGAAACTTTGTGCTCCGATTTCACGCGGGTTCTCGTCAAGTTTTCTCCAAGAAAATGAAGTCAATAATTGAGTAAAAATGTCAAGAAAAATACAGAAGAAAAAAAGAACGAAAAAGACGCAAAATCGGCCGAAAACGGAGCTCGGCGACCAAAGGGCAAAAAACCCTAAGGTCGCCGGCAACCTTGGCCCAAGGTCGCCGGCGACCCTGGGTGCATGGTCGCCCGGCGACCCTGCAAATCCGAGTCGCCGGATTTTGCACCAAAACGTCCGTTTGTCGATGGTTTTCGCGTTTCGGGTGTTCCGGCCTCTGTGATTTTCGGAAAATCCAAATTTTGGTGCTCGAAAACCACTGATCTTCGTCGACATCTCGGATCCGCCGTCAAAAGCATGAAATCATCACTGATCGCCTCAAGATCGCCAACCGGCTGACCAAGAAAGTGCACTTTCTGTCCGACCGATCGTAAAATCGACAAGACAGATGTCACCGGCCCACCAACATCAACTAATGTCTGAAATTGCATCGCAATCCGACATCAAACAATGCATGAATCCACCTGTGATGATCGAAAGAAGAATTTCAAAAGGCGCAGCGCGGCCCGCGACTCTTCACATGCCTCGGCGACCACTTAATGACGTTAATTGACCCGTTTATGACAACTTAATGCGGTTATTAACTCATTATTTTGGACGGCCCAATCAGATTCAAGTATTTGGGAGTTACAAATCCAAGCAATCATGGCATTAAACCCATGAAACTCCCATCATCATGAAGCATAAAGGTGATTAAATGCCCACTACCTTCATCGGCCAATCACAAGCCTTGAAAAAGGAGTTACAAAATCAACTTGTAACTCCTCATCAATTCTTTCATCATGGCCATCAATGCCAATAAACACCTCATGGCTACCAAAAGCCTATAAAAGGAGGTCCATTCCAAGAAGAAAGCATGATGAAAATAGATCCCAAGTGCAAGCTCTGAAAATCCAGAAAATCCAAGAGAGAGACGAAGTTCTGCTACTTTGCTCCCGGAAGCACCACAAGGTGATCAACATCCCTTGGGGGGCCACCCCCCCAAGGTCTCCTCCTTCTCCAATATGGCCTAAACGCGGCTTTTCAGCCCGTTTACTTGGTTTTTCATTGGATATAGGACCTCCTCTTGGTCCTTGTCCTTTAAAAAACCGAGGTTAGGAGCCAAGCCAAAGAATCAAAGCATCACATGTTCTCATTTGAAGGACGATGGCGAAGCCCATACATGACTTGCGACCGTCGATCTCAACGTGTCCCCACAATCTCCTGAGAAGTTAGATCCCTTTTCTTACTTTCTATTGTAGTTTGTATTTCTTAAAGAGACAAAAGAAATCACAATTCTTGTCTTTCATATTTGATGAGTTTTGTAAAATCGCCTTTCACGGCAAAATCGCCTTTTACGGCCAACAAACAAAAACGCCTCCTACGGCATTCTAAAAAAACAAACTTGTCTCTTTTCTTAATATTAATGCAATTTGAAAAGTTAGAAAAAATGATTGATTTCCTTTCCACTTGTGAAGGTGAATCTCCGGATCATCACCATTCCAAATTCCAAGTAGAAAGTAAATCTGGCATACTCGTACAAAAATGTTGATGCCCGAAATCTTCCCTCCTCCGCCGAGACCCAGGTCAGCCCCCGGGGTGCGGAGGGAGAGGACGAAAGATTCCCTTTTCGGGTCCATCATCAATTCCACATCGGATTCAGCTAGATAGCCAGTTCCCCACCCGTAGTCCTCCATCACTAGCATTCCATAGAATGTCTTGCCCTCCAGAGCAATAGGTGGTCGATAACGCTACCTACAACACCAAGGGTATACGAAATCAAATACAAATGACCTGGCAACATAATATACAGTTAGTATAGTATGAATGCATCAAAGAGAATAAAAAGACGGTAATAATGATCAATAGAGTAGCAATTGAAATATGTGTTGGGCAGACGTGCAATAATAATAACATGTCCATCATGAACCAATAAAAAGGAATGGGCTTTAAACAATCCATATAACAATCAGGCCCATCCACACATGCCAGTATGATGGGAAACAACGTCGTTGCCTTCCCATACTACACATGAGTTGTGGCAGGTATGCACAGGATCATAGCCTGGTCAAAACAAAGTTACTAGGGTCTAATGATCAAAGTCTGATACCATACACAGTGTCGGTTCCCAGTGACGTATGTCTACCTCAAATAATCTCATCATGATGGCAAAACAATGATAGCTCCTACGAAGGGCGATCAGTCCAAGGTTAAGCTCTTCAACCGTGTGCATATTTGTGCCGACTTGAAAAACCATACAAAAGGTCGGTATCTAGCTAAGCTTCCCTTGCATGAGCAAGATTTCAAAATCCAAACAAAGCTGGGTATCAAAGTCTAATTCATCCTATCAAACCATCCAAACAGTCCATCAATTAAACCGTCAAAGTACCAACCATCAAACAATACCATCAAAGTCGGACCATGCAATTCATCCAAAGGTACCTAATCCATGCAAACAAACCATCCACTCCAAGTTTCAATGGTCATTCCAAACATAGGCCATCGAATAGCCCGCCTAACCACAGACATAGGTATTCGTCCTCTATTCATATCCAAGGTCTCCTCTAGGTAAACCCTAGGTCATGGTCCTCACCATCATCATAAATGGTATGCATCACATTCCGACAACATAAAGAAAATGAGGAATACAAGAGCAATGTATACAAATTCATTGATAAGCAATCAAGGAAGGAACGTAAGTAGCCAATCTAGTTCAAGGCCCCTCCTTCATGTATGGTATCAACCTTCATCAATACAGTGGTTAATTAGAGTTTTAGATATCCTATGATCAAGACGTGGTGCTCCGATGGTAATCGACATCCAAAACATCTATTAATCATCATATCGATTCAAATCCAACTTCCCATACCTTACTTTGAGGTACCCAGTGAGAGAATGTTAAGCTCTCCCATCCTCGCACCTCATGGTCTCCCATTACAAGCCTTTAAACAAGTTTAATTGGTTAAAAAGGGCTAAAAGATACAAATTCCGTACTTCTGCCACACCCTAGCTTACGGTCAGCAGTTGGCTAGTTACGGCTAGCCATAAGAGGGATGATGGTTAGCCGGAACATAACCGCTATGGTGAAATCCCACATACTAGGAATGTAACTATAGTAGGGTCTCCTTTGTACAATAGTTAACCCAAGGTTAGACTCCAAGTCACCGCAATCCAAATTTCCAAAGAATTCCATATATTGTCTTTTGTAGCCTCCAATGCAATATAGTTAGCCTTACAACTAGCCATAGGGTCTCTATGGTTAACCGTAATGTCACCACACACCAAATTCTTGCAAAACAACCACATATTGGAAAAGCAACTTCGACTCCCATGGTTAGCCGTTCAAAGTCCCACGGCTAGTTATAAAAATCCCACGGCTGGCCGTGGAACTACATAACTCAAATTCCAAATTTTGAAATCCTCTCCAAATCCATCCAAATTCCCATCAATTTCATCTGATTCATCTAGATACATTCTACATCATCATTCACCATCAATTCATCAATAAATGGGATCATAGACGAGTCAGAACAAAGTTACCAGGGTCTAATGATCAAAGTTCAGCACCATACAAAGTGTCGGTACCCAGTGACGTACGTCTACCTCAAATAATCCCTTCATGATGACAAAACAATGATAGCTCCTACAAAGGGTGATCAGTCCAAGGCTAAGCTCTTCAACCATGTGCATATTTGTGCCGGCTTGAAAAACCATACAAAAGGTCAGAATCTGGCTAGGCTTCCCTTGCATGGGCAAGATTTCAAAATCCAAACAAAGCCTGGTATCAAAGTATAATTCATCCTATCAAACCATCCAAACAGTCCATCAATTAAACTGTCAAAGTACCGACCATCAAACAATACCATCAAAGTCCGACCATGCAATTCATCCAAAGGTGCCTAATCCATGCAAACAAACCATCCACTCCAAGTTTCAATGGTCATTCCAAACATAGGCCATCAAATAGCCCGCCTAACCACAAACACGAGTATTCGTCCTCTAATCATATCCAAGGTCTCCTCTAGGTAAACCCTAGGTCATGGTCCTCACCATCGTCATTAATGGTATGCATCACATTCCAACAACATAAAGAAAATGAGGAATACAAGAGCAATGTATACAAATTCATTGATAAACAATCAAGGAAGGAACGTAAGTAGCCAATCTAGGTCAAGGCCCCTCCTCCATGTATGGTATCAACCTTCATCAATACAATGGTTAATTAGAGTTTTAGATATCCCATGATCAATACTTGGTGCTCCGAAGGTAATTGACATCCAAAACATCTATTAATTATCATATTGATTCAAATCCAACTTCCCATACCTTACTTTAAGGTACCCAGTGAGAGAATGTTAAGCTCTCCCATCCTTGCACCTCATGGTCTCCCATTGGAAGCCTTTAAAAAAGTTTAATTGTTAAAAAGGGCTAAAAGATACAAATTCCGCACTTCTGCCACACAGAGGCTTACGGTCAACCATAGGCTAGTTACGGCTAGCCATAAGAGGGATGACAGTTAGCCATAACGTAACCGCTATGGTGAAATCCCACATACTAGGAATGTAATTGTAGTAGGGTCTCCTTTGTACAACAGTTAACCCGTGGTTAGACTCCAAGTCACCGCAATCCAAATTTCCAGAGAATTCCACATATTGTCTTTTGTAACCGCCAATACACTACGGTTAGCCTTACAACTAGCCGAAGGGTCTCTACGGTTAACCGTAATGTCACCACAAATTCTTGCAAAACAACCACATATTGGAAAAGCAACTACGACTCCCATGGTTAGCCGTTCAAAGTCCCACGGCTAGTTATAAAAGTCCCATGATTGGCCGTGGAACTACATAACTCAAATTCCAAATTTAGAAATCCTCTCCAAATCCATCCAAATTCCCTTCAATTTCATCCGATTCACCAAGATACATTCTACATCATCATTCACCATCAATTCATCTATAAATGGGCCTTTCATAATCAATTTGGGTTCCAAACATAAAAAGGTCTAAATCATGTAAAAGAGCTTAGAAATTAGAAATTTTACATCATCCATCATGTAATATGAAATCAAACACATGAATAAAAAAAGAATCATTATGCATGCTATATTAGATGTATCGCAATTGCCTTGGCCTCCAATCTATGGTTTCCAAGCTAGTTTCTTAAGATCTAAGACTTCTATCCCTCTAAAACCCCAAGAACACCTCCAAAATTAATATCACAACACGACCACAACTCCTACAATCCATTCCCAAGGAGAACCATTCATAAGAAAGGGGAATTCACAAAGAGAAACCCTAGGAAGCTATAGACATCGAGATCTCACAAAGCCCACACAAGTGGAAAGAGAGATCCCACACACATGGGAAGGGAGCCCACAAAAGTAGGAAGAGGGCCAGCGAACCCTAGGTAGCTGGGTAAGAATCTGAGTTGCTTACCAACAAAGCGACCCCCCATTCTCCCATTTATCACTTGTACCTCTACATTGGTGCATAATTGCATATAACTTGGAAAATGTTCTCATGTGAACAACTACAAATGCAATCTAACTTTGTGGAGCCCACTGTGGGGCCACCTTTCATCAATGCAACTGCTTTAATACTCTTTTCATCCTATGATCTGGCATCATGCCCAATTTTATACTCACGGGACCTTCACTCATCGTTGGATTAAATCTCAAGAGAATCCACGGTTAAGATTCCATTTAACTTTAAGGCTATTATACTAATATTCAAGGGCTGGGATAATCTGGTGGAGCTGATTTTTGGATCCCACTTGTGTATAAATAGACCTTATCATTTTCCCTCCTCCCATCAATAAAACTGAGTAAGTATGCTGCACGAGCTGGATTACATATAAACTATATGTAGACGCTTGTAGGAGACCATTACCCATATAACCATTGCTTCTTTACTTTCTTTTCACGGTTTTCTGCTGTTTCTTCTCCTTCAATATTTAATCACTTAAGATATCAGATATTTTGGGCGGCAACTTCTTCCTTTTTTTGTACTTAGGTTAGGGTTTAGCTTTTGAACTCGAGAGTCAGGCTTATCCTTTTTCTTTAATTATAGATCAATTTTTCTAAATTAGCAGAGTGGCTGGTTCAAATTAAAATAAGTCAATCATTTGGTTTAAATTACATAAAAAATGA
Source organism: Umbellularia californica (assembly GCA_028538565.1). Classification (NCBI taxonomy): domain Eukaryota; kingdom Viridiplantae; phylum Streptophyta; class Magnoliopsida; order Laurales; family Lauraceae; genus Umbellularia; species Umbellularia californica. The sequence goes on along the minus strand of JAPQWN010000011.1, from coordinate 19,586,276 downwards.
TAGAATAAATGAACTTTAAAAAAAAATGAGACAATCCAGCCCAACTGATGATTCCTAGTAGTTTTTTGCCGTGTTTGACCTATTCTTATAGTTTTGGACAAATGGACAAAACTTAAATCTAGCCAGACCATGATGGCACCAGTTTCGGTGGAGTCCGATTCTACCCACCAATATGATGTGATTTAAAAACAATGAAGGCAGCCAATTTGTGTTAGGCATATCAGAATGAGTTGGGCCAAGAGAATGAAAATGCTGGCAACGAAAGAGAGTTAATAACAAAACATAAATGCATCTTCTCCATCTAGGGAGAAGGAAAACACCTATGTAACGGAAGGGGGCAAATTAGGGCTGTGAAGAGTTGGAGGGAGACGAAGAGGGGAAGAGTGTTTTGTTTCTTAAAAGAAGAGATGTTAGAAAGTAACGTGCTAGAAGAGTGAAAACCCTTAGGGTGCATTTGGCATCGTGCCATTTGGATGTTCCCATGTTCCCACGAGATATGGGTGTAGAAAACATGTTTGGTATGTATAAATGATTGTTCCGAATCTTGTTATCATGTAAAGAAATTTCAAAACTTAACCCGCCAGCATAAGAAAGTTGAAACAAAAAAACTTTGTTTTTTTTTTTTAAGAAACAACTTGCTGGCACAATTGTTTCTTTCTTATCTATTCCATTTTAAAGAATATCATTTGAAGATCCTAAGTCCTCTTACTTATCCTAAATGTAGGCTCCCACGTTCACAATCCCAAAGGAGGTAGCCCCACTTTATATTCCTATAGGTGGGTCACATGATCACAATTACAAAAGGTGGGCCCCTATTATAATTCTTTAATGGTGGGACCATATTATAAATCATTTATAAAGGTAGGCATTGATAAGTCCACAAAACTAGGTCATTAAGTCACCATTTCATTAGCATTTGTGGACTTAATTAGGTTTAATTGCATAGAATTACATTTAATTTCATGATTACATGCATTTGAGGATATTTTTTGAGAAATGGTCAAAATTCATTGAATTGCATGGCTTTTTGAAATTAAGTTTTTCTCATCTCATTTATCACCCAAAAATTAGGCTTTTGGTTTCATCAATGCATATATTGCTATTTTTGGCACCATGTGCTATTTTTGGAAAGTTGGTCATTTTGGTGCCTCACTAGGAATGTAGGGTCCCATACATGGTTCATAATTATTTTCGTATATATGATTAATGTTAAAATTGCCTCTTTCAATTTGTAGGAGAAATCAACATGGGACCTACATTGATGAAATTTGAGAAGAGAGAAGTCAAATAAGCAAGCAAAGAGAGAGTCCAAACATGCTTGGAAGTCCAACATGGGCCCCACACACCCCATTGCATGCCAACATAAAAGCCTCCACTTTTGCATAATTATTCCCGGATTTTTTAGGGGCAGAACTTAAAATGGCCATAACTCTCAAACCGAGTGTCGGATCGATGCAATCTAGCCACTGTTGGAAAGCTCTTTTCGAGTAGATATCCGTGGAGCCCAAGATTGCCTAAATCAGAGCTATATTGAGGGAGATATGACCTCGGGAAGTTGTCTGCTACAGTTTTAGGCGAGAATTGCAAGAAATCTCAATATTTGGGAAGTTTATTCTCTTTACATCATCATGCAATTTTTAGAGATATTCTTGGAATTGTACAAGGAAAGTGTATGCATCAAGAAACCTAATAAGACAATGAGATCTCTCAAATTTAAAAGTCTTTTCAAAGAAAGAAGTTAGCTTGGAGAACAAGAAAGAATCCCTACAAATAAGGAAGAAGAGACCTAAAAGGAGGGTACTTCTTTACTAAAAGGGGTTTGCAAAAAGCATAAAAGGAAGCATGATGGAGACCCATAACATATTCCATACGTCCAAAGCTCTCCCTCTCTCCTATTTTTTGTCTCTTCCTTTCTTCTTTTTCATTAGTTTATTTTTATTTTTGGTAGCCTTGGGCCATGTCCAAGGGTTTATTTTGAAGGAGAAAATTTGTGAAGGAGAAGTTGTAAAGATGCAATTTTTAACGATAAATCAAGAAGCATTCTTTGCAATGGCGGGCTAATTTTCTTGATTAGAGTTATGGATGAAGGTAAGTAATTGTCTTTTTATTTGTTTAGTAATTCTAATTTGTGTTCCATGATTATGTGCTTAATGATTAATAGGCTTGTCTTCGTGCCCTAGGCAAATCTCTATTTTTATTTCTAAAATAAAAATTAGTTTTTGATTACTCATGCTTAGGTTTGATAGGCCATGCTTAGGATTTAGATCTTTTGATGGCTTATGCTTACTTTTGATGGGTGGTGCTTAAATTATTTTTATTCTTTTATGAGATGAAGGAAGTCTTGAGTTTTAAATTTTTATAATTAAAAAGGGATTTTTAAAGTTAGATTTTCCAAATTAAAAACATTGATTTGTCTTTGATTTGAAGTAAAAATTGAAACAAGTTAGGGTTACTTAATAAATAATTGGTGGATGCTTATTGGATTCCTATGCTCTAATCATCTTCATTAATTGGTAGATTTCGAATGTCTAAATTAGTTGTTTTTTTTTATCTAAGAAATCAAAACTTTTCTTAAATTGTTAGTTAATTAGTTTTCTTAATTTAAAAGTTTCTTTAATAGCTCCCTGTGGGTTCGACCCGTTCTTGCCACTGTCTCATCTAGACACCCGTGCACTTGCGGTATTTTATGATTGATTTTGATCACATCAAGTTTTTGGCGCCGTTGCCGGGGAGCCAATTTGAAAAGAATCTTTTAGTTAGGATTTCTAGCATTATTTGTTCATATCATAGCATACTTTTTAGTTAGTTGCATTCATAACTTGCATTTGGTTTAGTTTTGTGTTTCTTAATGATTGTGGTTGCTGTTTTTCAAGTTTTTGTTGCTGTTCTTTAATTAATTTTCGGACTGATTTCAAGTGGTTACATAGAATACAAATTTCAGCACTAATTTTTTGACAGTTTTGACTTGGTTTTTCTCCAAAAGTTCGCACTTTGAAAACCAGTCAAACGGACTCCTTTTGACTTGAAATTTGGGTGGATTGGACTTTGGTATATTGACTTTGAACCATAAAAATTTCAGAAAAAAATACGTTTTGGAAGTCCAACTTTTAGTGCCGTGAATAGAGCCAATCAGTCAGGCAGATTCTGCAATTAGCAATATAACTGGGTCAAGTAGCCAACTTCATTATAGCATAACTTCTTTGTCTTTTATCCTTTTTAGTCTCTGTTTTTTTTTTTTTTTTTTGTTTCTTTCTTGCATATTAGGAGATTACATCCCAGCCATTGCTATCAGTTTTTTATTAATACAAGTGGGTCGTACTGATCTGTAAACTTGGGCCTGTGCAATAGGTCCCAACACTTAGAATTTTTTTCAGCACTTGACAGGAAGGTCTCCATTTAACTTAGGACTGCATTAGGAGTTTTAGAAGTGCATCTTTCATTCAAATTGCAGTAGTTTAGGGTTGTGAAATTTAGATTATGTTTATTTTTCAATTTAGGAGTTTATTGACAATTGTTAGCTATATTTAGTAAATTATTTAGATCTAACATTTTAGTTGTTTTCTTTGAGGTTACATTCTGAATTTTGAAGGACTCTAAAAGGAAGGAAATAGTGGGGATTGCTTTTAAGCAAACAAGTTGCTCTCAAAATTGCAAAGTTGCTAAAAAAATACAGATTAAGTTTGCACAGTTTAAAGATTTGCGTGGACCCACTGTAAGAGTTTCTAAACTTTACCCCACGAATCTTTTACTTGCAAGTGGGGCTTGGATGATTTAATTTTTACAAAGTGTGAATGCTTGATTGACACACCATCTAATTAGACACACACTTAGTTAAGGGCAATTGACCCCAATAAGATAAGGACTGGATTTCATCACCAGATCCTTGCCCAATTAGGTGTAACCACTTCTCACATAGTAACCTAAACATTAATTAAAATAAAGTAGAAACGAGACCATAGGACTCGAGCTCATTAGGACGAAGACCACAAAAGGTTGCACCAATTGCGCTCTTTGGTCAAGTTGATGTCTAGGTAAGTCATGTCCTTCCAAAGGGTGGCAGTCTCTGTTCTAAGAGTTTGGTTTTTAAGCGGGACCCTTGCCAAGTGCATTGTGACCCCACCACTCATCCTGGGGACTTACCTGGTCGATTTGGCTTCATAAGACCGGATTGGAGGCCTTAGTGCACTCTTCAAACCAGTTAGGAGCTGTCTAGTGAGTTAGGTTAACCCTAGGATAATTTCTTGTGCTCAATCTTTGTGCTTGACTGCTTGTGCATCATTTAGTAGGATCATTAGGGCCCCGCATATAGATTAGGCTTGCATTTCTTTAAGGTTGAAACTAATGCATGCGTTCTAGACCTGAGAGAGAGAAACTGTGGGTACGCAAGGGTAAAAGATTAGTCAAGATAGAGCCCGAATTAGCCTTAACCATTATCGGAAAGTCTTCAATTTTTGAAGAAATTGTTAGAATGGCTGATCAAATGGACCCACCCATGACTTTAAAGGACTACATGTACCCCACCAGGACAACTCAACCGTCCTGCATCACCCTTCCTCAGACCAATGCCACATTTGAGCTGAAATCTGGCATGATCCAGATGCTCCCAGTATTCCTTGGGCTAGACCATGAAAACCCATATCAACATGTTAGGGAATTTGAGGACATCTGTGGGACCATGAGAATCAATCACATGACTGAAGAGACCCTTAAACTTAGATTATTTCCTTTCTCCCTAAAAGAAAAGGCTAAAGCTTGGCTTTATGCCTTACAGGCCGGGTCCATCACTACATGGGCCAAGTTAGCCGAAGAATTTTACAAAAAGTTCTATTCCAAGCAGAAAACCGCTTCGATTAGGCAGGCCATCAACGGATTCCATCAAATGGAAGGGGAGACACTTTACAGTTATTTGGAACGGTTCAAGGATCTCTTAATCCAATGTCCCCACCATGGATTTGAAAAAATTCGATTAGTCCAAATTGTGTATGAAGGCATGGATTACCCAACCAAACAAATGGTAGAATCTTTCTGTAGTGGGCAATTTACACAGAAAACAGCAGAAGAAGCATGGACATTTTTGGAAGATACCGCTGAAAACACATTGCAGTGGGCCCAAATTAAGAGGGAGCCCATCAAACCCACCATTCCTGAAAAAGTGGGGATGTTCAAGATTGAACCCAAAATTGAGGCAGAGGCCAAATTGGCCACACTGGTGAGGAGAATAGAGGCCTTAGAGCTGAACCAAAAGCCCACTCCAAACACTTTGGAGTCATTAAGATATAATCAGGCCATGAATGGAGGGATTGACCTAACAACTTTGGGTCAGACCGAGTCTGTTGAGGAGGTGAATGCACTATATCAAAACTCTCGTTTTGATAATCGTCCGAGGTATGACCCGTACTCTAACACTTACAATCCAGGTTGGAGGGACAACCCGAACTTTTCTTGGACCAAAGGCCCAACTCAAGGTGGCCCATCTCAGTCCATTCAATTTCAGCCCAATCAATCTCAAGTGAGTGGCCCACCCGGTTTCCAAAAACCCAATCTCAAACCACAGCCCGATTGACCCAGAGTACTGCTCAATTCCAACATACCACTACTCAACTTTTGAATGGCCATACTCAAACCCTTGCAAAATTAGAATATCAGATGGGCCAATTGGCCAACTCCATTAGTGTCAGAGACAAGGGAACCTTCCCTAGTCAACCCGAACCTAATCCCAAAGGCCAGGTTGTTCATGATCCTACAGGAAAAGGGCCGGAACAAGTCAAATCCATAATCACCCTTAGGTCTGGTACACAGGTTGATAACAAGGTCAAACTACCCAAGGAACCTAAGGACGAATCAAGTGAGAAAGTAGAAACTGGAGAACCAAGTGTGAATGCTGAACCTATATTAGAACCAAAGAACCCAGTCAATGCTGAACCATCACCTAGTGAGCCTACTTTTAGGACCTATGTTCCCAAGGCACCATACCCACAGAGGCTAGGCCCAGCAAAATCAACTGTTCAATTGGATAAAATGCTAGAAGTATTCAAACAAGTGAGGATTAATATCCCACTACTTGATGCTATCCAACAGATTCCGGCCTTTGCAAAATTTTTGAAGGACCTTTGCACCTTCAAAAGGACTACCAATGTGCCCAAGAAGGCTTTTCTAGCCCAACAAGTTAGCTCAATCATTTCCTGTCCAACCCCGATCAAATATAAGGACCCAGGGTGTCCTACCATTTCTTGCCAGATAGGGGACATCACATAGAAAAAGCTTTGCTAGACTTGGGTGCAAGTGTGAACCTTCTTCCATACTCTGTTTATGAAGAATTAGGTTTGGGGGAGTTGAAAAAGACCCATGTGACCTTGCAATTAGCTGATGCATCGATTCGATACCCCAAGGGGGTAGTTGAAGACGTTCTTATCAAAGTCGAAGACTTTGTGTTCCCTGTCGATTTTATTGTTTTGGATACCAAACAGACATCTGGGGCTGAACCCAAAATTCCAGTTATCTTGGGGAGACCATTCCTAGCCACCTCAAATGCCTTGATCAATTGTAGGAATGGAGTAATGCTAATTTCTTTTGGGACCATGACAGTCCAAGTGAACATTTTTAATGTTAGTAAGCAACCTCCTGATGAGGATGATGGGGTTTTTAAAGTTAGTTACATTCATGAATTGGTGGAAAATCACTTACCCCATTTGAAACTTGAAGATCCACTAGAGGCTTGTCTGGCCTACTTTGGAAGTGAATTTGATATAGATGGACATATTGAGGAAGTCAACGCACTATTAGACTCAACCCCATCCATGGATTTCTCCAGGTGGCAACCGAAGCATGTAATTCTAACTCCATCTGCTTCCCCACCTGTCCCATCAATTGTAGAGCCCCCTAAGTTAGAACTCAAGCAATTGCTAGATACGTTGAAATATGTATTTTTAGGCCCGCTAGAAACCCTTCGAGTGATTATAGCTTCAGACTTGGACCCTGTCCAAGAGGAAAATCTCGTTAATATTTTGGAAGAGCATAAGGAAGCTATAGCGTGGTCCATTGCAGATATTAAAGGAATTAGCCCATCTGTGGTCCAACATAGAATCCATTTGGAAGAAAATGCAAAAACTTCTCGTGAACTACAAAGGCGACTAAACCCTGCAATGAAGGAAGTGGTCAGGTCGGAAGTCTTAAAATTACTCGATGCAGGAGTGCTTTACCCCATATCTGATAGTGCATGGGTGAGCCCGGTTCAAGTGATACCAAAGAAATCTAGAATAACAGTGGTTCAAAATGAGGGCAATGAATTGGTACCCACTCGGATACAGACTAGATGGAGGGTGTGCATTGATTATAGGAAGTTGAACTCAGCCACTCGAAAAGATCATTTTCCCCTCCCATTCTTGGATCAGATGCTCGAAAGGCTAGCCGGTCATGCATATTATTGTTTTCTTGATGGTTATTCTGGTTATAATCAAATCCCAATTGCACCCGAGGACCAGGAAAAGACCACCTTCACTTGTCCGTTTGGCACTTTCGCTTACAGACGCATGCCCTTTGGGTTATGTAATGCACCGGCCACCTTTCAAAGGTGCATGTTGAGCATATTTTCTGACATGGTAGAAAGATTCATTGAGGTTTTCATGGATGATTTTTCGGTCTTTGGCAATTCTTTTGAGGAGTGCTTACATCATTTGTCCCTTGTGCTTGAAAGATGCAAAGAACGGAATCTAGTATTAAATTGGGAGAAATGTCATTTTATGGTAAAAAGGGGCATAGTTCTGGGACACATTATTTCTGATAATGGAATTGAGGTGGACAAAGCAAAAATTGATTTGATCTCGAAACTGCCACCACCAAAATCAGTTAAGCAGATTCGATCATTCCTAGGGCATGCTGGTTTTTATCGTAGATTCATCAAGGATTTTAGTAAAATTTCTAAACCTTTATGCCAATTACTGACAAAAGAGGCCCCGTTTGAATTTGATGAGAAGTGTCTAAAATCTTTTGAAAGACTAAAAAAGGAACTAACTTCAGCCCCTATAATTCAGCCACCTGATTGGACCATTCCATTTGAGCTAATGTGTGATGCATCCGATACTGCTATTGGAGCTGTTTTGGGTCAACGGGTTGGAAAGCTACCTCATGTGATTTACTATGCTAGTAGGACCCTCAATGATGCACAGCTCAATTACACAACCACTGAAAAAGAATTGTTAGCTGTAATTTTTGCCTTGGAGAAATTTCGGTCCTACTTAATAGGGTCTAAAGTCATTATCTACACGGATCATGCAACCCTGAGATACCTTATGTCAAAAAAGGATGCAAAAGCCCGATTGATCCGGTGGATCCTTCTGCTACAAGAGTTTGATTTGGAAATAAGAGATAAAAAAGGATGTGAGAATGTTGTAGCAGACCATCTTTCGAGGATACCTTTAAAGCCTTCAGATGAGGTCCCACTGAATGAAAATTTTCCTGATGAACAATTGCTCAGTATTTCTCAAATCCCCTGGTTTGCAGATATAATCAATTACCTTGTTATAGGGGAGATGCCCACCCATTGGTCAAAACAAGATCGATCAAAATTTCTAACTGAGGTCAAGTACTTTTTCTAGGATGACCCGTATCTTTTTAAGTATTGCCCGGATCAGATCATCAGGAGATGCATTCCTGATCATGACCATTACTCGGTCATTTCGTTCTGCCATGATCATGCCTGTGGGGGCCACTTTAGTTCGAAAAAGACAGCTGCAAAAGTTTTACAGTGTGGATTTTACTGGCCCACTATCTTTAAAGATTGTCACACATTCTGTTTGAACTGTGAAAGGTGTCAAAAGCTTGACAAGCTCAATCGAAGGAACATGATGCCCTTGAATCCTATACTTATAGTGGAAATTTTTTATGTATGGGGAATTGACTTCATGGGGCCATTTCCAAATTCCTTTGGAAATCTTTACATTTTACTAGCAGTAGACTATGTTTCCAAGTGGGTAGAAGCCATACCAACAAAGAAGAATGACCACCATGTGGTGATTAAGTTCGTGAAAGATCATATATTTTCTCGCTTTGGTACACCTAGAGCGATCATTAGTGACGGAGGCACTCACTTTTGCAACCGTCCCTTTGAGCATTTGTTAAAAAAATATTCTGTCACCCATAAGGTTGCTACATCTTATCACCCACAAACAAATGGCCAAGCGGAAATTTCAAATAGGCAAATTAAACAAATTCTGGAAAAGACGGTCAATCCCACTCGGAAAGACTGGTCTTTGAGATTGATCGACGCACTGTGGGCCTATCGAACCGCTTACAAGACACCTATTGGGATGTCCCCATATAGGTTGGTCTATGGTAAGGCATGCCACTTGCCTGTTGAATTGGAGCATAGAGCTTATTGGGCCATTAAGAAGTTTAATTTTGACTTACCCACTGCGGGTACTCTGCGCAAATTGCAACTCAATGAGTTGGAAGAACTTCGAAATGATGCCTATGAGAATGCCAAGATCTATAAGGAACGAATGAAGTTGAACCATGATAAGTCAATTTTAAGGAAATCATTTGAACCAGGTATGAAAGTCCTTTTGTATAATTCCCGGTTACACCTGTTTCCCGGGAAGTTACGAACCCGGTGGACTGGTCCATTCATTGTCAGGACTGTATGCTTTCATGGTGCAGTGGAAATTGAAAATCCCAAGAATGGGGATATTTTCAAAGTATGGTCAACGGTTGAAACCATTTTTGGAATTGAAGGATAAAAACATTGAGGATATCTTTCTGGAAGACCCAATTTACCAGGACGAATCATTTTTGTCATGTCGGGCTGACGACATTAAACTTAGCGCTGTTTGGGAGGCAACCCAATTTTGGAAGATAATTGAGCTGGTTGATCACATTCTTTTACAATCACACCACATGGTAAGATGTTCTAAATTTCCTTATTGTTCAATTTCACATTACACATGCATTCATAACATTGAGGACAATGTTAGATTTAGGTTTGGAGGTGTGAGTTAGAACTTGACATGTGATCGTTTGTTCAATTTTCATTTTACATTTTCTTTTTTTTTTCATTTTTCTTAGTTCAAAAAAAAATTATTAGAGGGAAACGTCCGAGAGAATTTTTATTGGCTGAAGATATTTATTTTGGGCAAAAGAAAACAATGGTTCACTATTTTATTTACGGAAAGAGTTTTTGGAAAAGTGCTGAATTTCGATCCCTCACTTTTACACAGATTGTATACGTTTTCAAGGTTTTGAATGTGAAGCTATGATTTTTGTTTTTCTTTGATAAAAAAAAAAATGGAAAATCGACCCTTAGTGTACAAAGCTTCATTATTCGACGGGTGGATACATGAAAAGGACTGCCTATTGTTGGGGACCGCAAAAAAAAAAAAAAAAAAAAAGAAAAAGAAAAAAAATTTGTTTAGTTAAAGTCTTGAAAAAAAAAAAAGAGAAAAAAAATTTGTTACTAGTTTGGGTTCGTAGCCTTTTTAACCCGAGTTAGTAAGCCCTTAGGGGTATTTTCATACCTAGTGCCCTAAAGCCATCTGGTTTGGGAGTCATTGGCCTAATGCTCGTTAAATGGGTTAATTAGAAAGCTTAAGAGACCTTGGCATTGCACAGTCACATGTGTGTGTAAAAAAAAAAAAAAAACAAAAACAAAAACAAAGAAAAAAATGCGCCCTTTGAAAAAACAGTAGTGCGAAAGCCGTCATTATCGCCTTGAGAGGAAGACTGTTTTTTTATACGTTTAGGCGGCCCTGAACTCAATTAAAAAAAATTAATTAATTATTTTTACGAAAATTATTGGTCGATCATTTGATGCTTATTTCGTATACATGCTCTTCACCGTGCACGATCAATTAACATGATTTCGAGAATTTCTGACCAAAAGATGGGATTTGTGAACTGAATTTAAGATTTGTCCTTGAAAATTCCGAGAATCAAGAATAATCAGTGTCTATAGATTTTCTCTTGGAAGAAGTTTCCCTGGATTTTGATTGGTTTTAAACATTCTTTGCAAAAAAAAAAGGAATTTTGTGGGTGTATTCACTGCAAACCCTCACGAGGCACAACTCGTCCACTAGGGGGAACCTAGGGGTTTAAGGGCTTACTGCATACGCTAAATGCAGTCGAGAGTACCAGCGAAAGTGGTGTTTTTCATTTCTATTTTCTACATTAGTTTGTTTTCTTTAGGATTAGTTTATGTGTTTTCTTCCTTGTCGCTCATTTTGCTAAGGGACTAGCAAAAGGCTGGTTGGGGAGTGTGATAAGTCCACAAAACTAGGTCATTAAGTCACCATTTCATTAGCATTTGTGGACTTAATTAGGTTTAATTGCATTTAATTTCATGATTACATGCATTTGAGGATATTTTTTGAGAAATGGTCAAAATTCATTGAATTGCATGGCTTTTTGAAATTAAGTTTTTCTCATCTCATTTATCACCCAAAAATTAGGCTTTTGGTTTCATCAATGCATATATTGCTATTTTTGGCACCATGTCCTATTTTTGGAAAGTTGGTCATTGTGGTGCATCACTAGGAATGTAGGGTCCCATACATGGTTCATAATTATTTTCGTATATATGATTAATGTTAAAATTGCCTCTTTCAATTTGTAGGAGAAATCAACATGGGACCTACATTGATGAAATTTGAGAAGAGAGAAGTCCAATAAGCAAGCAAAGAGAGAGTCCAAGCATGCTTGGAAGTCCAACATGGGCCCCACACACCCCATTGCATGCCAACATAAAAGCTTCCATTTTTGCATAATTATTCCCGGATTTTTTAGGGGCAGCAACTTAAAATGGCCATAACTCTCAAACCGAGTGTCGGATCGATGCAATCTAGCCACCATTGGAAAGTTCTTTTCGAGTAGATATCCGTGGAGCCCAAGATTGCCTAAATCAGAGCTATATTGAGGGAGATATGACCTCGGGAAGTTGTCTGCTACAGTTTTAGGCGGGAATTGCAAGAAATCTCAATATTTGGGAAGTTTATTCCCTTTACATCATCATGCAATTTTTAGAGATATTCTTGGAATTGTACAAGGAAAGTGTATGCATCAAGAAACCTAATAAGGCATTGAGATCTCTCAAATTTAAAAGTCTTTTCAAAGAAAGAAGTTAGCTTGGAGAACAAGAAAGAATCCCTACAAATAAGGAAGAAGAGACCTCAAAGGAGGGTACTTCTTTACTAAAAGGGGTTTGCAAAAAGCATAAAAGGAAGCATGATGGAGACCCATAACATATTCCATACGTCCAAAGCTCTCCCTCTCTCCTATTTTTTGTCTCTTCCTTTCTTCTTTTTCATTAGTTTATTTTTATTTTTGGTAGCCTTGGGCCATGTCCAAGGGTTTATTTTGAAGGAGAAAATTTGTGAAGGAGAAGTTGTAAAGATGCAATTTTTAACGATAAATCAAGAAGCATTCTTTGCAATGGCGGGCTAATTTTCTTGATTAGAGTTATGGATGAAGGTAAGTAATTGTCTTTTTCTTTGTTTAGTAATTCTAATTTGTATTCCATGATTATGTGCTTAATGATTAATAGGCTTATCTTCGTGCCCTAGGCAAATCTCTATTTTTATTTCTAAAATAAAAATTAGTTTTTGATTACTCATGCTTAGGTTTGATAGGCCATGCTTAGGATTTAGATCTTTTGATGGTTTATGCTTACTTTTGATGGGTGGTGCTTAAATTATTTTTATTCTTTTATGAGATGAAGGAAGTCTTGAGTTTTGAATTTTTATAATTAAAAAGGGATTTTTAAAGTTAGATTTTCCAAATTAAAAATATTGATTTGTCTTTGATTTGAAGTAAAAATTGGAACAAGTTAGGGTTACTTAATAAATAATTGGTGGATGCTTATTGGATTCCTATGCTCTAATCATCTTCATTAATTGGTAGATTTCGAATTTCTAAATTAGTTGTTTTTTTTTATCTAAGAAATCAAAACTTTTCTTAAATTGTTAGTTAATTAGTTTTCTTAATTTAAAAGTTTCTTTAATAGCTCCCTGTGGGTTCGACCCGTTCTTGCCACTGTCTCATCTAGACACCCGTGCACTTGCGGTATTTTATGATTGATTTTGATCACATCAGGCATCATGTTGTAATTTCTCTTGGTGGGTCCTGTGTCCACAATCACATTTTAATGGTAGCCCCACATTCGGATTTTTAAATGTGGATACCACATTGTAATTTTTTAAAGGTGGGTCCCGTGTTCACAATTAACAAAAAGTATGGCCCCATGTTTAGATTTCTAAATGTGGGTACCATTTTGTAATTTTTTAAAAGTGGGTCCCGTGTTCACAATTAACAAAAAGTATGGCCCCACATTATAATTCCTATAAAGGTGGGCCCGCATTATAAATTTTATAAATGTGCTATCCCATTTTTTAATTTTTAAAGGTGGGCAGCACATTCTAATTTCTAAAGGTGGACCCTGTCTCTACAATTACAAAAAATGTGGCTCCACTTTGTAATTCATAAATATGAGTCACATGGTCTTGTTTACAAAAGGTGGACCCACATTATAAATCCTATGCATGTAAGCCCATATTTTAATTTCTAAAAGTGGATCCCATATTTACATTTAGAAAAAGTTGGCCTACATTATAATTCCTATAAAAGTGAGCCCACATTATAAATCCAATGGATATGGGATTCATGTTCTAATTTTTAAAGGTGGGTACCACGTTGAAACTTCTGCTGGGTCCCATATATAATAATAATAGTACTACAAACAATAAAAGGTGGGGTCCCACATTGTAAATCCTATGTTTGCTATTTGGAGCAAAACTTTTATAATGTTACCAAACAAGTTCCATACGGCATATTTTTAGTAGAGTAATTTCATATAATATTGCCAAACAAGTTCCGCAGAGTATAGACTCGGCACAATCTGATCTTAGCACAACCTAATCCGAGCACAAAATTGGGAACTACAAGAGAACAATGCCAAACAGGCCCTTAATCTCCCACACGTACAGGCACATGCTGTGGAAACGAATCAGTTACTATTTAGGACAATTATATATATTAAAGTAAAGGGGAAGGTGAGCTGTGAGCGGTGCCACCTCAGTACCCAATTATTCTCCTTTCAAAAAAATCACTTAGAAAATAGTGAGAAAGCCTTTACCTTTCACGTGGGGCCTTGCATGTTGCCTTTCTCAATCTCCTAAAATCTCTGCCCCTCATCAAGCAGTTATATATTTATTTCCTAAAATCTCTCCTCTAAGTCTTCCCTAAATCGCACATCCTCCTAATATCTCTCCCTTTAAGTCTTCCCTAAAATTGCTCATCCTCATCTCTCCCCCTCACAAGGCCATCCCCAAATTGCTAAATTGGAAAGCTACCCATTTCACAATTTTAAATCCCCTAAAATCTCTCTTTTATTAAACTATAATATCTCTCTTAACAAAATTCAACTCTATAAATTATCTCTTTATCTCTTTGAATTGAAATGTTAATTCCTAAAATCTCTCGATCCCCCAATTAAGTCATCCCTATTCTCATGCCAACCACCTCTTCCTTATACATTTGAGGTCATGGTTGCTTTTGGACTTCATAGCATATAATAGTTGCGATGTCATAATTCAAAGGTTCCCAGTATTCTTTGATTTCTTGATAGGAGTTGAGTCTGCTATTGTGCATTTAAAGAAAACATCATAACCTTTCTATCTCTCATGTTCTTCCCGTCATAACCTTTCTATCTTTCATGTTCTTCATTTGATTTAAACCAATGGGGCTTTTCTTTATCCTATTTTTCCGATAGGGTTTCTGCCTAAATGCACCATTAGGTACCTTTTCACTTCAATTTGATTTTTCATCAGATTGATCAAATGTATAACATGTGATTTTTTTTTTATTCCTTTTTCTTTAAATTTTTTTACATGCTTTAGACCTATTCAATGTAATTGTGGGATGACTTTTATTGAAATCAAATTTGGTATGTTATAAAACAAGCTTGTTAGTGATTTTGAATGCTTTTGAATACAGAGATAAGCCTGATATTCTAAAATTATAGGAAAGTATAATAATCTCTAAGACTTGCTATTAGAGGATTGTGTGGTGTAGATAAATAATGATATTTTCTGTCAAAGGATTTTAAGTGTCGGATCTTATTGCCTGCATGGCAGATGATTATGGATTAAATAAATCTTAAATATATTTTGATATCTAGGAATACAAAACAAATTTGAATCCTCTGTATCCGCCAATGAAAATATGATACATTTTTTTTCCTGCTCGGTAAGAAAACGAATTCTATGATACATCAACAACCCTCTCTTCTAAAGAGAGAACCTTGCACTTGTATAGAAAGACGTCATAGATTTCAGATGAAGAATTGATATGATGTGTTGCTTTTTCATTGAATGCAAAGTTTATTTGATGCAGATCATCAGAGGATACATAAATAACTAAGTTTCAGCCTTCAAGGGGCCCTCAAGGCAATGAAAACATTTGCTGTAAACGTGTGAAAATGTTTCATAAACTAAAACACAAAAATCTCTCTATGTGTGTGTGTGTGTGTGTGTGCGCGCGCGTGTGTGTGTTTTGGTTATTTTTATGAGTTCAATTATCACCAAGATACAAAAATATTTTACTGTTCTCAAATAATTCTAATATCTTTGCCTGCTTACAGAGAGTGAGAATGTGCTAATCTTGTTTGAGTTCTACTGAGTAGAGACAGTAAGACACAAGGGAGAGAGAATTATATAAAGACGGGGAGAGTCTTGATATCGAGGGCCAGAGGATTTATTATTATGCACCACCCAAGGTCGCTACTTCATTGAACCTCAGAAGCCAAGCACAGAAAGAGAAGAGAAGTTCATATGATTAAAGAACTCAATTTAGGAAAACAAATGCTCTCCTTCATACTAAATTTATAATGATATTAAGAGAATGGTCATCATAACTCTAAGAGAGAATTATGTTTGTTTGAGGGTTTGGTTAGCTTCATGAATGGCTTGGATGGTCTTATATAGGGATGGCAATGAGGTGGGTCAGGATTGGATCTCATTTGACATCCTAAACGTACACTACTTTATAGAGGGTCTCATGATGTAATATTTAAAAGCATGCCTCTTATCCTAATTCATTAAGGTGCATCATGTTGTATTTAAAGGTCGCCTCATCTACAACAATTATTAAAGGCAGGTCTCATGTGACCCCACCAGTGCTCCTTGGAACACCACATCAACAAGGGTCTACTGTCCAAATGTCCAATTGGACACACTTTAGAAATTTGGATATGAGCTTGCCTTTAGATGTTACATCCTGTAACCCCACATCAGCAAGGTCCCACTGTCCGATTGGACACACCTTGAAAGATTTAGCATATGAGGCCCACCGTTAGATGGTACATCATGTGACCCCACCAATCTATTTTTTCTTTTTTTTTTATTAAAGTTATATATATAATAAATATAAATTATATTAGTTATTTTTGTAAAATCTATTCTATTCCAATAATACCTCATAAAAGAATCACATATTTCATTATATTTTTTGAGTTCTGTCATCATAACTCTCCATTTAATTCTGTAAGCTTACGCTTATGGGGCCCACCCTTAGTCAATCCAAATGGACCAAACACACGCCCCCCCAAAATCGCACATGTCCACTAGCTTTTGGTCAGATCTGGATGGTCAGATGGAGAATGTAGAAACCACGGCTGAGACTATTTTTTTTTATTTTTATAAAAAGAAGGGTTCTATGGAGTCCTTGAAATCCCTCCATCCCCACTCCCATGTGGGCCCCACAGAGACTTGAGCTTATGTCCCATATAGACACACATTCATACTTCTGTAATGGTCAAAGCCTACAAATTCAAGACAAGTTCAAAGATTCTGATATTCAAAGATAATAAATTTCTTTAGTTTAGATATTTTCTATCTTAATAATATTTTAAAAGAATTCTTAAATCTTAATATATTTTCATTTTTGCCCCGGGCTTAGCACGGGCGTTTGTTGCTAGTTACTATTTAGGAGCAATGATTGGACGATGCAAATCAATTGTCTGGTATCAATCAATAGGCCGGATATTAATACATGTCAAAATCAGAGAATGGTCAAAATCAAATTTGGAATTGGCAATTGGAAACATTGGCTTTCATATATAAGAATTGGGCCATTCAATCAGGCCTCCATATAGAAAATGCTACAGGCCCTAGCCATTTATATTAAAAAAAAAAAGTCAATGGACCAAATCAATGGTCTTAGCTTAACTGTGGACTCTAAGCAAGGATGGGTAGAAAGATAATTTTAAAAAATCACAAAACCATCAGAATTTTGTTTTCTAAGTGGTCCACATTAATTGTAATCACTACCATTAATGCACACCTCCCCTCATTGGTCACGCTACTAAAAGTTGTAGATATGACATGTGAGTAAAAGTGAATAGTGAAATGAGTTAAAAACTAATGCAAAACCTCTGCTGTGGGAGCACATACAGGATCCCTGCTGGCGCCTGTCTAATTTAATCGAAAGGACCTGTTATTTGATTCACATTGACTTACACTTAGGTACATTATCGTGGATTGGACTATTTGGGCATGCTTCTTTATTAGAATTCCAAGAATTCATGTTATGTCCGGGAGAAATTCAAATTCTCTAAAAGTTGTCCCTTTAGGTCGAATTCCAAATCCCTCTTTTTGATGGAAGATTTGAAATTCCAACAAATGATATTAAAAATGGAATTCCAAGAATTCCAAAAGGTCTTTTGGGTGGTTGGAATTTGACACTCTAATGAAAAAAACACAGCATTTCAAATGACAGAAAATAAGATGTCACATCATGTCCAAAAAACCCTAACCTCCCAAATTCTAGTAATAAATTTCAGTAAAGAAACAGGCTATAAGGACTCGTTTTTTAACTTGGAATTCATGAAATTTCTTAATGCTCTTTTATACTTGAGCATCCGGTTTCATAAAAACATAAAAGGATTGGAATTTCTAAATTTCTAAATGTCATTTGAGGTGGCTGGAATTTTAAAATGCTCGTGAAGAAATATGATATTTGCAAAGATATCATATTATGTCAAGAAAAACTTCAACATGGTAAATTCTTGTCAAGAATTTTAAATAAAGAAATAGTGCCTAAATTGCACTTTAGTCCAAGCGATAGAAATTTGATGACGCGTCACCACCTTCATAATCTTTTAAGTTTTACTATCCACATAAGTGATGGTTCACTGCGGTGAGCTTTGTGTTTTCTGTTCATGTCTTATGTTCAACTCCCATATGGATAAAAATACCACGGCAATACCCACATAAACTTAACTCCAACTTAGAGCACGGTAATAAGTGGTTCAGATTTGTAAAGTGAGTAAGCCCCACCCAATCAATTTTAGTCAGCAAGTCATAGAGATTCTCTAAAATAAGGGTGGTTGGGTCTAACATGGAATGAACATTAGATGTATCCCATTTTAGCCGAATAAAAAACTCTTTGCATAGCTTATCTAATGCAAACCAATGTTATTAATATAAAAAACCCAAAAAGGTTTTCATAAGATATTTGTTGAATAGGCCCACAAGAAGATTCTCAATTCTGATGTTTATCTGCTCTGAACTGGTATTCTATTTTTATTTATATATTTTTACAACCATACTCTGCCCTTTGTCAAGTCTCTAAGTAATGTTTTGTAAATGCTTCTGGAAGATGCACACCTAATCTAATTTATTTGGTTGATAGACACTTTTAAGGTTATCTCTGAAATGCCCCCAGTCTTTTTATGTTATTTGCAGAATGCCAAACTTTATGTTGTCAAAATGTTTTTAGGACTTAAAATGGTTTGTAGGCCTTCTGTTTTGTGCTTTATGCAATTTAGAACACTAGAAAGAATTGAAAAAAGTAGAAGAATCATGCTGCCATTATCATTTTTATACATCTTGAAAACTCACATAGGTTATTTCATTTAGGATTTTATTTTTTATGTTTTGGATTCTTGTAGGGCCCTAATTTGTGATCCAAAATGTTAGAACTAATAAACCTCAAGATGTGAAGTTTGATATCTTGCATCCTCATGAGTTTTAAGAAAGATATTAAAAACACAAAAACAAGCTAATCTTATTTTTATGCACACATGTAGGCCCCAATTCATAATACAATATTCTTTTTTTTTTTACCCTAGCCAAGAAGGCCAGGACCCAAGAGAGAGGCACTCAAGTGGGAAGAAAGCCTGCACACACGAGAATAAAGCTGACACAAGTTGGAAAGGAGCCCGCACAAGCGGGAAAATGTGATGTAGTTGGGTAGGAACTGATGCTTCTTACTACTAAGGTAACGAGCCATTCTTTTCTCAATATTCTTGTACAAATGAAAAAACTTAGGGTAAGATCCCGTATCTTAGGTCTTATGGATTTTGAGATGGATATGTAAAAAACAAAAATATCTTTAGTTTACTTTTCTAGTTTCTCTGCACCTATATAGGCCCTAGGTTTATGATCCAAACTATTCAACGTTCCGATAAAAGATAAACCCAAAAGTATAAAGTTTCATATTTTAGATATTCATAAAAATTTGGAAAATATGTGAGAAATTTAAAATAAATAGCTTGATCCCACTTTCTGATTTTTATGTAGTCTTATGGGCCCTTAATTAATGATCCAAAGCATTCACTGTATGATATTCTCATCAAAGTGACATCTCTTTGTGAAAGAATTGTTTGGTTGGTCCAAATGCCTATTAGAACTTTTGTGTGTTTTGGTGTGACATAATTCCGACAAGCTCGCTGTAAGCATTCACTGTATGATATTCTCATCAAAGTGACATCTCTTTGTGAAAGAATTGTTTGGTTGGTCCAAATGCCTATTAGAACTTTTGTGTGTTTTGGTGTGATATAATTCCGACAAACTCGCTGTAAATGCTCTCAAATCTTCTGGATGATCAACCAATGGCTCATATTTCCTTTATATAGAGCAATCACTAGGAGTCATAGCCATTACAAACTATAGCCCTCCCATCTCCTTACTAGTATGGGGATTCCGCCAAACTAGGAGTATGATCCTCATTCAAACTCTATAGCCAAGAGTTTGATCCTTATCTCACTCTACTAAATCAAGACTCATTGGGAGTTCGTCCACAACACACCACCAGGCTCGATCTGGCATGGGCCCTATGGCAGTTGGACCACACAAATTTCCAACGCTTAAGACTATAATTGAAAAGAAATTATTAAGGCTTCAATGAGACTAATTATGAAACCTAAACCCCTCAAAAGTAAATGGCCCCCTCTTTTGTGAGTCCTTGACGGGCCTTTACCAAATATTTTTATTTAATTGATATGAGCCATCTTTAGATTGATCACTTAAACATACAAATCTTTCACAATATTTGGTTCGCACTCTTTTATCAATGACCACTCTAATGGCAGGTCAAATCTTCTAGAGTGAAATGTTGTGAGGTCCATGCAAGTGGGGTGGATTTGTTTCTGAGTTAATTTTTTTTCCTATTAAAGCAAAGCGGAAGCCTCATGAATTTCTCGTCGGCCTAGGTCAAACTTTATGGGGCTCACATTTTCAAAATCCAAGCCGATTACATAAATCAAACATTTTCAAAATCCAAGCCGATTACATAAACCAATACCCTATGCATTTGACCAACATATAAATTATTACTCAAATTAGAGAGAAAGCTATCGTTTGATCGACTATATCTGGTACCCTTGATAAACTAATTTTACTCTTTCATTAATTTCTCAATAGGAATCGGACAGGTTCGCTAAGGAGTGATCGATCTAACAGTTGACCTATTGAAATTGACTTATGAGAATTTAGATACAACGAATACAATGGGTGTCTTTCATTGGATAGGAGAAAAAAAAAAAAAAAAAGGAAGAGATGGGAGTTAAAGTCTTGTAATGGTTTTAAATAGAGGTGCACAAAAAGCCCGTCGAATTTGTAAAATCTATCAAATCCGCGGATTTTTAACCGTATTGAAGGTAAACGAATTGGTGACAGATTGAGAATGTTGTAATCCGTTAGCAATGGATCGATGACGGATTTCACCTTCAATCCGTAGATTCAATCTGATCCGATCCGCTGACATTAAATATAAATAAAAAAAACTTAAAGGGCCTAAATATAAGTTAAGAGGTTTAAATATAAAAGAAGAAAAAACTTCAGGGGTGATAATGTAATTCACTTTTATATATAAGTATAACAAATGAAACCCTATACCAAATTTCACACTAGCCTTTAGAGCATGCTCTTTAAATTTTCTTTAACATTTGACTCAACGGTTTGAACGAATTAATCCGATTCGATCCGGTCCTCCACGGATCGGATCCGATTGGTTTTTAACAATCACATATTGGTGTCGGATTCCAAATCCATCAATTCATAGGTAATGAATTGGCGACGGATTCGGCCTAATCCGTACCAACCCGATCCATGTACACCCTAGACATTTAAATATTGAAAAGGTTGGCCTGTTCCTATTGAAAATTTCAACATTATAAGGGGGTATTTTGTGAAATACATGTCCTATTTATCTGCGCTTGTCCTTCTCATCCTCCTCTCCATCTTTCATTTCATTAGCTCTCAAAATATACGCAACGCTCGCGCCCTTCGTTTCGCCATCTCTAGGAATCACGATCAAAATAATCTTTCGATTTTCGTGCGATTCCAAACTCTTGCAGCAACAGCTCCAAATACAGAAGACGAACAATCTCGATCGATCCTTCAACAACAAAAAGGTAAGAAAACTCTCTTGATGGCCTCATCTTTCACGTCCATACCCTAAAAATCCCTGCTTTTCTCTCGCAATTCCAATCCCAGGGCCCTTTCCTTTTAAAATCTGTGATTTTAGTTCTAGGGTTTTGGGTTAGGGATCGTTTGGATGCACTCCCAATTTCAATCAGCATCTTTTGATTTATATGATATTCAGATCAAATTGTTATTCCTTGTTTCATTTGTTTCTATCTATCTTTTTTTTTTTTTTTCAAATGGTTAGGGGGTGATTTTAGCTTGTCTGGTGTTTGTTGTGAAGTAAAGGTTATATGGGGTGTTTAATATTGAATCTGATAAGCTGTTGAGCTCTGTTTTGGATTGTAGGAAATGGGTTTCTGCTATTAGTTACTTGTAAGTTTAATTACTTGTGATTGTGTTTATCTGTAATCGGTCATGGCGAAGAACCTACTGTCATTTATAGGTAACTAAGATTCCCCAAATACTTCTACCAGAAGAACACATGAACCCCAATTTACTTGTAAATTGAGTTGTCTACATTCCATTTGCAAAGATCCAAATAGGCCCTCTGGGGTTCTCAAAGAGTGTTTATGGAATAGTGGTGTTGAGACTGTAGCTGATTAGCTCCATTTAAAATGAAGAGGTTGATAAGGCTGCAAGTGTGTGATTGGGACGGCTTAATGTAGATTAGGGGTATGTTCAATCCTATCTAATGCCCTGGTTTTAGAAGTGCCTAAGTGATCATTAAGCTGTAGGGCCTTTAAATGGAAACTGATATTGTACATACCACTATTTCATGGTTAAAGCTCCCTAGCCCACTCGAACCCCACTGCTGGTAGATTGGTTGCCATGTCAGCAATTTGAATTGGTCTATAATGAAGCAACTGACAATTTGTTTGCCACCTGATGGACAGCTAACAGTAAGCATTGCAGCAATGGGCCGTTTCTTGCGGTTTGGTATAGATTTATTTCTGGGCTGTTGCTTTAAACTTTTCCTGATATTGGAAGGCTGTGAAATTCTGATTGATTGTCAGTTTTTCTATATGTATCATGTGCTTGAGGACACAACTTTGCCTTCAAGTGTAATGTTTCATTTTGTGACACTGATGCTACTGAAATGTGTAACTTGTTTCGCGAGTGACCTGTTAAGATGCCTATTGATGTTACGATTGTCTGCTTAACTGATTTTTTGAATGGTGACCTATTAAGATGCCTTTTAATGTTATGATTGTTTGCTTAACTGAATTTTTGCAACAGAGTATACATTTGTGAACTAGGGCATGTCCCAGAACCAAGGAGATGAGAATGAGTACATGGAAGAAGATCATGAAATGGCGGGTGTTTATGACGACGTAGATGAAGAATTTCAAGGTCGGGGAATCGGTGGCATGGAATCAGATGATGATGAATATGATCACATGGTTTGTATTTTTTTTCTTGCATTCTAATATGACCCTCTTTTCCAAGTAGTGAATGTGCTGACTTATCTGTCCTATGTTAAGAGGGTTCCTAACCCGCATGAAATGCTTAGTTGGATTCAGTCTGCTGCATAATATAGGATGCATGCCACAATGATTTGGTGTTAACAAATGTAACACCAATTTGATGTATCTCACAAGGATGAGACAGTGACCAGTGTAAAAATTAAAAAAGGTGTGAACTTTACAATTCTACCAGCTTAATTATATATATTTTTTCTCTTTTTGTATCTGGTTGTTCAATGCTGGCATGCCCTATTATGTGGGTGCAGCCTTTGCCACCTCATATCATGTGTTGGAATTCCCTTGCAAACTCTCATCAGAGTGAATTCTACTGCACCAAGAAACACCCTTTTTTCTAAATTTTAATTGATGCCATTTCATTTACATTAATTCTTAACTGTTCTGTATGTAATCCTTTCACTAAGAAGTATTTGGGATTCCCTATGAGGAAATTTAATTGCTTTTGTAGGATAATAAGATTACTGATACCTCGTCTGCACAAGCAAGGGGAGGAAAGGATATCCAGGGAATTCCATGGGAGAGGCTAAATGTCACCAGGGAGAAGTACAGGCAAACTAGGCTTGAACAGTACAAAAATTACGAGAGCATTCCTCAGTCTGGAGAGGAGTCAGAGAAGGTATGGATTCTTACCCTTTTCATAGGTAGGTACGAGTTCTTACTGTTGGTAGAATGAATGTTTAAAAATGATGGTTAGTTTATTTTCTTTGCTAAGTCTTTCAACATACTCTTGTATCCAGGAATGCAAGCCCACAAAGAAAGGGGGCATGTATTATGATTTTCGACTCAATACAAGGTCTGTGAAGTCTACCATCCTTCATTTCCAGGTAAGCCATGGCCCATTTTAATCAAAATGACACAATTTACTTTACTGTTGATTTCAGATGGGGAATTTTGGGCAGTCGTGTTCTATACTGTGTTTGGATGAATTAGTTAAATGATGATGTTGTTTTACACCATGTTTGGTTAATAATATGTGTTATTTGGTGCTTAAATATAATTCTTATATGTTTCAGAAGAGACCTTTTGGCAGGAGTTCATGTCTTTCTGGAAATAAAAATAGTAGGCATGTTGGTAGCTAAAGTTAGACTTGTGTGTCCTAGATGAACTAGTCCTGGTGCTTGGATTGGGGCCTTCATTGCAGCTTTCTCTTGGGCTACATCAGTCTTGTTTTAGTAATATGAGGCTGAGCTTTCCCATGCAAACCTAGTTTAATCTGGTCAAACATGATTAAAGAAGAAGCATCTGTGATTTGTTTACATATTCCATAATGAAAGGTGATCACTGTTGCAACCTTGAGGTTGTGGGTTCAAGTCCTGTCACCAGCCCAAAGAAAGGGATGATGATGATCCATCTCAAAGAAAAAGAAAGAAACCAGTGATGAAAGATAATGATGATGATGAACTTTTGGCAATAATTTTGTAACTAAAACATCACTCTAAATCAATCTTTCATCTGCTTGGTCGACTCATTGATTCCTGATCGGTCCAACTCAGTGATTGACAGTGTTACTTTTCATTCCAGTTTTCAAACTAAGCATCCTCCACCTGTGTTTTTAAATGTAAAATCCTTTTGCTTTAGTTGAACACTCTTTATGTTTTCACACTTGATATGTCCACTCTTTTGATGTGATTGTGAAAAAGTGGGACAACCTTTAGTGTAAGTTACTTTGTCACCATCACCATCATTGTTGTTGTTCTTTCATGAATGAAGTAATGGAGGAAGATAAACAATATCGCTGGAACAGACGTAAAGAAATGTAGTAAGGTGAGGAGGAGTGGAATCCTTATCATCATGATCATGATTACCATCCTTATTGTTGTTGTCGTTGTTGGAGGAGTTGTGTTGTTCTTTCTTGAATGAAATAATCATGGATGATGAACAAAATATCTGAACAAAAGTAGAGAGAAATGTGGGTCAGGTCACATACCATAAAATGCACCACCGTGAGTTAACAAATAACAAGAAATAGGAAGAAACCAGATTATCTACCATATAATTCACTAACTTAGAGTCTTTTAATTCAAAATCTAAGGTTTGCAAATCTTTAGAGAAGATATGGCCCTTTGCCTAAAACTGAATAACCAAAATACTCCTTCACAACAGCTCTTATACTTCTGCTAGAAGTTACGCATACCAACCTTCAACCCATAAGTAATCCCAGGATCTCACCATTGATATTCAACCTTATATAATGGTAATCGCATAGATGATTTTAGTGACTAGAAATTAATCAAACTCATGCTCAAGTAGATCTTGAAGGACTGCTAATAAGTGGAATTATGTAGCTGTGCACAAGATTATTTTAGCTGTCTATGAGCTCATGGTGCATTCCTTCATTGATTTGGCACTCATAAAGGGTAAGAATTCTTGAAAACTATAATTATTACTTTTGCATGTGATTTGTTGGGAGTTTTCTCCTACATCCACATGTGGATGTCATGGGGCAGCCTTGGTTCTTTGTTTTTTGATGGTCCGCAAGCCTCTTTGGTGGTCGGATTAGGATGTTTGCATGCAGACATTCCCGTAGAAGAAAATTTTGCATTTATACCATCTTATTCCTTTTTAATGTAAAATTCTCATTTAGATGAGCTGAGGTTGGATAAATATTTTCCAACTCAAGTTTGTAACTAGGATTTGACTATGAGGACTACAACTGCTGATCACTTGAATTGAAAGTCTATATGGTGGTTTTAAAAAAACAATGTTTCAATGGTTTGAGAACATGGCAGTATGGCACATCCAGTATGATGGTGTAATTTGGAATACTTGCTGTACAAGTTGGTTGGTTTGAGGAAACCCCGGGTTTAGTCGAATTTTGAATTATGCCATTGAAGAGGGTGATTATGACAATGCGTAAGCTTGGGCATCTAGCTAGGTAGGATATCCTTTGTGTTTGGCTGATCCAGTGGGGCATTTTTGGTAAGTTACCGTGTTAGTTTTTCTGCAAAGTTTAGGGAGGGGCTGTACAGTATATTTAATGAATTGTTTTCCTCTGTTGCAACTTTTAGTACTCTTGTTTCCTTTTTCAATAAAGCCTTCACTATCTTTTTTTTGTTATGCTATTTGTTGTTATTGAATATTGATTATTAAATATTATTAGATAATATGCAAATAACACCTTATGTTTGTTATTTGTCTTTGCAGTTGCGGAATTTGGTTTGGGCTACATCAAAGCATGATGTGTACCTCTTATCACACTATTCTTTGATTCATTGGTCCGCATTAACTTGTAACAAGTCAGAAGTTCTCGATGTTTTAGGGCACGTGGCACCAAGTGAGGTAATCCTTTTAACAATTAACTAGGTGGAAAACTCGTCTTCCACTTTCTTTTCATTGGAATGGTTTTTAGTTGTGTAGGGAGCCCCTCTACTGAGCGCCGATGCTTTTAAACACTGAGTGGGGCCCATGTTATGATCAATCCAAGTGGACTATAAAACGGGGACACCCCCCCTATAGTCATGGGTCCTAGGGTTTGACACCCATCCGAATGGGCTGGATTGCGACTGTGCACTCGTTTTGGATGGTGAAGACTTATCGGCCATCGATCAAGTGGTTGGGATGATGGTCGTTCCATCACAATAAACAGGGCCGTGTGGGAGAGATCTTTCAATCCCCCCTGGTCCCATCCCCAGTTCGGGCCTACCGCCTAAGGTAGACCCCACAAGTACCAACACTCAGCATAAGATGAGCGCTGACGCTCAGTAGAGGGACTTGGGCGTTTAGTTGGGCCTATGGAATGCATGATGATCATGGAAAAGATCTATATGAGACCTACCTATATGCAAAATTGACTCTATAAGACCATCCTAACCTTTTGATCTATGGCCCTAAAATTTAATGCTTTAGAGGTATCATTTTATTATGATTTCAATCCAATGGTGATAAAAAGTTGGATGAGTGTCAAATTTGGACTTGTGTCTATTCATTTTTTTAGGGGTGGGCGTTGGGGTGGTAGTGTGTGAAAAGACTAGATTGACTCAAGGTGGGCCGCATGACCAGAAAAGAGAGGGGGTGGGGGAGATTTTTTAAGTAGGGCATTTTGGAGAATTCCCCCATATATATATGTTCACCTTTGAGCGTATATGTTGTCCAGCTCATGGAGTCCAGTTAGATGTAATTTTACCAATTGGGAGGAGGGCATATTGAAAGGCCTTGCCATGGACAAGGGGAATTCAGAAAATGAGCCCCACCAGATTATCGTAGCCCTTGATTTAACAGCCTTAAAAGTTTAATGGCATCTTAACCGTGGATTTTCTTGAGAGTCAATCCAACAGTGAGTGTAAAAACTGGGCCTGATGCCAGATCATGTGATGAAATGACTATCAAAGATGCTTCACAGATGAAAGGTAGCCCTAAGTGGCCCCTACAATGCTGGATTGCACTTATGCATCCACCTCGCACGGTATTGTTGAAGGTAGATGCTGCTTAGGTACACTTAGGAGATATGGAAAGATTCATGTGTGACCACCCCGGATATCTAATTTCAAGTCGTTTTAATGATCAGAACCCCTTGATCTGTGGCCACAAGTTTAATTGATATATATGAGAAATATTCATGCACATCCATCCCTCACCACGTTATGGTGAGGGACAACATAGTGGGGCTGACTTTATGATACATCCAAACCATCTACATGCATGGGACCTCCTTAAGTACAGTATATATAGAGTGCTTATCAGGTGTGTGCTATCTCGGGATTGGACTTGGGTTTTTTTTTTTTTTTTTGTGTGTGTGTGTGTGGGGTGGGGTGGGGTGGGGTGGGGTGGGGTGGGGGGGGGGGGGTGTGTTGCAGCTGATCGTTGGATATATATATATTTATAGAGTAGTTATCGAGTGCACACTCTGCATTTTAGCTTATATACACATCTCAATGTGGGGCCCACCTGGGACCCCACTTAGGGATAGGACCCATGGGGATCTCTTCATCTACTTGGGGCCTACATGCCTATAAAATATGGGCCCTATCTAATCATCCTAACCCCTTCATCAACGGCCAACAAGTTTCATCCCTTTAAAAATCCTTTAAATATTGGCCCATCAATCCAATGGTAAAGATTATTCGGATGGGGCCCATATTTTATATACATGTAGGCCCCAAGCAGATGAAGAGATCCCCAGTGTATTTAAGCTAAAATACACACCAGCGATATGGCTTTGGTGCAAGGGGTCTGATGGCATATTGATGGTTTTTTGGTGGGGGATGGAGTTTTTGGTTTTTTTTTTGGTGTATATATTAGAAGCACTGATGCAATGTGTGCGTTGTGCACTGGGATCCAACGCACTTTTCATTACAGTGGCCCAATGGGGATGGGACCTTTTTAGAGGGGGGTGGGGGGTGGGTGGAATTGGAAGATGTGGGTGGGCCCTACCTGTGTCAAAAATTTGGGTCCTGCTTAATCATCCTCACCAATTGATCAATGGGCCACAAGTCTCAATGATTTATGATTTTATATATAAAAAAAAGTGCAGGCATCCAACGCTCGAATCCATTTGGATGGTTGCAAACCTTGAGATCCGATGACTACTTTTGTGGGGGGGGGGGGGGGGGGGGGGGGCGTTACCGGTTTTGTGGTCCTCTCTGATGGATGATCAAGTGGGCCCCACTTGGAGGTGTGCACCTAGAGCTTGAAAAATGCCAACCGGCCTGCCAACCCGACCCACTTAATATGTGGGTTTGTCACGGGTGAGCAGACATGTCCTATGGTATAACGGGCAGGTACGGTTGACCCACAAAGCCCATCACTTCTTTTCTTCATTTTCTTCTATTGAAAAATAAAAGTTGTGAGTAGCAATGATACTCTAAAAGAGTTTGATCTCCTTCCTTTCAACCCCTCCCCTCACAACAACTATTAGGAAGAGCACTCTTAAAAATACTGTGAAGAAAGGAGTTTTAAAAGAGTTCCTTTGAGCCCCTAGTACGAAACCTAATCAAGTGTGACCAGCTGTGTAGAGCTTCTTTGCTAAGCTTTCTTCCTCTATAGACTACATTTTTCTTGCTAGTAATGACTAATCATCAGCATATTTATAGTATATGGCCGATGAATGGCTCATATCACTCCTAGCACATGATGGCAACCCTTCCATGCTCAGCTTTCTTACTTAAGTACATACATTATACAGTTATACCAAAAAACAAAAGGTATATAGAGTATAGAGTCTACAGATGATCAAGATATTGTATGCTTTTCCATTGCCAAAGGGTCAACAAGCCAAAGCACGCATCATATTAAAAACAGGGCAAAAGGAAGGTGCCAGTTCTGCAAGTTTGAACTTTGAAACGTGGGTCTGGAGTCTGGACATTGTGAAACTCTCACTCATGAGATGAGCTTGGTAGACAAATTGAGATTTAACATGGCCCTTACATATTAAAAATCTAAACGCTATAAATAAACTGCCTGACTCTGCTAGTTTTTACTGCCGGTCCTAAGGCCTGGTAAAGGAGGAGGGTTGCGATAGGTAGGTTGACAACTAGCGTAAAATTTTGTCACAACAGAAGCATGAATTTTGAGACAACAACATTCCGAGATAATGCCAAGGCGTTCCCCCGTTTTAGCGGCACTGGGCAAGGTCTAGCACACCATTTTAGACGAGTGCGGCTAAAGAAGTTAGTCTAGCAGTAAAAAAAAAAAAAAAAAAGAGGAAGATTCAACTTGTTACTTGGAATTAAGGAACCTTTATAGGCAAAAGCATGGATTTGGTCGAGGTGATAAAAAGAAGAAGAGTTAGTATAGCCTATCTACAGTAGACAAAGTGGAAAGGGGATGGAGTTAAGGTGCTCAATGATGGTTATAAGTTTTTTTATACGGGAAAGAACAATACAAGAAATGGAGTGAGTATAGTTGTAGATAAGGATTTGAAAGAGAAAGTTGTAGGGGTAAAGAGGTTGGGTGATAGAATTATAACAATTAAACTAGTATTAGCGGAAGACATAATTCATATCATTAGTACATATCCCCCTCAAGTAGGATTAGATGAAATTATAACAATTAAACTTGTATTAGTGGAAGACATAATTCATATCATTAGTGCATATGCCCTTCAAGTAGGATTAGATGAAAGTATCATGGCATAATTTTGGGAGTAGATGGATGGTTTACTATAAAAAATTCCAACTAGTGAAAAAATTTTCTTAGGAGGGGACTTAAATGGGCACGTAGGAAAGAATAATAGAGGGTATGAGAGAGTGCACAGAGGACAAGGCTTTAGAGAAAAGAATGAGTCAAGAGGAATGAGTCAAGAGACACTATCTTGAACTTTACATTAGCTTTTGACTTTGTAATAGCAAACACTTCTTTAAAAACAGAAGAACATTTAATTACCTATAAAAGTGGAACTAGCAGGAGGCATAGACCTTTTTCTAGTTGGAAAACATGACCGATTGGCTTATTAAGATTGTAAGGTTATTCCAAGAGAGAGTTTGACTACACAACATGGGCTGGTAGTTTTAGATATTTGCATCAGAAGTAGAAAGAGAGGGATAATAAATATAATGTGCCCTAAAACAAGGTGGAGGAGCTTGAAAGGAGAAAGATCAACAATATTTAAGGATACAGTGCTTGAGGAGGGAGAATGGATTTTTGAAGAATAAAGCAATAAACTACAACGATGTGGAACCAAATGGCCAACTGTATTAGGAAGGTTGATAAAAAGGTGCTTGGAGAGTCAAAAAGGAAAAGACACTATAATAAAGAAACCTAGTGGTTGAGTGTAAAAGTTCAGGAAGCTGTTCGAGAGAAAAGACGTTATAAAGTTTGGAAGACAACTAGGAATATGAACAACTATGAGTTGTATAAGAAGGCAAAGAAAGAACCAAAGAAAGTTGTAAGTGATGAAAAGTTCAAAGCATATGATGACCCATATAATAGGTTAGGAACAAGAGAAGGAAAAAAAAAGATATTTTTAAGCTTGCAAAAAAAAAGGGAATGCAAAAGCAGAGACTTAGACCGTGTCAAATGTATTAAAAGCAATCATTGAAAGGTTCTAGTAAAGGACAACAATATCAAAGAAGGTGGAGGGAATATTTTAGTAAACTTTTAAATGAAATCTAGTAGGAGACATAAGAACAAGAGATGATACTTCGTTAGCATAACATACTTTTTCCGTAGAATTAGGGTGGTGGAAGTGTAGAAAACATCGAAACAAATGAAGACAGGAAATACTATATATATCCAGATGACATTCCGATAGAGGCTTGGAGATGCTTAGGGGAAGCTGGGAGGATTTGGTTAAGTATGCTTTTCAATAAGATATTAATGATAAATAAGATGGCAGATGAATGGGAGAATAAGTGTTTTACTACTGCTACCTATATATAAGAACAAAGAAGATGTATAAAATTAGACCAACTACCGTGGGATAAACTTATGAGTCATACTATAAAGGTATGGTAGAGAGTAATGGAGTAAAGACTTTGAGTGTGTTGGTTTTATGCCGGGGAGGTCAACTAAGGAAGCTATCTTCTCACTTAGGCAATTAATGGAAAAATATTAAGCGAAGAGGAAAATTTTGCATATGGTTCTCATCAATCTAGAAAAAGCGTATGATAGGGTACCTAGTGGCCACATGTTTGCATCAGGGGTTGGCCCTAAGCCCTTACTTATTTGCATTGATTATGGATGAGTTAACTACTCGTATTCAAGAGGAGGTACCTTGGTGTATGTTGTTTTCAAATGGTATAGTGTTGGTGGATGAATCGAGAGATGGTGTGAATGCAAAACTTGAGAGATGGTAGGTGGCTTTAGAATCCAAATGTTTTAAATTAAGTCGTACAAAGACAGAATATTTGGAGTGCAACTTCATTGGGCATATACAAAGAGCTGAAACTACTATGAGAATTGGAGCCTATAAGATACCACATAGAGATTCTTTTCGTTATGTTGGCTCGATAATTAGTAAGGATGTAGAGATTGATGAAGATGTCCAACATAGGATAAAAGCGGGTTGGTTGAAGTGGAGACTTATTCCTGGAGTGCTTTGTGATCGACGAATGCCAACAAGATTGAAAGAAAATTTTTACAGGATAGTGTTTAGACTTATAGCTAAAACCTATGGAGAAGAATGTTGGATATGAAGTAACATATGCACAAAATGGATATAACATAGATGAAAATGTCAAGGTAGACGTGTGGTAATCAAGAAGGATAAAATTAAAAATAAGCGATTTCAAGAGCATTTAGGGGTGGCATCAATAGGGGATAAAATTAGGAAAATCCACTTGAGATGGTTTGGGCATGTCCAACGCAAGCTGGCAATGATGCTGGTAAGGAAAATTTTGGCTATGTAGGTTGATGACCCACCAAGGGGAAGGGGTAGTCCGAAGAGGGCGTGGATGGAGGTAGTAAAAATAGATATGAATTGCAACTTATATGAGGATTTGGCTCACGATATATTGGAATGGAGAAACACAATTCATGTAGCCGACCCCAACGTAGTTGGGACAAGGCTTTGATGATGATGATGCTTAAAACAAACTGCCCCTTCTCATATGGGTTGTCAGGAAAATGTTTGACCCAATAGGAATTGAATCTACCATTATATTGAACATATATTTAATCATATTGTTTATATCTATTCAATCATACAGTGGGACCAGTTTTTGTTGAGATAATTTTGGCCGCATGATATACAACAGGATGGCATTCATGTTAACTGGTTAAGATTTTTCATTAAATGAGGCCCACTTCATATCTCAATTCATGTGAGGTATGATGTGAATGAGAGCCTCATAGGATCCAAACTCATGAGCCATTGCATGGAGTTTTCAGTTCTCCATCACTCGCATGTCATCTCAATTTCCAGCTATCGTACATGACAGGAAGTCCTATTATGACAGTGCCTAGCGAACCTAACATGACAGGTCTAGCTAGCATGAGTGTGAATGCTTGTATGGTGGATAATGGCATGTGCCTCTGCCGTGGTTCAAAATCGCGGTTGCGGTCATTGCGTCGCTAATTTTATCCCAAAAAAATCCGAAAAACCCAAAATATTCTAAAATGCTAGAAAACAATATCTTTCTCCATTAGTAAATACATTAAAGTAAAATATCGTGCCCCTTAAGTCATTATATCTTGTATCGTTGTCTTATCTCATACTTATAAAGACTGCTATTAATTAAAGAAGCTTACATGTATATATTAAAATAAATCCAAATATCATAAATTTTACAGTATGCATTGCAACCATAATTTTGAACTAATCATTAGTGTTAAACACTTAAAGTCAAGAAACTACTAGTAGTAGTATAGATGTACAATACTTAATTATTCAATAACCAAGTAAATTGTGCCTGAATTTCAACTTTCAAGTAACATTTACTACTACATCAAGATTAATTAATTAATTAAAGCATTGGAGTATGAACATAAGGGTATTGTGGTTGCGAAGGGAAGAAACCATTGTATGAGAATCCACAAAATCTTGCAAATCACTTGAGTTTTGGTGAAAAACTAAGCTTAGGAAGCTCTAACATAGTGTTAAGAAGCTCTTCAAATAGTTTGGGAAAGAAAGAAATGAAAAAGGAAGAGGAAATAAAATTAAGAAAAAAATCATCGTTGACTGATATTTTGACCGTTATTTTCAAAATATCGGCCGTTATGGACCGTTATTTTCACTGCTTTTTTTTTACACTGTAACCGTTATATTGTAAATATCGTAACGGTATAGGCCGTTACTGTTTCATAACAGCCATTATTTTAAACTATGGTCTCCACTCCATTTTATATTTTCAAATTCCAGAATTTGGGATTTTTTTTAAGAACAATACACTGAAGAGAAAGGGTGGGGATTTTTTTTCTTCATATTTTCTCATATCCCATCTTTAATGGTATGCATTTGATGGTGTCTTCTTTGATGACTACCTCTTTGTTTCCGTTGTGAATTTCCCATCGCGTGCTTGGCAATTCTTCTCTCTGCTTCAAAATCATGTCAGGCCAGTTGACCCGTATTTGACCCACGTCAAATGTGGGTTATGCGGGTCTAGTCAGGTTGACCTGACACGGGCACATGTTTACAATTTCTGTTGTGGGTTGGAGCTCCAAAAATTGGATCATATGTTGACCCAACCTGACCCGTTTGCCACCCCTATGTGCACTGTATGATCCATGCACTGGATCATCCATCCATCTCTCTCTCTCTCTCTCTCTCTATATATATATATATATATATATATATATAGGGAGATGCTCCTATGATAGCATCTCTCACCTTATTATTAGAGATAGGAGTGGGGGCCCTCACATTTAAGTTGTTGGCATTTGATATGGATGTGAGGGCCCCCACCTTATCTCTCATAGTAAGATGAGAGCATCTCTCATAGGAGCATCTCCCATGTGTGTATATATATGTATATGTACACACACATACATACAAATTTTTATGCGTATGGCATTTTTACCTATGCATTTGTTTGACATGGTCTCACCATGCAAACCCCGTCCTTATATGTCATGGAACCCACTGTATGATCAATCTGAATGAACCATCTCAAACCCCATCTCCTTTTATGTAACGGAGCCCATGGAGTTTGCTCTTATGAATGGACTACATTGTTGGATCTAGTGTGGTTTTTTTATAATGGTTGAGCTTGTGGGCCACGGATCAAGTGGTTGGGATCATTGGATTGACTTGAAATTTCATATTTGGGGTGGTCCCACCTGAATTGTTTGATTCCCACCTTTCCTATGATCTGTGGGAGGCCCACCCACTTGTCATGCACGTAAGTGTCTCGCACATGAGCATGCGCGCGCGCACACTGAATTGTAAATTGAATTGGTTTATGCTCTTTGCTTTAGTTGTCTTATACATGAAGTTAAAATGTCGTTAGCCTCTGATTGTTTTATGTATTATAATTCTTGCCTATTCCAACTGACACTTTCCCCCTCCTTTCTAATATAGAAACACTCAGGGAATTTATTAGAAGGATTCACTCAGACACAAGTTAGTACATTGGCAGTAAAGGATAAGTTGCTTGTGGCCGGAGGATTTCAGGGTGAACTTATTTGTAAGGTAATTTTTTCAATCTTGTTAGCACTGTTTTCTGACAATAACTCTTACTGGAATTCAGAAGAGAAATTTGCGCCCATGCGAAGGTGTTAAAATTCACACCCACCTGCTCATTCATTTGGATGATTCTGTCTGTATTCCATTTGTGCACGTACATGGCATGCATATAGTAAATATGTGCTTTCTGCCTGACACGGCACGCACTTGCTTTATTATGTGCATCAAATGTATTCCCAATTGAATTTTGAATACCTCGTGCCTGCAAGAAAGGAGGACAAATTTATGCGTGCACAGCCTACTATTGATAGTTGTAGGACTCCACTGTGTCTTGAGGAATCAGCTACCATTTCCGTGTCATTTTTGCGATAAACTGTATTGCATGTATGGCAATGGAATCAACATACACAAAAAGGAAGAAGAAGAAGGTACCAGTAGGCATCATCATCATTGTTGGCACGCACACAAAAAATGTACCAGTAGTCATTTATTATCTAATCATCATCATCATTGTCAGCAGGGGTTTATTTTAAGTTAGCCTTGAAAACTGCCTGCATAAGGTTTGCCTTCATTGTCTAGTCCATCTGAGTTTTTAAACTTTTTTTTTTCTTTTTGGGTAAAAGTTTTTAAAGTATGTTAGAAAACGAACTTATAGCACTTTATTTTCAAATGTTTACATATCATGCACCTGGATTTTACATAACTACTGAATTTGGAAAGCTTGATGGTGTCTTTACTGCACTCACATCATGATTGTTTGCAAAGTAATTGAAACATACAGTAGCTGATGTGCTCTGTTTGCAGTTTTTGGATCGACCAGGAGTTAGCTTCTGCTCCAGAACATCTTATGATGAAAATGCAATCACAAATGCCATTGAGATTTATGATAGTTCCAGGTATGCTGTTTGGTTTGAAAGTTTTTCTTCCATTGCAATGTGTGGAAGCTAATGTGACATGTATTTAATCAGTGGTGCTGTTCACTTCATGGCTTCAAATAATGACTGCGGTGTTAGAGATTTTGATATGGAGAGATTCCAGCTTTTGAAGCATTTCCATTTTCCTTGGCCAGTGAATGTAAGTTTCCCAACCACAGAGAGAGGGTTGGTGTCTATATATATAGTCTCTCTCTCTCTCTCTCTCTCTCTCTATATATATATATATATATATATAGAGAGAGAGAGAGAGAGTCTTCTTTGTTTACAATGCACGTCAATGCAAGCATTGAAGTAACACTAAGCCGTACACCATTTGGTGTACCGCACTACGTAGGGACTAATATCATGGTTTTGAGAGACTAGGAGACAGCCCTTCCATGGAGGATGAAGATTCAAGACCCCACAATACACTGTTAATTTCTTTCTTTCCACAGTTCGCAAATGATAGCCAAAAAAGGTCTTAACCCTAGCCAACACCACTGCCAATCTCCAAGCTTCAAATAACTGAAGAACCCATCTGCATTTAAATTGCCCTGGAACAGAAATCCAAAGGCTTTGAGACACCTTACAAGTTAGCAACAAGTGATCCACAGATTCCACTTCGGCCGAACAAATGAGATAACCATTCACCATCAAGAAACCACCTAAATCTTTCTCTCGTCACCATACCTATACTCAAGTGCCACATGCTGTAGACGTAATGATGATCATGATGGAGTTCTGTAATACACGGAGCTCATTATGGCATGTTTTCTACTTCGGCAGTGGCTAATGGTCTTCACTGGGCCGAAATGGCACCATAGATTTATTTAATGGAATCTGGGGCTCAAATCTAACTAAACCAATTTTGATTCTGCATCTGTATAGTTGGTTTGTTTTTTTTTTTTTTTCTAAACAAGGAACTTGAACTCACATTCATACATGGCACACATCCCTAACCAGTTGACCAACAGCCAGGAAACATCTGTAAAGTTTTACTTGCAATGTCATTGACTGGAACTTACTGCACAATGAATTATACTTTATTTTTCTTATGAGTTTGGATTGTCTGCAGCATACATCAGTGAGTCCGGAAGGCAAGCTTCTTGTCGTAGTTGGAGACAACCCTAATGGACTACTGGTGGATTCCTGTACTGAAAAGGTATTAAGCTTTTCCAATTTGTGAACAACTTTATGATCTTTGCTAGACTATTGATGAATATGTTGATAGAGTAGCAATTGATGTAATGGGAGATGATTCTTTTGGTAGCTGGAAAATCTCTGCATGAAGCATTTGTTGTCAATAAAAAATTCTGATTAAAAACTTGTACACTCACACCGTGAAAGTATAGGCAGGCATTGCAAGCTTGGAAGAGTTTTTTTCTGATATCTCTGCAGTAATCAAGATTAAAAATGCGTATGGTTTTTTTTTTTTTTTCCTGATTTCTCTGCAGTAATCGAGATTAAAAATGCATATAGATCTACCTCCAGATTTACATTCGGGAAGAAGATTTTGTTTTGATGCTGAAAATAGGAACTACACTAGGGTGCACTTTCGCTTTTCTGCCTTTGCCTTCGAACCCACTGACGTTTTATGAATGTCATCAGATTTAGATGAAAAAAGATTCTGCCTTTGTCTTCGGTTAAGGACATTTAAACATATCCCAATTCCTTTCTTTTTAATATTCTTTAATTTCTTTTTCCTTTAGGATGGTAATTGGCTAATATGTATTTCCGTGCATGCTATTTGGTTTGAGCCAAGACGTAGCTGATATTAGAAACTGTTTTGTTTTTCCCTTTTGTCTTGGATGAAATGCGAACCTACTGGTAGATGGTATCCAGTTGTCAAATTGGGTTTCACTCCAGGTTGCTGACTCCAAACTGGTGCAGCCCCAGATATGAGAGTGAAATAGACCAGTTCTACAACGGGATTTGAACGAATCCTTAAAAGGGATTCAATGACATGACCAAGCTCCAAATAGGGCTTGGTGGAATCCCCAAGGGATACCACATAAGCATCCTCAATTGAAGAAAGGCGGTCACAACCATAGGGAAACTGAACAACTCTTTTATTGAATCATGAAAGATAATCCTCCCCAAAGGGGTCAATACATATTTATACATCCAGGATGGGATGTGCCTTCCTAAGTGGGGATTTCCATTCCACCACACTTTCTAATCACATTCCTAGATTATCTACTAGATTCCTTTTTAGAAACTCTTAAAACAAGAAACAACTAATTGATAAATACTAGAAAAATTGGGGCCGCCATAGACTGATCCTTCAACCCATAATAAATGGGTTGTCTGACTGGACCAGTTGGGTTGGCCCAATTGGCCTGGTCAACCCTTGGGTTATGTGTCTGGCCTGCATGAGAAATTTGAATAGTGTCTGATAAAGTGCAAAGTTTGTGATAACTTTGTCTTGACACAAAATTGGTTATTTGAAGTTGATTTCTAAGTGGCGCATTTGTGAACCTCAAGTTTATTTGGATTCTCTGGAACTTGTGAAAATAAACAGGTGTCTAAGTTTGTTGTGTGCATCTTACAGACTATTGCGACTCTTTCTGGTCATCTGGACTTCTCATTTGCATCAGCATGGCACCCTGACGGCCGTACCTTCGCCACTGGAAATCAGGACAAGACCTGCCGTATTTGGGATACCCGGAACCTCAGCAAATCAGTTGCTGTCCTTAAGGGCAACCTTGGTGCCATCCGTTCCATTCGCTTCTCATCTGATGGGCAGTTCATGGCAATGGTGGAACCTGCAGACTTCGTCCATGTCTTTGACACGAGGAATGGGTACGACAAGGAACAGGAGATTGATTTCTTCGGTGAGATCTCCGGTGTGTCATTCAGCCCTGATACGGAGTCCCTTTTCATTGGAGTCTGGGACCGCACATATGGCAGCCTCCTCCAGTACAGTCGAAATCGGAGCCTTTCATACCTTGACTCTCTAATTTGAGGTAATCCTGCAGCTCTGCTTTCCTTTTCTTTGTTTCTCTCCTCTCTTTTTCCCCCCTCCTGCTGTGCCCTGCTTACCTTTTAGGACAATGGCAGACCTAGGAAATTCAACTTTGCGAAAAGGGAGGGGGGGGGGGGGGGGGGGGGGGGGGGGGGGGTGCGCTTTATGTAAAAGAAATATTGGGGGAAAAGCAGCAAATGTAAAAGAAAACTGCATAATAATTCTCAGAACCTACAGGGGGATTTTTTAAAATTCTTTACTTTTTCAGGTTTGGTGGGGGCTTCAGCCCTCAGAAACCTGTACCTGGGTCCGCCCCTGCGTGTATGAGAAGCACTCTAGCCTTAGATACCGACCTGCATGGCAACTGTTTTGAAATGTCTTCAGATTAGAACTCGGATCCTTCTAGTGCTGGACATAGAATTCTGTGGGCATCCTATAAATCAGTGCAGTCCATATGCTCAAATTAAAGACCCAACTCATAGTCTACAAATTGGCAAAATCTCACTCAAATTGGTTATGGCTTGCCAATTGATGATGTGTAAAATATCTGATTGAAATTTATAAGATACAGGCGGTGGATTACATGCAACTTATGTATTACAGCTGGTCAATCTCATGCTGGGTCCCTTTTCCTTTCTGTAAAATTTTTGCTCAGTGGTTTTGGGTTGGGGCGTTGGTCTTTATATTTGCAGAAGTTTGGATTAAGATGCGGGATGTGGGACCTGCTGGCCGAATTATGGGGCTGCACATGGAGATTTCTTAGTCCTGCCCTCAAAGGAACCTTATTCCTCAAATTAACATATCATGTGAGAAGAAAGAAAACAAAATGATAGTTCTTTTTTTATCTTCTTATAAATATGTTGGTTGTTCAGTGCTTTGCGGACACTGCTTGTACAGAGAGGGAATGTACAGAAGATGACGAGATAAAGGACATAAAAGAAGGCTTCTTCTCAGTACGATGATAAAGAATTCAGACCTTTATTTAGGCAGGTTGTTTCTTTATTACTTCCTTATGTATTTTAGTTCTTTTACACTTTTGGAACTATTGTTGGGAATCATTTTGTATTTTTGATTTGCCTATTAGTTATTTCCGTCACCAATGAAATTGAATTTATGAAGAGACTTTGTATTCATCTTTTTTCAAGAAATAATTTTCTGAATTTGGCTCACGATTGATTGGAATTGAGAAACATAATTCATGTAGCCCACCCTAACATAGTTGGGACTTGAGAGGTTTGGTGATAATAAATTTTCATGAGATAAATAAGAGGATTTTACAAGAAGAAACACTTTAGGTGACTACTAGACCAAAAAGGTCACTATAGCAAAACCCACACCGAACCAGCCTCTTTTTTACCATTTTTTTCGAGGGTCGACGCCAACCCTTATTTTCAGTGTTGAGGGTCAATGTCGATCCTGCACTAAAAGCACTGGCCTCTTCTTTCTCCATCAGCGGGTCCCGATTGTTCTGAGTCTCCAGTTCCGATCTTTTTCTCCTCCTCCGTGATATGGACGGCAACCCACTGCCTCGGATTCTTCTTCTTCGCCGATCATAGACTGCACAGAGACTGATCAAACAGAACGAGTTCAGCAACAGGCAGATCCGGACTGCCCAGATCAAATAGAACCGTGGCCCACCACAGCTCACACAAATCCAGCCCTCTTGCAGTGATTAGGGCAACCCACTTAATGATGAGGGATCTTAGCTCCAAAGTACCTTCAGCAGACCTCTTCCGATTTAGATTTTCTTTGCAAATCCGTGGCCCACCTAGGATCTTATGATGGATGTGGCCCACCTCTTCTCTCTCAGATGCACACTGACCAATTTGTATTTGGGTTCTATCCATTAGGCAATGTTTTCATGTGGCATATATCAATCTATCTTCCGGCGATTGATTTAGATGAAGTATTTTGGTTGTTAGTCTCATCTTATTTAAAAATAATGGTAGCATATTGAAGTAAGTTGAATGGCAGGCAGTCAGAATGTGATTTTTGCAAAGTAAAAGGAACCGCTTTTATTGCATATGAATGATGAAAGATGGGCAACACAAGCTGCCATTAAGATGGAAGCGCAAGTTATTCTACAACCACTTGGATTAGGGGTCGTTTGTTACACTCCATGACCTTGTCTTCTCATAATATCCCCATTGGGTTTGGGTTTCAGAAAGAAAAAGGAGGAAGGAGATGATAGAAAAAGAAGTTTTTTTTGCCTGCGGATGATCGGGTGAGGGTTGATATCGACCCTCGAAAAAAAGAGGTTTTTTGAGCGGGAATGATGGTTTGGTGTGGGGTATGCTAAAGTGACTTTTGTGGTCTATTGGTCATCTAAGGTTTTTTTTTTTTTTTTTTTTTTGAATCCTTAATAAATAATGTTCTTAGACCTTTGAAATTAGTTTTACCCCAAAATGTGCATTTGGGGCCCACGTTATGGTGGCTCAAATTGTGTGGTGAGGATCAACACTTGAATTTTCTGCCACTTGATGACTCAAACTGATCGATCACTTATGCCCTATAAAAATGCTTGTGGCTGTCATTTGTTTTGCAAACCACCAAATGGATTGTCAAATGGGATATATATTGGAACATGAATCTCTGATGGTGAGGCTGACTGCCAGATGAAAGGTTAAGTAAGTGGACCATGTTTGGACCGTGGAAGAAAGGGTCATCGCTCTCCAGTGAGGATACCATGAAAGTAAAACTGCTTAGTTTTGCCTATTGTGAGATGAAGATTACACTTGCATTCATTCGTCTGGTTTTTTGGATGTCTTAGAGCTTGAAATATATTTGAATGGAACGTGGAGTTGGGCTTGGGCTCTCAGCATTGTAAAGTTCGACCATTCGTTATTAGTGAAGAACTTGTCTATTTTCAATCTCAAACAAAATCAATTCAGTATAGCACAGTTGGTTAAGGGCATGGGTGTGTGAGTTCAAATAACCGGTCTAGCATTAAAAAGGAAAAATAAAAAATAAATGTTGGATTTGTGTCTACAGTCAATATCTCCTGGTCGGTGTAGGTTAAGCTGGACCCATGCCTTATTAATTGAGAAGGTTATATATGTAATTGCATTGAGCACCCACCTTACGATTAGGGAGCTGCTATTTGCACAACCATAATTGCTCTCTGCACATCCATCCATCGGACCCATGATGGACTCCTCTGGAAAATCTCC
This sequence comes from Umbellularia californica, assembly GCA_028538565.1. Taxonomy (NCBI): domain Eukaryota; kingdom Viridiplantae; phylum Streptophyta; class Magnoliopsida; order Laurales; family Lauraceae; genus Umbellularia; species Umbellularia californica. The sequence continues at coordinate 19,544,059 of JAPQWN010000011.1, read as the reverse complement.
AAACTTCCCCTCCCTTTCTTCCCTCTCTCCCTCTCCTTCTCCCTGTCTTTCTCCTGTCCCTCTTCCTCCTCTTTCCCTCTCGTTCCCTCTCCCTCCCCCTCTCATATCAGGGTCTAATATGCTATCCTTACTAGGAGAGAGGGAGAGGGAGAGGGGGCGGAGTTGGGCGGCGAACAGGAAGAGGAATAAAGACAAGGAGAAAGAGAGGCAAAGAGGAGGGAGAAGGAGAGGGAGAGGAAAGAAAGGGGGAGTATTTGGTCTTTTGTCAGAGGGGTCCCATGGATGGATGTGTAGAGAGCAATTATGGTTGTGTAAATAGCAGCTCCCACCATATTGAAGAAACAAAAGAGGAGAAAGGCAAGTAGGGATAGCATATTAGACCCCTGATTTACCTTACTGCCAGAGTTCCGTGACCCAAAAGAAGCATGCCTATTTTTTTTTTTCTCCTAACAGAGGGAGGGTTCCCAACCCTTTGGGCTGGACTAATTCCTTAGGGCCCGAAGAGAAGCCGAACAGTAAAACCGCAGAAAATATTCCCTTATATGATTATTCCATGTAAACTTTTCTAATGTCCAGCCAGGGCATGTTTGTGCAGTCTGCGTTTTCATGGAGAAGGCTAGGAGAAGTTTGCCACTTTTTCGCAGCAAGAAACTTCTAACATTTGGCATGGTTGAATAAGTGAAAAGGATTTATTCTTTTTTTTTTCTGCGGGAGGGGAAAAGTCCACAAGAAATCGTCCGTGGATGCTGTACAAACGTGCCCATAGCATTTGTTTAGGTATAATTTGTCACAAAATTCCATAATTCGGATCATTTGAGTGAGTGAAGCTCCACCGTGGGCCCTTACTATTGAAAATACTAACTGCTTGAGTGACCTCTTTTGTGGCATCATTATTTATTTGTTAATCATGTATTCCATCTTACAGTGAATTTAACTCTTATTAAAGTAAAATTTGGAGACAATCCCACTCAATGAGAGAACATTTAATTTCGTGTAGCTCGAATTTTCAATAGGGAAAGCCTTGAGAGTTTCATCTTAGGATCCAAACTCATGACCTAAGATAAGGGAATTGGGATCCTCTGAGGGGCTTTACCTGCGGTGACCGTAGGTGGACCAACCATGGTCCTCCATGTCACCGTGGGGGCAGCCTGCCTGTGTTCAAGGCAAGGCTGCCCCATGGTAACATGGAGGGCCGTGGTTGGTTCACTCACGATCACCGTATGGTAAAACCTCACGGGATCCAGGCTCTAGATAAGGGGGTCTTCATGAGCTGAAGGTTGAGTCCGCTAGTACAACCACCCTGGGCCACAAGCCTGCGGTTTCACTGTTCCATATGGACTGGAACTTTTCTGGGGTTTCACTCTGTTCCATATAGACTGGAACGACGAATCAAAATTATTTTTATTCTTTTAGTTTTATAACGGTTAAACTTATAGGCCACGGATTAAGGGGTTGGAATGATTGGATTGTCTTGAAGTTCCATAAATAGGCCAAACATACTTGGGTCTTTTCATCCCTCACCTCATTCTTGACTGGCGGGGCCCACACCATGTTCAAAATATGGCATGTGATATTTATTGCGATAAATTCAAAATATCAGCAATCAACGTGGTGATCAAGATAAAATCATAAGATCTACACCCAGAAATAGATGCAGCCTACTTGGATTCAATCTCTAATTTCCTGCAAAACAATGAAACTGTAATCCCTCTGCCATGCATATGATGGTGGAATAGCATACTGGAAATATTTCTTAAGTTTAAAACTGGGAAGGCATGTGAAAAAAGAGAACACCATGAGCTCCATTATCCCAAGTGATGTTGAGGATTGTACAATGATGCATCCAAACAGAAAAAAGAATACAGTAATCATTTTAAGTTTTATACTTTTATTTTATTTTATTTCTCCATATGCAATAGAAAGTAATCTCAATGTGCCTTCCTAAGCGACAAAAATATGTTGATTGCATTGTTAACTCAATTCATGGAACCCAGCCATCTTCTGATGCTTCTTCCTCTGAGCCTGAGGTTCCGACATGAACCGCAGCTACTCTTCAACTTCACATGAATTGCTTACCATTTGCTTTTTCTTATTTTCGTTAGATTGCACTGTGTTGTGCCACTGCTGGGATTTCTCTGCCTTCTCAGCCTCAAGTCTCCTGAAGGTGGTTGAACTCAGCTTCTCCCCACCGTTTTTTTCTGGTATAAGATCCACCACCTCAACCTGCAAAAGGATCAACCACCACCACATTCATAGATAGTTGTAATCCACTAACTAACTAGTCATTCATGAATGTCGCTTGCGGAATGGACAATGTCTTCTTTCGTAAAATTTATCTTGACGAGAGAAATATAAAGTCTAATTTAGCAAATCAAAATTTTCAGAGCCAGTGTGAATCAAAAAATAAAAATAAAAATGTTAGTTAAAGCAATGGTACAAATTAAAGCAATGGTACAAAAACTTTCACATCTTAATGATTAATTGATGACGGTGTGGAGCCCTTTAAGTTGTTGAATTTGAGACTTTGCATCTATGGCGATGGTCTTAATGGATAACTTCGAGGTCAAGGGTAGGTATTTTTGGACCAACTACAATCCAAGCAGGCCCCACATAGTGGCTAAGCTTAAGAGTAGTTAAAAAGTATGGTTCACTAACTGACATATTTCTCTGTGGCTGAAGGAAAATGTTACCAAGACCAGGAAGCTTCATGATGTCAGGCAATAAATCCAAACCAGCAACAATTGTCCTACCTTTAACTGGGGCAGACCCTTCTCAGCTCTCTTTTTGTTAACTGCTAGTCCCCCACCTAAAGTTTCCTTGCTGCACGAACAACCAGATTGCCATGGTAATAATATTAGGAAATGTGAATCTTAACAAAGGACGCCAAATAATGATGAAGGTGCCAACAGACTCAAATTCACATTATGCAAAATAAAGCAAAAGGCAAGAAACTTAAAAGGAAAGAAAATCACGTCTAATGTTACTGCACTGACTAGAATGCATTTGAATGTATGCCAAAGCAGTATCACAGTATCCATTGAGTGAACATGGAATACAGGTTCTCCTGATTTGGTGGTAAAAAATTTGTTAACGAAAGATTGAAAGGAATCAGGCAGAAATAATAGGGTTTCTCGAAACTGTTCGGTATAGCTAGAAGTTCAGCATCTGCAGTTCATTAATCATCATTATCATCAGACTGAAGGAAGTTAGGTGAAAGAATAGGGTTCTGACTTGTAAGCCTAATCCCAGCAGTCCGGGTCGGCTAGAAGAGTCTAATGATAAGTTCTAAACTGCAGTAATCAATACTGGGGGAAAAGCTATCTGCTCAATAATCTTTATGGTTGGGGAATATTTATTACCAAAACATCCCATCTAGGTTCCATCCTTGGGCACTTTTCTTCATTTCAGAAAGATGGTATTTGTTGCATCCCCACTGCAGATATGAGAGGCATGTCATATCTGAGCTACTTCCTTAATCACACATATTTACTAATAGTTCGTTGCCACCTCAATTAAATTCTTCCTCCAAGATCAGAGAAGCGCAGTCTGACAAGAACCCATAGCACAGCTGGAAGGTGCTCGTTGCAATCATGAGGCTGTGGGTTCAAGTTATATTAAGACTCCAAAAAATAATGCTCATAAAAAAGGAAAAAAGAAAGATCAGAGAATAACAGAGAAGGTCATCTTTTGCTTTTATTATAAGAGTTTTTTACAACAAGGCCCCTATGTTTCTAAGAAACCTCAAAAAAGCCCCTCTATTTTAGCTTTTTACTATAACATCCCTTTACTAACAGTCAATATAAGAAAACATAAACGAACGTTCTGACTCTTTACCCTTTTTTTTTCTTTTTTACCATTTTACCCTTCCTATTTAGTGAAAAGTTAAAATGACATGTTTAACCTTATAAGGAAAGGGAGAGGGATGTGTTGGTTGTGTGTGTTTGGATGTCTGGGCTGTGTTTGGGTATTGTTAATGGAGTGGGCAATAGGGGTATGGAGGCTGGAAGGTAGCAGGCGAGGTGTGCGGCTGGATTGAGTCGGTTCAAGCCAATCAGATGGGTTTAGTGACGCATCTAGGTTGAATAGGTGGGCTGAATGAGATGCGTTCAGGCTCGGGTTGAATGGCCTGGCGTTTGGTAATTTAAGATGGGCTCTGTTTGTGAAAGGTGGTGGTCATGAAAACGTGCGATTGAGTTGTAGATGTGAGGTGGATTCTGAGATTGGGTTTAAGTGGACTATGAGATGGTTTGTAAAATAGAGAGATATGGAAAGGTACCGTGAGTTGGTCTGGGCTGAGTGCGAAGAGTGATGAGCTAGATTTGGTAGGGTCGGCAAGTGGGTCAGCAATTGGATGGTGAGCAGGTTACTAGGGTTGGCTGGGAGAAGTAATTCAGTTCTGGCTCGGGTTGAATGGGTAATGGGGTTGGAATGATGGTTTTGGGATCACAAGTGAGATGTCAGGTTTTGGGATTGGGTTTTGATGCCGGTGAAGATGGGAAAGGAAGGTGGGTCGTGGATGATTTTTCGAAGATAGGTGAAGACAATGACGATGGTAATGATGATTATGATGAAGGCTTGGGCTTGATGAAGTGAAGACGGGTTGTAAGTGGCGTGCATGCCGTGGATAATGTTTACTCAAGAGACGTTGTGCTTGTTTGGTTTGAGTGTTTGGCAAAATTAATTGAAGATGAATAGGTTGTGTCAGTTGCAGTCGGTTTGTGCGGATTTTAGTAGATTGTTTGTGGGGAGGGTATTAAGAGATGGTCGTGATAAAGAAGGTGAAAGTGGTGAAGTTGACTGGGTGTGAGGAAGATGGTAGTGATGGTGTTTGGTTGGAAGGATAAGAACTTGAGGGACGGCTTGAGATGGTAGGCTTGGTTGGGTTTTTACAAGTGGAGGCTGGGAGGTGTTTGTTTAGCTGTTTGGATTAGGACGGTTTAGTTTGAGAAGTGTTTGGTTGAGAGGAAGGGATGGAGAGATATGAGTAGAGATTGTTGTGTGTGATGAAAGGGTGTGCCATTGCAGTTGGCTGCATTGGTGGGATGGATATGGAGTGCAATTGATTGGATTGGTTTAGAGAAGTGGGGTACGATTGTGGTGAGAGAGCATGTAATTAGATCAAGTGGAGAAGTGAATGGCTAAATGGGGAGGGTAAAATGGTCAAAAGACAAAAAAGGTGAAAAGTGGGAGCGTCTAGTTTACTTTTGCTAGCTAACATTGACAGTTAGTCGAGGGATGTTATAGTAAAACCCCATAATATAAGGGCTTTTTTTAGATTTCTTAAAAATATAGGGGTCTTTTTGTAAAAAACTCTTATTATAATTGGTTCCTTCTCGATTTGGGAGGTGAGCTCTTTCTAGCCAGATTCTAGATGTGGATTAGTGTGATGTGATACAACCTGATACTTCAAACAGGCAACATAGCCAAGATGTATCTGTTCAAAAACTTCATTTTTTTCATGTCTAAAATTCTTTTACTTGCCATATCCATGACACGTTCCCCTATCAATGGCATGCCTTTGTATGCATGCCATACTTCTGGGAGTCCTAGCATGCATGCCTGTTCAAAGGAAATGGTTTGGCCATGTGAAGATGGATGTCAATGGTCAAGCAGGAGCTCGGGGTCAATATTCCGGTGAGGCAGTGACTAGGGATGGTGACTCATTCAGATGCAAGTAATAAAAGATGCAGATGGTGTGGTGGATCAGCCACCTACATGCTTCTTTAAGGGCCCCCATGCTGAGAGTTTTAGAACTACCGTTAAAGAGTGTTTAGACATCAAGCATGACTCTTAACTGAAATCAAGTTCTCCTATTCACTACAATCTACCCTCCCCCCCTGCCCAACCAACACATCTACATTAAATGAAACCAGAGTCTCTATTTAGTCTAAGGTCGTATTGCTCTCAGTCTCTACTTCCTCCCTGCCCCCTCCCTCCTCCCCTCATTGTCTGCATAAGCCCCACACACACACACACACACACACACACACAAAAAAAAAAAATAGTAACAATAATAAAAATAAAATAAAATAAAATAAAACCCACAATCCCCCAACCACACCCAACCACCCCCAAAATATGGGCATTGGATCCTGACATGCATGCCCACACATGCAACTCTTTGGTAGTATAGGTAGCATCAAAGCAAGAACCATGACCTTTTTCACTAAACTGTGGTGGTATTTTGGCTCCAAAAATGATGTTTCATGTAGGGATGTAAATGGGTCCCCGATTCTCCAATTAGCCGGAGGTTCCGACCCGTTAATAACCGGGTCTAGGTCTTTATTTAGGTCCCGATAAGTAAATAGGTCCGGATCTGGATCCGGGTCCTTTTTCTAGACTTGTGATTTAAACGGGTCCAATTTCACCTTGGTTTTGGCCCGTGCACCCGGGACTTGACATATTACCTCAATTTTTTGAAAACTCCTCCTAAAAGGGTTTTTTTTTTTTTTTTTTTCAAATCATTCTCTACTCGGACCCATCCCATATACAAAACTGGTTCCGGTTCCATCTTCTCATTAACGGTTCCAGTTTCGGGTCTACCATGGACCCGGACCGGAACCAGCCCGTTTACATCCCTAGTTTCATGGTGCTCTAGCAAACATAAGGCGGCTTAGATGACACCCACCACATTTTATGGAAAGAAAAGAATTCAGGATTTGAAAGGGTAAGTGTTAACATACAGAGTCCCACACACACTAAGGAATTCATTGTTCAAAGTACCATGCAAACCCTTGTGAATATTTTGGTTCAGGAAGAAATTTGATTGGACAGCACAGATCTAGGTTACAGTTATCCAAGGTTGTTTAGTACCACTAATGATAAAAGGGGAACTGAAAGATTACGTAAATGCTACTTATGAATTATGATAAGAGTGTTTTCCTGGGATATCAAATTTTGGGAGGATTTTTATGATCTTGAAATTCCCTCTCATGAGAGGCTGTGTGGACACTACTAGCTAAGTAGCTATCCCTTTGACATACAAGTAAAGAAGATATGCATAGTTTGAAATGAAGCAAGCAGCTTTTCCTCGGCTTCATCTCATTTGGGAAGAATATTGGGAGTAACACTCTAAAACAACCTTGTGTGAAGGTGTCAGGTCATGGTGCACCAAGAGCCGAAGCATTTTCGTTGGACCGTGATTGCCAATCAAATGATTCTGCAACTTAGACCACAGCAGATATTCCATGCTTCCTTGTAGAAAAGTGATTTTTGAGGGAGAAGTTGAGAAAATGTATCATCACCTAGACACTTGTACATTTGTCTGTGCAGTTGGAGGAATGTTCCTGGAAACTTTTCAAGTAATTGAATGCTCCAAAGCTCTCTCACTGACATAATTGAGCATTAGATGGGTGGACTAAGGTGGTCAAAGGAACGGCTGTAATATACTCTCCCTTGTCCATCATATGGAGATTGAGAGAAATGGAGGGGTCTTTAAAGACTGGCACAAACCTATACATGTTGGGAGGGGTAGATAAAAGCAAGCCTCAATAAATAGCCTATGACTTTATTTGATGTACAAAGGATGATATTCTCAACCAAAGGAAGAACCTTCACACCTGTTGGGACTAATATTTGCAATGGTCTTCCATTTATCTTATGGATGTTATCTTTGTGAATTGTCATTATCTTATTTCAAAAGCCTCTCCTTTTTTATTGGGAACATAACTTGAAACTGCAACGTCGTGGTTTCAAAATCACTGATCATTGACTTCGAATGATCTTCAGTTTTCTCTTGATATTAGTTCATTATGATTTCAACAATAACGATCATCATCATCATCATGCCTTGTGCCAACTATGTTGATGTCGGCTACACGAATTTTGTTTCTCTATTCCAATCTATCTTGACCATGGTTCAAAATAGTGGCCGCTACATAGTGTAGCAGTAGTGGTTGGGGCCACTATACTATTTTGAAAATAGCAGTGCTACGGTATTAAACCTGGTAGAGCCAATCTATTTTAATTTAAAACATTATTTTTCCTATTTTTTCTCCTTAATAGTTTTTCCTAAAGTTGTCTCTATGCTTATATGGTTTCAAATCACAAAAAAACACAAGATTGGCTGCGACACTATTTGAATTCTTTTGACCACTCAAGAAACTCACGCCGCTATGCCGCTACGTATCATCGCAACCACTACGTATCACCCGCTATGTAGCGTTTTGGCCACTAGCCGCTATGTGATGCAATATGGAAGACCTTGGGCCCATCATCCAACCCAACCCTCTTGGCTGCGTCACTATGCCTGCTGTGACCTTCCTTGATCTTGAACCAAATCCTCAGATAAGTTAAATAACAATAGACACCCAAAAAAGGAAAACAAACAAAACTGTCTTTCTTGTTATCCCAGTCCAATTTTAAGATCTCTAAATTGGAGTTTGTTATTGATTATAGAGAAAAGAGAAAAGGGGAGAGAGAGAGAGAGAGAGAGAGAGAGAGAGAGAGAGAATTTGGAAATAATTGTGAATTGCCTATTTGGAGACCCCGCGATTATGTTGTTATTTTCTATATCCATAATATTTGATATCTATAAAATAATACATAATACCATTAAGAGTAGCATATACTAGAGCAAATTTCTTGAACACTATAAAGAGAAAATGCTCCCCCCCCCCCCCCCCCCCCCCCCCCAAACACTAAATGAATTGCATATTCCAACACAGTCAACATGTCTAGAGAATACAATTCCTCCACCTCTCCGCTAAATGAATTGTATATTCCAACACACTCAACATGTCTAGAGAATACAATTCCTCCACCTCTCCAAAAACATGACACAATGATGCCTTGCCGTCTATGGCCAATTTCATTCACCACAGTCGAATCTCTATGGTCCTTTGGCCTTTCCTTCAGCCCAAGCAAGCTCATTTATAGAATCACCGACTACTACCACCACCACCACTGCCACCATTACTAGTCTACTACTACTGCCGTCGCCGCTGCCACTACCACCACCACCATTAACAATAACAATAAGGTCATTCTCCTCAACGGAATCATAAAAACGAAATTAAATCTAACCACTCTTAGGGCATATTTGTGTAGCCCATTTCCGCGGAAAAGGTTGTAGTTTTCTGCAGAAAACTTCTTTTCCATGTGTTTGGTGCAGCAGTTTTCCGCGGAAATGCTTTTTCGCCACATCAGCTTTTCCCTTCCTAGGCATAGAAATAGACTTCCTATGGAGGGGTATGGGAAGTCCATTTCCACGGAAAAATGACCCCCCAATTTCCTCTCTCTCCCCCACACTCCACCCGGCCACCCTCTTTCTTCCTCCTCCCCTACCAACCCCACCCACCCCACACACATACCAACCCACCCACCCAATAGTTTTCACTAAAAAGTGGTTTTCACTAAAGAAATCCATAGCTGCACCAAACAACATTAGCACAAATTCATCGAGGAAAACCTTTTTGCATCAAACATGAATTTCTAATTTCCTCAGAAAACCATTTCTGAGGAATTTAAAAACCATAGAATTTGCTGATGTGGCAATTTCATCTTTCCATGGAAGTTGCCTCTACACAAACGTGCCCTTAAACTGACTATTGAAACTCAGAGCTTGATAAAACTAAATATCCCAATACCAAAATAATTATTGCATACATTTAAGTGAATGATATTTAATCCTAGCATAATGGCTAAAAGCTGTACCATAGAACATGATGCCTTAAGAATCCCTTGAAAGCAATAAAGGGAAAAGCAAATCCAACATGATGACAAATAGTTGGAGAAGTACCTGACAATGATAGCATCCAACTTGTCATCAACAATTGAAGGTCCATAAGGATCCATAATGGGTTCCACATGCACAATCAAACCTGGTTTAATGGACTACCATCACACCCAAAAAAACGAAATCACAACTGAAGTTATATATAAATCTTGTAAGTATAGGTGCATAGTGTGCAGTGCAAGCCATACGACATTCTAATGACTAACTAACAAGCAGAGACTTATTTCAACCATTTGAGGTCAACAACAAGCAACAAATACCATGAATACAGTGATTGCATTCTCAAACATCATTTAGAGTTGTGATTACAAACACAAAATGAAGATAATGACATGTCCATGGTGAGCTAAATATGTTTCACTAGTCAAATACAAGGAATGGCATAAGGAGGTTGATGGTGTATCTAGTTTTAATCAGCAGTACTCAGGTCGTGCTAGGGAGTGGGTTTATCCTCTCTACAAGCACAAGAAGTGCTAAGAAAGAGTAGCTGCCGTGTCTTTCTGCAGTTTTATGGTTGCAAGCGTGAATGGCATAATCAATACACTAAGGACTAAGAAGACCAAGGACTTCTCAGAGAGATCACATTTGACTGGGAAGGTTATCCATACAAATTTCCTATCATGCAAACTCTCTTTGTTTCTGGGAACCAGAAACAAATACCATCGAGTTTTTTCAAGGCAAATTCAGAGGATATCGAAGAGTTACTAGTGTTTTGTCATAAAGAAAGACTAGCAAAACATGCCCGCACTAAGCACTGGCAATTTAATTTATAATCTTAAAAATAACAAAATCTTAAATAACATTTAGTCTAGATTATATTGAGATGCTAAAAATTACAATCAAAAGTAAAACCTATAAAAATAATAACAAAGAAATATAGTTAGCTAATTTTAAAATGAAAGCACTTCCATTTATTTGAAATCAATGGAGTGTTTTGCTTCATACTTTCTTTTGAAATCATAAGAATAAACTCATAATAAAAAATAAAGTTGATAAAACTATCGTAACAAAAGTCCATGGACAATCCAATAATGAAAACAACTTCGAAGAAACAAATAAACCTATAGAAATCTAATGCGTAAAAATAAAAAATTAGAATTAAAAAAAAGAACATAAATCCATGAAAATCTATCTCCATGAAAACTAAAAGAACCACCAAAAGCGAAAGAAATAACAAAAGAGAACTATGATGAAAAGAAAAAAAAATCATTAAGACACCAGAAAATACATAAAAAGGAAAAAAATTAAGAAAGGAAAGAAATTTGACATGATTGTGTTGTAAAAATAATTGAAAATGCTGTTGTGAGAATCCTCATGTTTCACTCACTCTCGTTAATTTGAATTACGTGACTAAAGAGAGATTAAAGAGTCTAAATTCAATTAAATCTCATCTAAAATCAATAACCATGATGAGATTGCAAAAGATAAGGGAGGCAGGGTTAGGTCTTAGTCATCTAACACCATAAGTCTTGCAAGTTACAACGACCAGCACCATTGTTTTGTTGTCTTTATAGGCCAAATGGGCTAGGTCATGTCCTATTTCAAACTAAAGGCCCAAATCAGTGGCGGAATTGGGAGATTTTCCTTGGGGGGCCATCATATAGAAATGATTTCTTGGGTGGGACCATTTTTAAGGAAAGCATAAATTTTCCTCTAATATATAGGTGTATTTTAAATTTTCCTCTAATATATGTGGGTTTCTATAAAATATGTGGGACAAAAATTCTCAAATGGGCCCTTGCCATGGTCTGATCGGTAGTCACTATAACAAAAATGTATTCAAGTGATAGCATTTTACATTTGATGAGGCCCACCGTGATAGGCCGTACAACCGTTTGTTCTAGAGGACCTTGTCTCTTGCTATCCGATATTTTTCATAGAAATTGAAGGTTAAAGAGATTGCCAACTGTTTAAATTCAATTTTCAACTTGACAATTTGATCTTAAAATACTAAATATTTTTATCCTCTTCCTCCGCAGTTGGAACAGCTAGTTAAACGTTTTGGATCAATGAAAGATGGACCTCACCTGTATGAAATGCTTGATGAAAAAAATGAGAGATTTTAGGAGAGATATGATTAGATTTTAATTGAAATACTCTTTAGATTAACTTGATAAGGTAGAATCTCTCCTATTTGATTGAAATTCGCTTCAGATTAACTTGATAAGGTAGAATCTCTCATATTTGATGTGATTCTTTGAAAAGAACCTCCTATAGATGGGACTCTTCAAATTGGATAAAATAATCTAATAAATCAAATCAATTGCAAAATTGGAAGCCAATTTCTCAATCAATTGCGAAATCGGACTCCAATTTCAAAATCGGATCCTACACCTATAATATATAATAATGGGAAGAACTTAAGAGGATTTGCCTTCGTGTGTTTCCATAAAAGAGTGCAATGACAGCCATCAAGATTTAAATTAATGCGTAGTGAAAGGTAGAAAGCTGATTGTTAATGTTGTGCTGAGTATCTCCCAATACAAAAGCAGCTTGACAGAGGAAAATAAGGGGAGCCGAAACAAGGAACAAGTAGAGGAAACATGAAAAATGGGGACACAAAAGTCCTCCAAGGATGTGCTGAGACCAGATCTGTAGAACAAGGGAGAAGTTATTGCTCCTGAAAAACAGTTTCAGACCTACCAAGGATGTGCTGGGACCAGATCTGTAGAACAAGGGAGAAGTTATTGCTCCTGAAAAACAGTTTCAGACCTAAGGCCAAAGAAGATGTGATTCCGATAGTGATAACTCAGAGAAGGTTTCTTAATTCAATGAAGAAACTGGTTGAGGAGATCAGAAATTGGGACATTACAAGGGGAGGAGAACTCCTCTACAGATGCAGTACAATGCTGAACATGTGACATAACGTGCGAGATGCCAAAGGTAAGAAAATAGGTCCAGGAAGATTTTATTGACCTTCTAAATCTGAATAGATGATGACAAAGTGGCTGAACAGAGAAATCTGGAAAGGAGGGAGGGCTGGCCAGGGATTTCACATGACATGGGTGGAACATGGCAGACATGAGAGGTTTTCCTCTTGTTGCATGGGGACAGAAGACTGTTTGAGATATTTGTTCGCAGTTTGGTGGAATTATGGAAATGGATAGAAGATCTATCAATGGGAACCAGACTGCTGAAGCAAGGGAAATGATTCATATAAGAGGGATTGGAAAAGGTCATCTTAATGGTGAATAGCTAGATTGAAATCAAAATATCAGAAGAACTCCCTGTTACAATGCCAACCAAAACCTGCAATCGCCTTGGAGAAACACAGAGAAGAAGATGCCAACTCAGCAGAGACCCATGAAATAGTGCTGAGCTGCCAATTTAGATAGAAATTAACACATCCACAAAAGACATGGAATTTTGAATTTCATTTCATCAAAAGCAAAGCAAAAGGTAGTCAGAAGGCATGTTCATGAAAATAGGTTTCATGCAGAAGAGTGGGCACAAGCAAAAGTTCTTGAAGGAAACCCAAGGATGGAGAGTTGTTCCACAATTGAACTGGAGAAGAATTAAGTGCACTACATGCCAGAATTTACTGGTTCATCAGGGAAATATCCAGATCAGATATATGCTTCTAATCAGGTAGGTAATCAGGATTGATTGTGGAGATAAAGGTCTGCATTTGAGCTGGCTGAATGACAGGGCCCTTACATTACAAACCTCTCAGATTGGGAGCAGAAACATACTGCAGGAGATAAGAATGTAGCCCAAACCGAACAAGGAACTGCACTGCCAGTTCAAGCCCACAAAGCAATCTCTTTGAGTGGGCTACTGAATAATATGCAGGCCTATGAAGGTAGCCCAACTATTGTTGAGAAAAGATTGCAGAACGGAGAAGACAAAAGAAAATGAAAGAGCAGCAGCATATGATCCATATCCAAAGAACTTCATCTTCGATATCCACCAGCACAGTCCTTGAACACAAATACTTATACCACTATATACATGTCTTAGATGAATAACTTCAATAAAACCATTAGGGACACTTCTTTTTTCCTTTTCACTGTACCCCATAAAGGCATTCTCTAAATCAATAAAAGACCATCATCATCAAAGCCTTGTCCCAACTATGTTGGGGTCCGCTACACGAATTCATTTTCTCCATTCCGATCTATAAAAGACCATATACAAAAAATTTCCTCCACTTTAAACTTTTCATGAGTTGTCTTAATAGGAGAATGGGTCCAAGATTAGACCTGTGGCCAATATTAACACTCGAAAGGGTATTGGACGTACACATTCACCCTTTTTTTGTGGTTAAAAGAGGATATCATGAACCAGCTGAAAGAATTGTACATGTCTTTCAACTCTTAACACAACGGGAAGGTAAACCTTTGTTATGGAGGCTGGGACTAGAGTTTGGAACTTATAAGGACCATTCCCTAAAGTAGTCCCGATTAATAGCAGGGAAGCACATCAGAAAAGAATTATGAACGACTTCTTTTGGGTGGCGTAAAATCTACTTTATTTATGACTTTTTTTGGGTGGCGTAAAATCTACTTTATTTGTATGATCTGCTTTAGCAAAATGCTTCTTGTATTGCATTTCTCTATATTTCAATTTCACTTCTGAGTTTTAAAGAGAACGTGAGTTTTGCTTGGAACATACTTCAGCTTTCATGTTGTCTGTTGCAAAAATAACAGACAAAAGAGAGAAGATGAGGCTATGCCACTAGGATGATTATTTTGTTAGTATTTCCAAAAGCCAGGGACAAATTTAAGTGGTTTTGGGGCTGTTACATCAATGTAGCCTTATCCCATTCATTTGCTGTCAGCTTTGAGCTATTAGTTGAGGTTGAATTTTAAATTTGTCATAATTGTGTTCAATAAGAGAATCAGTGGAAGGAAAAAACTTTAGACGAATTAGTAACTGAACTATGGTTTGATTAAAAGGTTACCAATGCATATCATTTGTAAAGACATGAATATTGTATTCCTTTTTTCTAAAATCCAAATATTGCATTCTAACAGCCAAAATTTCCCACAACAGAAGTTACCATCCAAGTTCGAACTCGCCATTCTCAGACCATAGAATAATATAGAGCAGAAAGTAGACAAAAGATGAATGCAGTGATTTCTTCTCGGATTTGTCGTATGAGTTACAGGCTAAACAATTACAACTAAACTCCAGAGCAAAGTACCAGACCATATTTGCAGCTGTCTTCTTTTACTAGACTCAAAATATCATACTAAATAATTAATGCTTTGTTTAATGTGGATAAATGAGATCTTAGACCCCACAGGATACTTCATAAATCTATCAAATTTATGGAACCTCAATACACTGATTAATAGAATGGCATCTCCTATAGTTCAGAATATACATTCACAGTAAAAGAATGAGATCATTATCTTCCTGAGCCCAAATCTGATACTACGTAAGTTTAATGTAACAGTTTAGCACATCTCTAACAAATTAATTATTATGTACAAATTCATCGATACACTATAAACACAACTATAATTATCAATCAAAAGGGATATTAATTTGATTCATCTCATTTTATTTGGGCGGGAGGTAGTGACTCACTTGGACTAAGAATTCCAAAGAAGATTTGGATAGTAAGTAGAAGTTATTTTGCTAGGCTTTCACAAGATGATTAAGTCCAAACGAAGGTATGTGTGTACGAGGTGGTTTATTCCGGTGAGGACCTTCTGCACATAAGATGGTCAGTGTGGCCTGTGGACCCACCTGGGGCTATTCCAATCATGAAGGAGAGGGGGGATGGAAAGATCTCAACAAGACCTAGGGGTGTGCAAAATATCAATCCATTAGATCATCCTAACCCCTTGATCTATGGCCCCAAGTTTAATGGTTTTAAAGTCATCATTTATTTTATTTTATTTTTCAATCCAACAGTGAGTAACAGTTGCATAAGTGTCAAATTTTGGTTTGTGGCAATTCATAGGGGGTAGTTTGTGTGAGGGGGCAACTTGATCATGGGAGGGCCAGGTGGCCCAAGAAAATAGGGCAGACCGAGCATTTTTTTTTTTTCCCTTAAGGACAGTTCACATCTAATTATTTCTGTCTGTGTGGGTAGTGTGAGGGGTTGACTTGATCATAGGTGGGCAAGGTGGCCCAAAAAATGGGCAGACCACACAGTTTTGTGCAGTCTAATGACTCAAATCACTACGGTTTTTGGGCTCAGTAAGGTCAAATTTTCATATAGGTATAATTGTGCTTACAGGAAGATCAATGCCAGAAAGGTCAAACATTGAACTTAAAAGATAAAAATAAATTAGCTGTCATTTTAGTTAGAAGGTTCCTGATGCATGTCATTTGTAAAGATCTGAGTATCGTATTCTAGCAACCCAAACTTGTCTCAACAAATATTATCCTCCAAGTTCAATCTTGCAAAACTCAAATTATACAATTATGTACTATGCAGAGCAAAAAACAGATCAAGATGAGCTACTCACCACACGGTTACAACTAGATATCATAGTATATAGGCAGATATCTTCTTTTACCCCACTAAACCTATGTGATTAGTCCTTAGTTTCATGTGGATAAATGATCCAATATCCCACGGGATACTTCATAAATCTATCAAATCTGAGACACCTCTACACAGTGATGACAAGAATGGCACCTCCTAGAATTCAAAATATATATATTCATAAACAGGGTTGAGTGGAAATGTACAACTCCACTAGCAGACAACACCAAATAGACAGGATAAGGCTTCGATGATGATGATAATGATAAAGACACCGACATTACCATTAGGAGCATGAGAAATAAACATTTTCCCCCAGCATAACTATGATTATACATGAGTAACAAATGCTGCAATCACCCACAGCTCCTAAAACTTTGATGTTTTCTTACGGATTCATTGATACTCTCCACAGACATAAAGCCAAGTGGTAATGTAACAAAGTACTTCAGAATTTAAATGCTTACCTTGATGTAGTCCTCAACAGCCTTCATCCTAACTTCAACAGGCTCAATTAGATGTGCTAACTGCAGACAATTCAAGAAGAATAGGAATTTTTTTTATTGATTCACATTAGAATGACGTCATAGACAATAAATAAATAAGAGACCGACTATTTAAGACCCGGGCATGTTTAAGGAAAAGTGCCCCTACTATGTGGCCCAACTGGATGCATGACAGACAAGAAGAGTGGAGGGTGACCAAGACATGGACTAAGGGTGGGCCAAAAATCACAGCAATCAAATATTTCCAGTCCTAAATTTCAGACCATCAAACTTATGGCTCTATATCATGCAATTTTTTTTTATTAAATCCAACGACGAATGATGTTTGGGTCAGTGTCAAATCAGGACCGCTACTTTTTTTTGAATGGTGAATAATCGGGGCCAATACTAATGTGAAGGTTTTGGGTTGCAAGAAAAAGAGAGTTTTTGATAATTGGACCGTAAATACTAGTTCCTTCATTTCAAAAAGAAATCTTACTTCTTTCTTTGCTAGCATTGGCCCGCTGCAGATACCGACCACAATTCGATCCCTAGCCAACTCCGCCGATGCCTGTTGATCAATTAAACACCACAACACAAACAAATAAAATGAGGAAAACAATTAGTCAACTTACATATTCCAAAATCTAAATTTCCCACACGAAACGGCTCAAAGTTCGATTTAAGTTGAAAACAAGAACCTTTAAGAGTTGTCGATGACCGTCGTGCAGCCGGTCAAATGTTCCTCCAAGAACGACTGCCCCATAAGAAGCTGGACCCAAACTGCTACTGGAGATGTTATCAGTTCCAGAAGAGTTTTCATTTGTAGCCATTCTCAGACTGAAAGATATGATGGGTTTTAAGATTTTCAGAAAATAAATATCTTTTTGAGCCCTTTTTTAGTGGGTTTTTTTTTTAATTATATTTTATAGGATATCCCAATTCACCACAAACCTAGTTTTTTTTTTTTTTTTTTTTTTTTTTGAAAGAGCACAGACATAGTTTTTTCTTAGTTACCTAATTTGATGATTTGGGTGTCGAACTCCAAATGGAATGGTTCGAATCGACCGATTTGGAGTTTGATTTCACCCAGTTCAGAAAGAATATTAATATAGAGAATCAACAACTAAGATTTATACACTCAATCTCACCTGCAATTCATTCACGATCAAGCCTCAACAGTCAGAATCTTCACAAACCTATGCAGCTGACAGAATAAGGAACATTGAGAAGGTGAACCTATGCAGCTGACAGAATAAGGAACATTGAGAAGGTGAAGAGGGTGCAACGGGGAAGAGGGTGACGCCATGCCACGCCCTCTTGGCTCCTTCAAAAACTGATAGCCAGGATCCTTTTTGGCATGATTCTTGTGTTGAAAATTATGCCTACCTGAAAATGAAATGTGCTGAGAATTTTCTGTTTTTAGGATGAGACGTGATGAATGAACGTGTTTGGTAACGTTCTGCCAAAATTATCCCCAATCTGCATAATAAGCAGAATGCTGTTAGTGTTTGGTTACATTCTTGAATTAGAAAAAAAATTCATGTCTTAGGTAAATCACCAAAAGGCTGTTGCAAAAAATTATAATTCCGACCCATAGTTTTTTTGAAATGATTCAAGATGGTGAATATTATTAACTGAAGAAACTCATGTGAAACATTGGCAATTCTATATAAACACTTGAATCACAAAGCACGGACCCTAGCTGTAACTTCATCTGCCAATACTTGTCATAAATATGAATTCTAAAAATACAGAGAGAGAAATACAAAACCAACCCCAACAAACTCCCCAATTTCTTCAAAACTTGGATGAGGAAAATATCAATAGCAGGAGATAATTACAGACTTAATCTTACCTTATCTTCATCAACAAACCCACACAAATTCTGAACTTGAAAATAAAAAAATAAAACTCAGAAAAATGAGAAGATTGTCTGTTTCTCCTCAACTAAAATCCCACTAATAAAGTGATTGAAAATCATCAGGACCCATAACACTTATCAATCCCACCACAACCAAACAAACTTAAAAAAAAAAAAAAAAAAAAATAGGAATAGGGATGAGGAGAGATGATTGTTACAGTTTCACCTTTAAAACTTGGCTGCAAAGATCCCCCAATGCCTAATATCCACGACGGACGCTTCTTAAAGTTGTATTTTAGATGATTCATTTCCCTGTGAATGAGGATGGTCTTGGATACAGGGGTGCACAAAAAATACGTTCTAAATTCGATCCAATCCGATCCGATACGCGGATTTTTATCCGATCCGAAGGTAAATGAATTGGTGACGGATTGAAAATTTTGTAATCCGTTATTAACGGATCGGTGGTGGATTTCACCCTCAATTCACGGATTCAATCCGATTCGATTCGTTGACATTAAATATAAAAAATATATATAAGGAATCTAAATATAAATTAAGATGTCTAAATTTAAAATAAGAAAAAAAAAAAATTAAAGGGTCAAATGTAATTTTTTTTACAACATAATTGATATTTTTCTTTTAACATTTGATTGAACGGATTAATCCGATCTGATCCGGTCCTCCACGGATCGGATCGGATCGGATTTCAACAGCTATGGATTGGTGACAGATTCCAAATCTGTCAATCCATAGGTAATGGATTGGTGACGGATTTGGCCCAATCTGCACCAATCCGATCCGTGTACACCCCTACTTGGAGATGGATATTTTCTAGGTGATTGAAAGCATATATTTCTTCTCTTTTCAAAATGAGAAAGTATTTTTTTAAAAGGGTAATATTCCTGCACATACATACATACCACACCGGCTGTTGGGGCCAGCAGGGAAACTGGTGGGATGGAAAGATCCACTCAGTATGGACACACACACACACACACACACACACACACACACACACACACATATATATATATATATATGAGTATGGCTCTCCTAAATTAAAGCTTACCTTATCGTAAGCTGGAATAGTACTGGTAACACAAATCAAAGTTGATTATATCTGTTTTTTACATAACATAATTAGAAAATCCAGTTCAAATTGGATTTATCTTGATTTTGGAAAAGAATATCATACAAAAAACAACGATAATCGACTTTAATATGTGGGACCATCACTGATTCAGCTTGGGATAAGGTAAGCTTCATCTTAGGAGAGCTGACCCCTATATATATATATATATATAATATTTAAGTGCATCTATCCCTCACAATAGGGTGAGGGATGCTTCCATAAAATGAGATTTTTAAGTACAAAAAGGGGATTTCAAGTACATAGGGTGAAGTACAAAAGGGAAATTCATGTGCAAAAAAGGAAAAGTGCCCTCACCCTATGGTGAGGAATGGATGCACATGAATGTTCCCCTATATATATATATATATATATATATATATATATATAAAGATAAATGGAATCAATCTCATACCTCCAAGGCTGGAACCCCCTAATCCATGGCCTGAGCTTAATGATTTCATATATTAAAAAAAATTGACCCTTGATCTAATTTTTCCAAAATCTATTCGATGGGTACAAAACCCATGGTCTAACTATTGTAGTGGGTACCATACGTGTCAACGGTTTGGATTGATCATAAGGTGGGTCTACTGAAAGTCTTCATAGTAATATAGTGAGTGGTGAATGCACACGAAGATTTGCCTTTTTTAAAAAAAAGTACTTTTACTATACGGGATATAAAAGACCATGAATTCCTCCAAATAGTGTTAATCATTATTATATCCCAAATATGGGTACCATGCATGGGACCCCAAATTCTTTTTCCAATTCTACCCATTTTGTGCGATATTGCACAATCTGTGCGATATCGCACAAACTAAAGGTGAAAATAATCAAATTTCCTCTTATATTTTCCTCCGTTCCCATCTCTTAAAGCACTAAACCTTAATTTCTTCCCGCGACTTTTTTCTTTCATATTATTTTCTCTATCATTAAAAAAGGTTTTCAATAGGGGTTTTCCGTTGCTTTGCCATTTATCCAAAAGTATTTTAAGGTTTCTCTACAACTATTCTTCATTTTTCCTTTTCATTTGGTCACTGTCCTGTTGTGATAACTTTACCCTTAGGACAAGGGATGAATCCACAATATCAATATCTTGTAAAATTTTGTGGTCTATATACCCTTTTTGGAAACTGTTTCTCATGAATTATTTGTTAGTGAAGAGAATGCAAGACTACACTTTTTGGGAACATTTTTTAATGATCGAGAAAGTAGTAGAGACGGGAAGGTCGCAGGAAAAACAAATGAGGTGCTTTAGGAGATGGGAACGGAGGAAAACATAAGAGGGAGATCGAATAGTTTGTGCGATATCGCATAGATTGTGAAATATCGCACAAAATGGGTATAATTGGAAAGAAAAATTGTGGTCCCATGTATAGTACCCATATTTGAGATATAGTTTTGGTCAACACAATTTTGAGAAATTCATTGTCTTTTATACCCCATATGGTAAAATTCCCTTTAAAAAATGGGGGTCAACGGGCCTAAGGTGAGTTGGTAGAATGAACTGTTTCATTTTGATTTAATGTTAATTTTTTTTAATTAGACTTTGACACGAATATAATATGTTTAGATTTATTATGTTGATTTTGAGTGAATTTTTACTAAATCAAAGTACTAAAAGTTTAATGGTTT
Organism: Umbellularia californica; assembly: GCA_028538565.1. Lineage (NCBI taxonomy): Eukaryota > Viridiplantae > Streptophyta > Magnoliopsida > Laurales > Lauraceae > Umbellularia > Umbellularia californica. Next base: position 19,522,759 of record JAPQWN010000011.1, on the reverse strand, counting down.
ATCCCCTTAAGTTTGAAGCCTTCAAAATAGATGGTTATAGTAATCAAATCAAACTAGCAAAACATGTCCACGCATAGCACGGGCAATATAATTTGTAAATATTTTTAAACATTCTTTTAAAATTAGAAGAAGAAATCCATAATAAAAATAAAACTGATAAAAATACCATAAAAATACAACATGAAAACAAAAATCCATAGACAATCTAATAATAAAAACAACTGAGACGAAAAAAAAAAAACCCATGGAAACCCAATGAAAAAAATAAGAAATAAGAAAAATAAAAGAAAAAAAAATATAAATTCATGAAAACTAATCACCATGGAAACTAAAAGAACCCCTCAAAACAGAAAAATAATGAGATAAAACTATGATAAATAGATAAAAATCTTTAAAAAATTAAAAAAATACATAAAAAGGAAACGATTTAAGAAAGCAAAGAGATGTGACACGATCACGTTGCAGAAATCATTTAAAATGTACTTATGAGAACCCTCATATTTCACTCACTCTCATTTATTTGAATTAGATGACTGAAGTGATATTGAATCATTCATTTGAATTAGTAGATTGAAGTGATATTAAAGAGTCTAGACCCAATTAAGCCTCGTAAAAAAAAAAAAAAAATTTGATGATATTGCACAAGATAAGGGATGAAAGATTCAAATGACGTACTTTTTAATATGACATCAAATAAGATTTGCTTACCTATGACGTTAGATAAAATATCTAATTATGCATTGATTGATTAATGAAACTCATTTTAGATTGACCTCTTTACTTAGATAACCAAAATCGAAAAATTCTCTCAAATATCTAAAATCTCTCCCTCAAAATTAAAATCGAAATTAAGCTCCAATTTCTCAATCAATTGTAAAGTCGGAGCTCAATTTCAAAATTGAATCATATTCCTTTCATATATAATAATGAAAAAAGCTCAGGTGAGCACTATGTGCCTAAATACCTATTGGGGCCCACTTGGTGATCTATTCAAGTGGACCATAAAATATGGACTCCACCTTGATAGGTGCCAATCCCAGGTTTGACACCCATACGAATAGATTGGACTATTGGATCTGTATGCTCATTTGGATGGTGAAAACTTAGTGGTTGCGATGACGATTTGAGCCTTTGTCAACAAACACATGGGGAGGGGGAGTGGTTCGAGATTTATCAATCCCCCTAGTTTCATCCCCAGATGAGGTCCTAGGTGGGCACCACAAGAAATGGTGCTCACTTTATCATGGGCATGTGTGTGTACGTGCGTGCACGAGGGGGGGTGTTTAAAGAAAGCCAATGAATTTATTAAACTAAGGGCCCAGTTGGAAACTATAAAATAAGCTTTTATTTTATGATTTGAAGCTTAGTTACATATTAGAGTGTTTAGTAAATCCCTAATTAGTTTTTTTTTAAACTTTATTTACAGATTAGAGCTTTGGATCTAATTAAAACACGCTAACAAGGGCTACTTATTTTTTTAGAGTTTTTTTTGGTAAAGGTGATAGAGATGGACAATACAAAAATTATTTGTCTTCGATGAAAATAACCTCATTAATTTTCAAAATGATGTAAATGGCGGGTTTTACATTGTAATTTTAAAAGGTGGGCCCCAATTAGCTCAAGAAATAAGATTTTTTATAATTTTATTAAACACACTAATTATAAATTAAAACTTAAATGTTCGAGATTTTATCTTTAGACTTTACTCTAATAAGCTCTAATTAAATAGATTAGAGTTTTCAAATGGCCCCCAAGACTATTTCATCAATTTATACTCGCAAAACATGCCCGTGCTTAGCACTAGTAATATGACTTATGATATTAAAAATAATAAAAAGCTTAAATATTATTTAGTCTAAATTATATTGAGATGATAAAAATTACAATCAAAATTAAAACCTATAATAATAACAAGAAAGTAGTTGATCAATTTTAAAGTGAGAGAACTTTAATTTATTTGAAATTAATTGAGTATGTTACTTTAATAAGATTAGGAATAGCTCCATTAGTACCTAATCATACTCGATCAAATAGAAGACAGGGTCAGCTCAGCCCGATATAGGATTGGGTCAACCCGAGTCGGTAATAATGATTTGCAAAATAAAGAGTCCCTCAAAGCTTCAATCCAAGCATAAGCCCAAACCCTTCCATACCAAGTCAATAGAGTTATCCAAAGAAGCATATATAAGTGGGCATTCTATTTCCCACCATATGGGTTGTGGGATTCGAGATATGAAGCCTAAAGGCTTCATTCTTCCCTTAACAATTGAACTTGCTCTTCACACGAATCAAGTTCTCTAATTTCATCCATGAGAAACTTCCTTTCTACCCAAGTCAACCATATTATATATATAAAGACAATAGACTTTTCGCGAGAGTGCGACACGTGGCGCATCCACAAACTTTTTTATTTTTCAAGGGCATCCTAAATCTTCTCCCACTCCCCTAAAATTCCTCTCATTCAATTTTAAACTATCTAATATCACCTCTAATTCTACTATCTCCTAACTCATCTCTCTCCAATATATTCCGTTTATTTCCCCTAAAATATCTTTTTATGCCTCTCTAATCAATTTCATTTATTTACTTCCACTGGAATCTCTCTTTCTACACATGATTTCTCTTAATTAATCCCCAAAAATTCTCACTCTACCCCTAAACTCTCTACCTTATCACATGATTTCGCTCATTATACACACGTTACATTCAATAGGTCCCACAGATTATATATATAAAGACAATAGACTTTTCGGGAGAGTGCGACACGTGGCGCATCCACAAACTTTTTTATTTTTCAAGGGCATCCTAAATCTTCTCCCACTCCCCTAAAATTCCTCTCATTCAATTTTAAACTATCTAACATCACCTCTAATTCTACTACCTCCTAACTCATCTCTCTCCAATATATTCCGTTTATTTCCCCTAAAATATCTTTCTATGCCTCTCTAATCAATTTCATTTATTTACTTCCACTGGAATCTCTCTTTCTACACATGATTTCTCTTAATTAATTCCCAAAAATTCTCACTCTACCCCTAAACTCTCTACCTTATCACATGATTTTGCTCATTATACACACGTTACATTCAATGGGTCCCACAGATTACTAAACAAACAAAAAGAGAAAAAAAATGAAGAAATATTATTTGGCTTTGATAGTGGGCCCTAAAAATTGATGAGAAATATAGAGATCAAGTTAGTAATGACTTTTATGATAGGTGGATATATATGTATTAAATTTTAATGTAGATCAATTTGGGAGACCCTCATACCAAATCCAAATTATAAAGATCTAAGACCCACTTATAGATCATAGTCGACTTTGTCTTTATTATTTTTTTTTAATTAATATGTGGTGCCCACTGTCAAAGCCAATTTTTTTTTTTCAAAGTTTGAATAATATATGGGTCCCATTGTGAAAGCTAGATTTTCTTCCTTTCCAAGCTAACAATTAACGGGCCACTTTCATAAGTTGTAGTTACTAAATTTTTCTCCTTATTTTCGTTTCAATATCGGTATGATTAATATATGGGGCCCATTATGGAAACCAATGTATTTCAAAATCCACATTTAATATTGACACTCAATCCATGCCTAAGCACAAATATAATCAAATCAAACCTCTAAAATATCTACTATTTACTTGATATTCCCCTAAAATCTCACGAGTTTCTATCTTTATCAAAAAAAAATTCTTATCATAATTATATTTACTAAATTAACTAAATAAATCTAAGGGCTCTATTGTGAAAGCCGATTTTTCTCTTTCCAAACTCACAATTAAAGGGGGCCACTTTCATAGTCTATATTTACTACTTTTTTTTCTTTTTATTCTCCTTTCAATATTCAGTATGAGTAATTTGTGGCGTCCATCACAGAAGTCGATTGGTTTCAAAATTCACATTTAGTTTTGAAAGCGACAATCAATTTATGCTTAAGTACAAATAAAATAAAATCAATATCCTAGAATATCTACTATTTACTTATTATTTTCCTAAAATCTTCAACTTTTTAAAACTTCAGAATATTTAACGTCATTTTAAATACTTATAAATATTTTTAATTAATTAAAAATTTAATTATTTTTTTATCATGGCCTGCGTTGGGCGCAGGCCTGTTGCACTAGTTTTGCATAAAAACAACAACACTGACATTTCATGTCCAAAATCAAATAGTCATATACATAAGAAGCTTTTATCACATTCAGAGTTCAAAATAGACATTTTTAAGTCACCCCCCTTTTTAATTTCTTCATCTCCTTGTAAAAAAAATCCTTTCTAGCGCCCCAAAATTCAATTCTAATATGATGTTGAGATATCTCAGGAGGAGAGCACCAACACATGTATAGACGGTTTTCTCATATTTCCTTCAATCCCTACTTTTTCTCCTGCCCATCACTTCAAAAATCGATTTGACTTACAAATGCAAGGAAAACAGCTTCAAAGAAGGAAAAAAATGGAGAAATATATGAAGAAGAGGAAGAAAGAACAGAGAGGAATGAGAGATCACACTTCTTCTAGGTGAGGCACCAAATAGAAGAATTGATCAATCAATCGTGTCCCATATCCATCCTTTCAAGTATCTCAACCTCCCAAATCCGATGTAGCAAACCTAGGCTTTCCTTTGAGTAAAGTGTGGGGCCTACCTACTGAAATCTAAACCACTCAAAATTGATTTTCTCCCAACATACGAGGTATCATTTTTTATATAAATGGGAGTTAGTTCACCGTTATGTAAATGGGTGAGAGAGAAGGACAAGATAAATTATCTTTATTTTTAGGATAATTATCCTTAGTAACTTGCCTAAGATGGAAAAGAGCTTAGATTTTCTAAAATTCTAAATAAAATAAATATCCTTATCTTGTTTGAGATGGAAAAGTGTCTAATCTTCCAAAAATTTTGAATAATCTAAAATCCCTAAAATCTCTCCCTCAAATCAAAATTAGGCCAAAATTGAAATTGAAACTGAGTTCCAATTTCTCAATCAATTATGAAATCAGAGCTCAATTGCAAAATCAAATCCTATCATTTTAATATTTAATAACCAGTGTCGTACCCCGTGCTGAGCACGATCTTTTTTTCTGCACCAAAAATAAAAAATAAAAAAAATAAAGATTAGTTGTTATAGTATTGATAGGGGGTTTAAGATTTAGAAAAAGTAATTAAAAAGGTTTTGAAACTTTAGGAAGGGAAAAAAAAAACTTCCTACACACCTTCTCCTTCAAGAGTATACATCAAGACTGTCATCAAAGGAAAGAATGCCCTGAGTTTTATTGGGTTTTACCTCACAAACAACACCAATAGGCAGTAATTAGAAATCATGCATCCAAGCAATGTTAAATTTCAAAAAAAAAAAAAAAATAAAGGAACTTGTAATATTGTCCATGATCAGAAAACTTGGGTTGCATGCCTTTAAATTTCCGCCTTATATTTTAAACCATAAGCCCAAGCCCAACCTTTGCCCGACTCGGCCCTAAGTGTTTGGCCCATGTCCGACCCGTCTAAAATAGGCTTAGCCCAAGCTCGGGTAGATTAGTTTTAGTTAAAACAAAAGTTTCAATAAACTACCCCAAGTTCTAGCTGAGCCAGTTGGGTGTGGGAGTGCAATATCTAGGCCCGAGTTGGGGAGGGTTGTTATCCAGGCCCGCTTATTTTTAGACCATTGGCCTAAACTCGGCCTGCGTGAAAAAGGGTTAAGCCCGAGCCCAGGTGAATCATATTTTTATTAAAAAATGTCTTTTACTTAATATCTAAAGCTCTAGCTTACCAAATCGAGTTTTGTGTCGTGTCTTAAATGTCAAATGTTTGCTCAAATTGTGTATCTTATGCGGGCCAAACTAAGGCGTGGGCTCTCAACCACTAATTCTAAACCTGGCCAGTGTGCTAAAATCTATGGCTCAAGCCGGCCCAAAGTGAGATATCCTAGGTCAGACTCAGGCTAGTCCGGTCCATGTCACCCCTCCTTGTTAAGGATTAAGGATTCCAATATCTATAAAACATTTCTTATTTGATAATATAAATCAAGATTGATTCAAGATTGGGAGTTCAATTGAGTAATCAATTTCCAAATGGAACCTCAATTTCCAAATCAAATTGATGTGCTCCATTGAACGGTGGGATCTATGTCTATTAAAATTAGATTTTAGTATATATCATTGGAAGGGTTGACATTCGTATTGAATGGTTCATATTATCATATGAAGGGCCCATGATAGATTTATGAAGATGTGAGTGGTGAGTAGTGATTTCTGGTTGTATTGAGATTGAGACTTACCTTCTTAATTTGATGTAACACCCCGAGATTATGACCCCCGTGAACAAGGCCGATTAGAAGGATCCGCATGTGGACTGGGTTTGCAATTCGAGGAATACATAAGTCCCACACTGGAAATGAGCTGTCCAGATCCCTAGGCTTATAAGTTAAACTCCATCTTAACTCAACATGAGACATTTTAAATTTGTGTGACCCTAAAAACCATAAAAACTATGGAGTTAAGCTTGCTTGGGAGGGAGCAGTACTAGGATAGGTGAGCTCGTAGGAAGTCCTTGTGCACGCACTTAGGCTAAAAGCAGACAATTGCATGCTGGGTTGGGCGGGGGCTGCAACACTAGATGAGATTATTTTCATTCAAAAAGGAAAGTCAAAATCAAGATTCAAAACCATTAAATCTAAGTCCGGCCAGTTCGGTCAATGATCACTCCTACTTGATAAGGATTAAGGAATCGAAGACCATATTAGGAATTCTTCTTATTTGACAAGATAATGTCAAAATTGATTTAATATTGGGAGTTCAATTGAGTAATCAGTTGCCAAATTGAACGTTAATTCCCAAATCAAATTGATGTTCTCAATCAAACGATGGGATCTATGTCTATTGAAATGAAGTTTTACTATATATTATTGAATGGGCTGACATTTATTTTGAACGGTTTGGATTATCATTATGTCGGGCCCATGATAGATTCCGGAAGATGTGAGTAGTGAGCACTGATTCCTAGTTACATTGAGACTGAGACTTATCTTCTTATTTGAATGGAACTATTCTCATTTTAAAGGATAAGCGAAAATAGAAACTCAAAATTGAAATTGAGAGTGCAATTGCTTCAAATTGACCATTGATTTCCAAATCAAATCGCCCGAAAACAAGATATATATAAATTGAATGTTTATTATATTTTTGCTTCTAATCTTTTCATTTATATTGCATTTTATTTATAATGTTACTTGGCCTTCTCGTTTCCTTCTTCTAACTATTACCTCTAATCTTCTTTGTTTCAAACAATTTCATGACTACGATTGTTAGACATGTAATCTAGCCCCTCTAAAAGGAAAGAGAAACATCACTTTCTTAAGTTAAGTCAAATTACATAAAAAATAAGGATTCCGATAAATCTTGATAATGGGCAATAATACGATCGTCATCCGTGATAAACTATATACATGACAATTGTGGGCCACCACTCCTTATGAAAGCCGCCAACAATATACAATGGTTTCTTCCTTCTTATTCTGAATCATGCAATTTGAGGGTCAATCCACTTGATTAAATAACAAAGGATCAAAAAGATGAGAAATGATATAAAAAATATATTTAAATAGAAAAATAGGTTCCAAGGACTCTGCGCCTCAGGAAGCAAAGAGGTCTTGTGTTTGACACCTACCTCCGTTGGCCACTTCCAATAGTTTAAACGCGGTGCATGTGGATAAAAGGTTTGCATGTGCTCCTAAGAATTAATGTTTGGCTGTCCAGAATCGAGTGTCCCTTGGACTCAGAGCCAAGGGCTCTTGGACTAGGCTAGGTGGGAGATGCCCTGGTTCATAAAAAAATAAATAAAATAGGAGAATAAGTTGGTGCCAAATATTTTATGAAGAGAATTATCTCCATTTCTTAGGTACTCCCTTCAAATCCCATGACAAAGGTAGATGGGCTATTTGAGGAAAAAAAAAAAAGAAGTGCTTGAAGAATCTGTTGAAAGTCGGTGGGCCCTGTGGATAGATATTCAAAACTTTTTGACCCACTTGATGTAGGAATCAAATATCCATCAGGCCAAGAACCAAAGCCCAAGATCTAAAACCCTAATTTCATACATTAAGATCAAATATCCATAAAGAAGATAGATAAATAAACAACAAGCATAACTAGATCTACTAATTCAAATAGATAATAGATTTATACATTTGGAGTTCGGTTGTGCTTTAATCGAGAACTTGATCTCTACGAAAAATCTTTTCGCAATCCTTTAATCTCCTTGCCTTTGTGTTCTTCCACGCTATGACCCTTTTAGAGAACTTTTAAAGGAGAATGGTGGGATCTCCAAGTAGAAGAAAACCCTAGATTTGTAGTAGGAAACCAAAAGGAGAGAGAGGATGAAGAGAGAGAGAGAGGAACTTAAGAGATTATTGTGTATAGAGATCTCTAATCCTCACCTCTTATTTATAGTTTTTGGCACACCTCCTCTTAGACCAAGATTAGAAGTCTCACTTCTATTCTTAATAAGTATCATACTCCTCCTTTCCTTAAGAGTTCTAATGAGATTAGTAACATTCTCTTATTAGGGCTAGCAAGAGGACCACTAGGGATTCCTTCAAATCTGGCTCCAACTAGGAATCTAGACCCCACATCTCATGTAAACTCCAAACCCACAATTAATTGCGAATAAGTCCACTAATTAAATGCAATTGTACTCCAGTCTTAAAAATAATTACAAGATGACCCTAACTTCCCAAATACTACAAGTAGGCTCCTCTATTAAATATATCCACGGATCTATTGGAATAAATCCATCCAACCAAATTAGATCCATTTCTTATTATCCTTGTGACCCAATGAATTACAGTAATCATCAGTACCATCCAATTAACTCTTATTTGAGGTGAATGCACAATCACTAATGATAAAATCCATTAATTGGCACAAGGGGATATTTATGAAGATAGATTCCATCTTGAAAATTATATGTTCCCCACAACTCACTACTACGTACCCAAGATGTTGAGGTGTTGACCTACAATTGGCCTCACTCATTGATGACTCAAAGTAAATGTATAGTAGAAACTTGAGTCAATTAATCTCTCAAAATTAAGAGCCTATTGCTTGGGAATTATGAGAGCGGTTATTTGATCAAAAGATAGATTTGTACAAGGTGTTACTCATGGTTCGTCAGAACATCCAATGTACCAGAACAATGATCTAGAGTCTTACACTTTGACAATCGAGACATATCACATTATCTCATAGTGATCATAGTGCTGCAACCTTATTAGATGAGATGCCCAATCTCATCACTGGCTGTAAATCAATTTAAGTATAAGATTTGTGATTTATGTTTTCTGTATGTGGATCTCATCAAAACACATGGATTATATCTAATATACTTATGGGTTCCGGTTCATGTCATAACCTATCATGTCATTTATATTGGTCATGTACAAATATAAAATAAAATACCATTCATCTCATAAATAAAGCATGAAAATATAAATTAATTAATGAAATAAATCAATTTATCTGTATTATCCATTGGATTGAGGTCATACAATCTAAAAGAATCATGAATCCTAATTTGAAACTCGAGGGTAAGGCACTAATGACTTGGCAATGGTCCACTTGGAACACGGGGATTACATTGCCTAGGGTCTTCTGAAAGTCAGGATTAGTTGGGAGTGATGGCACCTATTTAGTGGCCATGACAATAGTTAGAAAAGATGAAAGAGATGAGAACCATTTTCCATGTAAGATCTTGACGCATGTCTTTATGAAACTAACCTTTTGTATGTGACCATGGTATTTGGCAGGTGGATGAAGACAAAGAAGAAAACTTTGATGGAATTTTTTTTTTTTTTTTATATTTGTAGAATATTGGATTTAGAATGAGCCTAGCTCTAGGTTTGGAAAATTCCTTTATTCATAAAATTACCATTCTAACTTATTGGGCAAAACGTTCCTTATATTTACAAACCCCATCATAGGGTTTGATTAGGTGTGAAAATCTGGGTTGTGTCGTGCCGGCACGGCCCACTAAAGCCGGGCAGCCCATGATAATTATGCCGGCCATGCCTGGCCCAGGGCCACTGGGGTCAGCCCAAGGCACGGCTTTGGTCGTGCCGTACTGGGCCGGGCCCTAGTTGGGCCTGGGCCGTGTAGCCCATGGGAAGCCCACATATGCCCTTCCCTTTTTTAATTTTTTTTTTTTTTTAAGTTCTTTTAAGCCTTAGAGACTTAGACATTTAGACTCTTCACTCTTGGTCTTGGACCAATTTCATTAAAATAAAGAAATTAAGAAAAATAACAAGTAGAATAACACTAATGATGTTTTGAAAAAATACATCAAATAAATTGTATTTCCTTGAAATTTAAGTTACAAAAGTTCAAAAAAAATTACAAGTTTGAACTTGGATCAATATATATAATGAAATTCAAACCTTCTGATAAATGAAAAAAGAATTACAACTTTAAAAACCTATGATACATTCTAAAAAATAAATTACAACTTTAGAAACCTAAGATACATTCTAAAAAATAAATTACAACTTTAAAAACCTAAGATACATTCTGTGTGGAGTGCTTACGTAATACCGAGGTAATCTCCTGCTCCGGCGCTAAACTATCAATTAGGGGTTACTCCGGCCTGATTTATTCCAGTTCGGCAAGAGTGCCAGCTGTCGCCAAGTTGGAGTTTGATTCGGTCTGCCTACTGACCTCGTTCATTACGGGCCCTGCCCTGAGCGATTTGGTACCCATGACCGACCTCCTGCATCCCCTGGTCTCGGTAATTCCCATCTCGGTCCACTTGACTGAGATGGATGTCCGTCTTAATCTCCATTTATGAGATGGGACGGCTACATGACAAAACCCCCCTGACAGAAGGTGACCAAGTGCTGATAAGGGACCTTCCCTATCACTTCCACATTTATGTGAGGGGGCTGAGGGGACGTCCGATGGGACAAGTATCCTCACCTACCATCTTAGGAGTGGGCTGATGGGACAAGTATCCTCACCTACCTCCACTATGGAATCTTCTATTCTCTCCTACAAATACCTGCATGGGAGCCCCATAAGAGGTAAGCAATATACAGTCTACATCCTGTTTATTTCACCTACATCTTCTCCCTCACTTCACCCTAGTTCAGTGACTGCACTAACTCAGGCGTCGGAGTGCCTTTGGCTGACAGCAGCCCCGGGCTCTGACTGCTCTTTCTTCCCTGTTTTCAGGATTCAGGCCGTCGGTGACTTCTCCGATCCAACAGAGTTTTCCTAATCACTTCCATCACTTAAACTAAGTCCGTATTATTTAGGCACTTACAATTGGCGCCGTCTGTGGGGACTTCAAACCCACGACCTGCAAAACCAATACCTTCATCCCAATAGCCATGCCTCCTAAGGCTAAGAAGGGAAAGAGTGTTGTTGGACCGTCCATGTCCGGCCAGCCAGAGATATTCTTGCCCCTCACGCCGCCTCCACTGGTGACGAACCAGGCAGGGGCATTAGGGACAAGACAGCAAAGAGATGTCAGGCGAACACCACACGACCCTCAGTCGAAAAGAGCGGAAGGGGATCCTCTTGTTCGAAGCGTAGGGTCACCTGTCACGGTGACACACTCATCGTCGAGAGGTGTACCAGCATCTCCTCGAAGCGGTCCCGTAGCAGTACGGGCCCGGACGACGTCCTCCCAGGCGGAGCGTCCACGCCTGGAGGTCGTCTTCACCCAAGCACCCCGCAAGGACGTTCCTCCTCAGGAACAGTCCCAGCGAGGTAGAGCTCCCGAGCAATCTCGGCCTCTTCGGTCTCATCACGAAGACCACATGGAGGAGGACCATATCCACCTCAGTAATGAAGGTGACGACGACATGGCCCAAGAGGACGATGCTGAAGCCCAAGCTGAAGCCATCAAGGCTCAGAACCTCGTCATTGAGGAACAGAAGGCACAGATACTCCAACTCCAGCAACAGCTGGAGGTCAAGGGCGGACCCCTGCCCGAAGCCTCTCACACGCCCCCACCTCAGCGGAAAGCTCGGCGGGTCCCTGAAGGTCAGCCAGACCTAAGGGAGCAGCTAAATAAGAGACGTGCCCGAGCTCGGGAAGAAGGTTCGAGTAACACTCATGCCAGCGCCGACCAGCGTCAGTACCAGAGGCAAAAGCGGGAGATCGGTGCCGACCCCGACATGGCCGCTTATATTGATCAGCAGATTAAGCTGGCAGTGCAGCAGAATCTGGAGCATGCCGGCCTCGCTCGAGGTCGGTTGGTTACCAAACATGCCGACATCCACGGCACCTCCCCGTTTACTCGGGAAATCACAGACCATCCTCTTCCTGATAAATTCAGCGTCCCACGCTTCAATCTTTATGACGGGACGTCGGACCCCGAAGCTCACCTCCGACACTTCACCCAGAAGATGTCGGTATTCAGCGGCGATGGCAACCTCAACTGCAAGGTTTTCTCCTCCAGCTTAGGTGATCTCCCGCTTCGGTGGTTCTGTGCACTCCCCGAGGGATCGGTTTCGAGCTGGCGACAGCTCCGAAACTCCTTCGTCGAGAAGTTTCAAGCACATCGGGTCATCCCAAAGACCGACGCCGACCTAATCTCTATCAAGATGAGGCCGACAGAGAATATCACTCGATTCGCCAAGAGGTTCTGGACCATCTATAGCGTAATCGAGAATTCCAATGACGAGGTAGCCGTCACAGCCTTTCAACAAGGTTTGCTACCCGGAAATAAGCTTCGGAAGAAGTTGGCGCGTCGCCCAGCGGACTCAGTGAAGGCACTCATGGCCCGGGTGAACCAGTATGTAGAGCAGGAAGAAGATGAGCTCCGGGCTCGGGAGAGCCATCATCTTTGGCTCCCACTCCTCGAGGGCCAACCTTCCGAGGGCCGATCTTCAGAAGGCCGACCTTCAAGGAGGAACAAGAGGCTTGCTAAAAGGGAGGCGGACCGAAGTGGAGAACCATCCAGCTCGGCAGCGCGTTCAGCTCCCACTTCGGGAGGCAGCGCAAAGCCGAGGCCGAGTGGCGCCCCTCACAAAGCCGTAAACACCATCTTCAAGGAGCCCATTTACAAACTCCTGGGCAAAATCCAATCCCAGCCTTTCTTCAAATGGCCCCAGCCTATGAAAGGGGACGCTGCCTCACGGGATCAGAGCAAGTTCTGCGCCTACCACAAAGATAGAGGACACAGAACCGAGGATTGCTACTCCTTCAAGAATCACCTTGAAAGGCTTGTGAAAGATGGGCACCTCAGAGATCATATCAAAGAGGAGGGACGGGTAAACCAAGCCCAGCAGCACCACCCCGACGACAGGGACAGCGATGGGCCAATAGGGACCATCGATGTCATTCACTTGGCCCCTGCTCCCAGAGGCAGCGATCAGGCGCGTGCCGACGCCAGAAGGGCCCAGCACGGCAAGCATGTGATGGCAGCCGAGCTCGGTCCCTCTGTGAAGAAGGCCCGCGTAGAGAGACCAAAGATTTGGTTCTCAGACAAAGACTTGGCCGGGGTTCAGCTACCCCACAATGATCCTCTTCTTTTGACTATGAGGTTGCAGAACTTCGACGTCAAGAGGATCCTAGTGGACCCCGGGAGCTCCTCAGAAATCCTTTATTTCGACTGCTTCAAACGAATGGGTCTGAAGGAAGAGGATCTGCTCGAAGCTCGCACCCCCTTAGTGGGATTCAGCTCCAAAACGGTATATCCCAAAGGGAAGATTTCCCTCAAGGTCGAGGTCGGAGGAGCCCCCACAACGGCAGACTTCCTGGTGGTGGATGCACAATCTCCGTACAATGCCATCATGGGAAGAACCTGGCTTCATCGCATGGAGGCTGTTCCCTCGACCCATCACCAGAAGCTCAAGTTCCCTTTACAGAACAAGGACGGGAGCTTTGAAGTCGTCATAGTCCACGGCGACCAAGACATGGCCAAAGAATGCCTCTTGGCCGTGGTCCCCGGAGAGACAGAGCCTCAACGAGTCCACATGACCGAGCTCGAGGCTGAGCTCGATGCTGTGGGCCGAACTCCCGAGCAGAAGAGCATCGAGGACCTCACCCAGGTCGGAATCGACCCCAGCGATCCAGAGAGGTTCTTCCTGCTCGGTAGTCAACTTGCTGATAAGGAAAGGGCCAGGATGCTCGACTTCTTGTTACAGAACAGAGAGGTCTTCGCCTGGACCCCATATGAAATGCCTGGCATCAGCCCGAAGGTCATAAGCCATAAACTGAATGTGGACCCTCAGCATAAACCTGTTGCCCAAAAGATTCGAAGATCGGGTTCCCAACAGGCAGAGGCTGTGACCAAGGAGGTCAGCAAGTTACTGGAAGCTGACGCCATTAGAGAAGTCCACTACCCTGTGTGGTTAGCCAACACAGTTGTGGTCAAAAAGAAGGATGGAAGCTGGAGGGTCTGTGTAGACTTCACCGACCTGAATAAAGCCTGCCCCAAAGACAGCTTTCCTCTCCCAAAGATAGACCAGCTGATCGACGCCACTGCCGGGCATGAAAGGATGAGTTTCCTCGATGCCTACCGAGGTTACCATCAAATTCCAATGCATGAGCCTGACCAAGAGAAAACCGCGTTCATAACACCCAGGGGCACCTACTGTTACAAAGTAATGCCCTTCGGGTTAAAAAACGCTGGTGCCACTTACCAGAGGCTGGTAACCAAGATGTTTCAGGACCAGCTCGGCAGCACGGTCGAGGTATATATTGATGACATGGTCGTCAAGTCGAAACGGTCACAGGACCACTTGACTGACCTCCATCAGACCTTCTCCATCCTCAAGCAATACAGGCTCAAGCTGAATGCTTCCAAGTGTGCATTTGGCGTCGGCTCGGGCAAGTTCCTTGGCAGCCTGGTTACTAGGCGCGGAATCGAGGCCAATCCCGATCAGATTTCGGCCATCAGAGCCCTACAGAGTCCGACCTCGACCAAACAAGTTCAGAGACTTACCGGGATGGCAGCAGCACTGAACCGCTTCATCAGTCGAGCCTCGGATAAATGCCATCCCTTCTTCCAACTCTTGAAAAAGAGCTCCGGGTTCCAATGGACCCCGGAATGCGAAAGCGCTCTCCAGGAACTGAAGGCGTACCTTTCTTCACCTCCTCTGCTTTCCACCCCGGTTCGGGGTGAGGTGTTATACCTATATCTGGCAGTTTCGGACCATGCAGTAAGCTCTGTACTCGTGCGAGAAGATGACAGGCAGCAAAAGCCCATCTATTACACGAGCAAAATTTTGCTGGACTCCGAAACGAGATACCTGCCACTAGAGAAGCTCGCATTTGCACTCGTCAGTGCATCCCGCAAGCTCTCCCACTACTTCCTGACATATCCCATCACGGTTGTAACAGAACACCCGCTCAAGTCCCTCTTTCGAAGAGCAGACTTCTCAGGAAGAGTTTCTAAATGGGCTGTCGAACTCGGGCAATATGACATCAATTATCAACCCCGGACGGCCATTAAAGCCCAAATATTGGCAGACTTCATTGTGGAATTCACCTCTCCTAGTTCGGCACCGAGCCATCTCGACACCGAACTGGGGGGCAAGGAGGCGAGCACTTCGGCAGAGACCGAACAGGAGCGGTCCTGGAAACATTTCCTCACCTCTTCCTGGAAAGTCTTCGTCGATGGGTCCTCCACCTCCAAAAGGGCTGGCGCTGGCGTAGTCCTTCAATCTCCAGAGGGCCTCGTCATTGAGCAAGCCCTGACCCTTGACTTCAAAGCATCTAACAATGAAGCTGAGTATGAGGCACTAATTGCAGGGCTGGGCAGCGCAAAAATCCTGGGGGCACAACAACTAGTGATCTTCAGCGACTCACAGCTGGTGACGAACCAACTCAATGGGGATTACCAGGCCCGTGATGACAGGATGGCAGCGTACCTGGCCCACACCAAGCAACTCCTATCTCAGTTCCAAAAGGCTGAAGTCAGGCAGATAGGCAGGGACTCCAACTCTCACGCCGATGCCCTTGCAAACTTGGCCTCTGCTGTCGAGGCAGGAAAAAGAAGAACTGTCGAAGTAGAAGCACTAGACAGACCGAGTATACAACTTCAACCACCTCGGCAGCTCATGTGTATTGATCTCGGCCCGAGCTGGAAGGATGAACTCATCTCCTATCTCAAGAATGACCAGCTGCCCGAGGACAAGAACCAGGCCCACAAAATCAGGCTAAAAGCCGCCCGATTCTGGCTCTCTCCGGATGGCAAACTCTACAAAAAATCCTACAATGGCCCTTACCTCCAGTGCGTACACCCGAGCAGAGTCGAGGACTTCCTTTATGAAATTCACGAAGGGATCTGCGGCAGCCACATTGGATGTCGGTCACTGGCTTACCGAGCTATCAGTCAGGGATACTGGTGGCCCTATATGCAGAAGGACGCACAGGTCTACGCTAGGAAATGTGAGAAGTGCCAGAAGTTCTCCCACTCTCTCCATCAGCCAGCACATGACCTAAGTCCTCTTTCGAGCCCCTGGCCCTTTGCCCAATGGGGGCTGGACCTCGTGGGACCACTCCACCGAGCTCCAGGAAACAAGAGATGGTTGTTGGTAGCTACTGACTATTTTACCAAGTGGATAGAAGCTGAAGCGTTGTCCTCCATCACTGAGAAGGATACCAAAAACTTCGTGTGGAGAAACATCGTCACTAGATTCGGAGTTCCCCGAGCCTTGGTCACGGATAACGGGACCCAGTTCGACTCCAACTTCTTCAGAAGCTTTTGTCAAGATCTTGGCATCAGGAACTACTATTCTACCCCAGCATACCCCAAGAGTAATGGACAGGCTGAAATTTCGAACAAAGTGGTGCTTGACGGACTCAAAAAGAGACTAGATCGAGCCAAAGGCAGATGGGTAGAGGAACTTCCAAGTGTCCTTTGGGCGTACAGGACTACCCCAAGGCGCTCGACCTCGGCAACCCCTTTCTCCCTAGCTTATGGAATGGAAGCTGTAATTCCACTTGAGGTCGGTCTCCCGACTCTCAGGTCGGAACTGTTCGACCAAGGCCAAAATGATACAAACCTCGCCACCGAGCTCGACTTGGCTGAGGAACGAAGGGATGCTGCAGCCATCCACCTCGCTTCCTACCAACGACAGTTGGCTAGAGGGTACAATCAGAGGGTTAAAGAGCGAAAGTTCTCCCCTGGAGAATTGGTCTTGAAAAAGACCCTTCCAGCAGACAAAAGCCCTAGCGAAGGAAAACTTGCACCGAACTGGCACGGGCCATTCAAGGTGACTTCGGTAGCTGGGCAGTCTGCTTACAGGCTTGAGGACATGGAAGGCAAAGAGCTACCACGCCCGTGGAATGCCACCCACCTCAAGAAATTCTATTTTTAAGATGTAATCTAATTTCGGAAGGTAATAAACAGGTTCTTTTTATAGAATATGTTTATATTCTCCAAATTATTTCCTATGACCGAGCCATGGAGCTCGGCATATACATACAGCCCGGTTACCAGAACCAAACACTTCGGCGCGGCCTTTGGACCAGTCAAGTTTTTTCTGTAAAACCGGACTCAGCTTGGGTCACAGGACCGAGCACTTGTCACCGAGGTCAACGCTGGTTATGATTGCAGGATCAATACCGCGTCTCGGGCTACAAAAAATACATCAAGCACGGCTATGGACCGAGCTCTTAGACTTGTTTTTTATTTCATGCTTTATTCTGGTTGTTCAGCCAAACGCATAAAGAGAGAAAAAACAAGACAAGGAAATCATGTACAAAACGAATTGGAGCATAAAAACAGAAGAATTCCATTCACTTCAAAAACATGTACAAAAGAGAGGTTTTGCAAATCATCAAAAAATTACATGTTATCTCCCCAAATGGGCACAAGAAAAGAAGATAGAAAAATCATGGCAGCCGATCTATGTCAATAATGGACACATCTTCGACTTCACCATCGCCAGCAGGAGCAAGAGGGGCCTCAGTAGCAACAGGCCCGAGATCAGCATCAGCAGCTTCGGTGGCTGGAACTTGGAGAATTTCTGAGGCCTGAAGCTCTTCATCTACGCGGTCCAGAGGTGCCTCGGAGAACGGAGGGGCTGGCGACTCAGGTTCGGCACGGGGAAGCTTGGGCAAGCCTTGACGAATGGGGTGGTCCTCAGGAACCCTCATTTCTCTCAACACGGCCAGGCATCCCATTTCGAAGAGCTCCTCCCCCAGCGGAACGAGTTGCTCTTCATAAAGCTTTGTCGCCTGTGCCACCCCCTTCTGAAGGGAGGCCTCGAGCTCTGCTTCCCGAGAAGCCTCGAAGTCGGCCTTCAGTTTGGCTGAAGCTTCCTGCTCGGCCCTCAGCAGAGCTTCGGCCTTGGCTCCCTCCTTCTTCAGGATCTCCACTTCGGCCTCCCTCCCTTTCTTCAAAACCTCCATCTCGGCATCCCTCTCTTTGGCA
This sequence comes from Umbellularia californica, assembly GCA_028538565.1. Taxonomy (NCBI): domain Eukaryota; kingdom Viridiplantae; phylum Streptophyta; class Magnoliopsida; order Laurales; family Lauraceae; genus Umbellularia; species Umbellularia californica. The sequence continues at coordinate 19,504,384 of JAPQWN010000011.1, read as the reverse complement.
TTCTTCTCCATCTCATACGCGGCTGCTTGGAGCTCATAGTTTTCAGCACTTTTCTTGGTAATTGCCTCCATAGCGGCCTCGTTCTCTGCGTTCAGCTTGGCGCATGCCTCCTCGGCCCTCTTCAGCTCCTCCGAGCTCCTTTCCAGGGCTGCAGCAAGTTTCTGCCTGTCAGCCTGCAAAGACTAGATCTCGGCACGGCTCTGTTGGCATTTTTCCAGAGCCACCACAGACCTCTGCACCACCTGGACAGTAGGAACAAGTTAGAAGCAACATACAGCATGTCTCTAAATCTATATACATAGAGTAATGCTCACCATCAGGGCCGACGACAGGTTGGCCTGAAGCAGCGTAGGCTCCTCCATTCTCCTGAAACGTTCAACGTCCAGGGGAAGTGAGCACGCCCCAGCCAGCACGGCCGCCACTGCCGGACAGCCTTGTAAATGGTGTCCCGAGGTCAGCGGCGTCCCTGGGGCTAGAAGAAAGGATGGCCTCCAGGGCTCATCCAAGGGGGCGCGAGGCGCCGAGGGCTGGACAGGATCCTGCCGGGATGGGCCCTCTCTTTCGGGCGCCCCCGACATCCTCTCCTCCTGCCTCCCTCGGCGAACCAAAGGTTGCTCTTCCAGCCGCGGCTCTTCCTCCGCCTCCTCCGTCGGACCTTTCCGACTGGCCCTTTCCTTCCGGGGCTTAGTTTGGCGCGGCTCCTCGCCCTTTACCCTCTTCGTCTGCCTCTCCTCCCTAGGTGCAGTGGACTCGTCCCGGGAGGAGCCGGATGGGGGAGTCGGATGGGCGTCCCTAGAAGAAGAAGAAGAATGAGCCGACCTCGACGACGAGGATGGCCGCTTTCCTAGGAGCTTCTCCCGAAGGTTGGTGACAGGAGGATCTTGACCCATCTCGGCACCGGGCCGATTCTCTTCAGAAGCTTCCTCCGGGTCGGTAAGAGGTGAGATCGGCCGCTCTTGCCCAAACGCCTCTGGTGCGTAGCTAGGACCGACCTCAAGCAATTCCGACCCCTGCCTTTTGTTGTAATGCCTGTATCTCGGCAAGTAGCCTATAAGACACCAGGCAGCCCGGCCTTTATGCCCCTGGTATCGCTGGACTTTGTCAAACCAACCTCCGTTCTTCCTCCAGCCGTCGTGAATGGCCGCCTGTCTCCTCTCAGCGATGCCTGCACAAAAGAACAGATCAGCGAGTGTCAATCTGACGGGAAGATAGCAGGATAAAAAGTTAAGTTATTTTTGAGCTCGGTGCTTTACTTGGGAGGCGCCCAAAGTGACGAGGTATCCGGTACCTCTTCTCTGCCTCGGTTTCGTTCGCACCGATCTCCCAGTTGCCAGTAACGAACAACCGATCGGTCCCGGCGTGGCGCATCGAGTCCTCCAGGGCATTTACGAACGAGACCATCTTCGGTTTACTCCGGAGGTAATAGCGGTCGTCGATCACCCCAGTGGACTTGCTAATATCATATGCCTCTTCAATATCGTGGACACCGAGCTGGATGCCTAAAATCCTATTCAGTGCTACTGTCCCCATGATAATCTTATAGCTATTCGGCATCAATTGGCAAGGGGCAAGATGCCACGCTGCCAGACACCGCCTGAGCAACGGGTGGACGGGAAACCTCACTCCCCCTTCCACTACCGAGACCAATGGAAAGGGCATCGCCCCATCTCGGTAGACATCACCATCCCAGAGATTGTCTGGATCATCCAGCCTAACCCGGACGTCGTCCGGAATATCATAGGTCGCCCTAAACCTAAACAGAGCCTCAGGGGTATCGGCTAGACAACGGTAAACCCCTTTTCCCATGTTTCTGAAAACTAAGTTGGGTGAACGAAAAGCCCTAACTAAAGAAAAAAACTGGAGAAGAGATGCTCAAAGGAAAGATCAGGGAGAAGAAGACTTACAGTAAACTAGACGCGGAAGAACAGAAAGGTTAGGAAGATACAGAGATGGTCTGAGAAATCACGCAGGCAGAGTCTCCCCCAGATTCAGAGCAGAAAGGTAGAGGAGGAAGAAGGAGGCATTGCTTTTATAGGGCAGCAAGGCGTCTCCTCGAAAAACCAAAAGCACGCCCTCATTACACCGCCTCAAAAGACGCACACGTCGCTTCAGTTTACGGTACCGTGAACCAGATGGCGCCACGTGTCAAGATCAGGACGGCTTCCGCAGTAAACGCCGTCAGAACAATTAATTTTCTCGGGCAGGCGCAGCGATTTTGACGCTTCCCAGCGGACAGGCTGGCGACTGATTGATGGACCTCATAAATGAAGTCATTATGAAGACCGTGACAACCGCAGCCGGTATAAAAAGTATGCTAGCTCGGTATTCATGTAAGCTTCCACGTCTCCAGCTCCCGACCTCGTTCCAGCCCCGAGCTGACGAGCTCGACAGCTGAGGGGCAATTGTGTGGAGTGCTTACGTAATACCGAGGTAATCTCCTGCTCCGGCGCTAAACTACCAATTAGGGGTTACTCCGGCCTGATTTATTCCAGTTCGGCAAGAGTGCCAGCTGTCGCCAAGTTGGAGTTTGATTCGGTCTGCCTACCGACCTCGTTCATTACGGGCCCTGCCCTGAGCGACTCGGTACCCATGACCGACCTCCTGCATCCCCTGGTCTCGGTAATTCCCATCTCGGTCCACTTGACTGAGATGGATGTCCGTCTTAATCTCCATTTATGAGATGGGACGGCTACATGACAAAACCCCCCTGACAGAAGGTGACCAAGTGCTGATAAGGGACCTTCCCTATCACTTCCACATTTATGTGAGGGGGCTGAGGGGACGTCCGATGGGACAAGTATCCTCACCTACCATCTTAGGAGTGGGCTGATGGGACAAGTATCCTCACCTACCTCCACTATGGAATCTTCTATTCTCTCCTACAAATACCTGCATGGGAGCCCCATAAGAGGTAAGCAATATACAGTCTACATCCTGTTTATTTCACCTACATCTTCTCCCTCACTTCACCCTAGTTCAGTGACTGCACTAACTCAGGCGTCGGAGTGCCTTTGGCTGACAGCAGCTCCGGGCTCTGACTGCTCTTTCTTCCCTGTTTTCAGGATCCAGGCCGTCGGTGACTTCTCCGATCCAACAGAGTTTTCCTAATCACTTCCATCACTTAAACTAAGTCCGTATTATTTAGGCACTTACACATTCTAACAAATAAATTACAAGTTGAAAGTCTATTATAAATTCTACAAAAAATTATATGATGATATATGTAACGCCGTTAGCTCGTCTTCTATCTCAATCTCATCATTATCGAGGTGTTGTTCTCTATCATGTGCTTGATACCAATCCCGTAAGCACATGCAGGTCTCAACGGTTTCTTCTGTAAGCATAGTCTTCCTGGGATCAATAAGGCGCCCACTTGCACTAAATGCCTACTCTGATGCAACTGTAGACGCTGGTATTGTTAGTATATCACGGGCTATGGCGGAAAGCACGGGAAACTTAGTTTCGAATAATTTCCACCATGCCAAAAGATCAAAATCATCTTCTTCATCATCCGAGATTGTAATAGGATCGCTTTCCAGGTACATTGTTAATTCATTAAGGTTGTAAGATCCTCCAGAAGAAGACGAGTTACTTCCTTGATATTTCCTCATAATACTCCAAATAGCCTTTTTTTTTCCTTTACGTACTTGGGGAGGGCCTGTTGGGACCGTGGGTGCTATGGATCTACCTAATTGGGTAGCATAATCCAAATAAAGTGTTTCTAATTTTGTCGTAATTGTTGTCATATCATTTATATTAGTTGTATTCATATTAGAGTTTATTTCATCAAGAATGTTTCTACACCTTGTAATTTCAATTTAGGGTCTAATGCAGCAGCTGTACAAAATGTTAAAGGAGCTGTTCTTCAATATGATGAAAACTTTGCCTTCATTTGTGCACACATGAGTTGAAAAATTGGAAAATCTCTATACTTTTTAAAAGTAAGACTTATTTCATAAAAATGGGCTGAAGCTTGATTTGATGTGGGATAATATACTCCGGAAAAAACAATGTTGCATCATGAAAAACTTCTACAAAATCTCTTATTATCTCAAGAAGGGTCCATTTATCATCACTTATAAAAATATTTTCATGCTCCAAATAAAATTGACAATATTGATTTAGTGCTATTTTATAGGCACATGATTCTTTTAACATCTTATAGGTAAAATTCTATCTATGCTTTACATCATATGATATTTTCTTTGGTCTTAGATTCAAATTTACACATATGTCCCTCCACCATTGTTTTCGCGAGGGAGAACAAAAAATGTATCCTACAATCCATTTAACAGTCTCTAAATCATCTTTAATTAATTTCACCCCTATTTGTACGATAAGATTTATGATGTGGCATGCACATCTATTGTGAAATAGATCTCCATTTAAATCAATTTGAATCAAATGTTTTAGTAAATCTACTGCGACATTGTTAGTGCTTGTATTATCTAAAGTTATAGAAATTATTTTATTTTTAATTTTATATTCTCTAAGTTTTTCAAGGATGGTGGACCCTATCCTAGCACCAGTGTGTGGAAATTCTAATATAGAAAATGAAATAATTCTTTTCTGCATCACCCAACCACTATCAATATAATGTGATGTGATTGCAATGTACCCCAGATTTTGTTTGGAGATCCATAAATCTGAAGTTAAAGCCACTTTTCCAGGTAAATTTTCAAAAATATTTTTTAAATTCTCTTTTTCTTTCAAAAAAGCTTTTATTACATCATTTCTAGCAGTAACTCTAGATATTTTTTGCCATGAAGGAACAAAGGCAGACCTCAAAAATCTTTCAAAACATCGGTCTTCGGAAAGTATAAATGGAAATTGGTGACAAATTATAAACTTAATAAGTTGATATCTAGCATTAGTATGGTCATAATTGAAAATTCCTAAACCCCCAGATGAATCTGTTTGAGAAAGTTGTGTTTGAACCATCCCACCTCTTTCCCCATCACTGGCGGTATTCGTGTGTTTGCGCATACACGTTTTCATATGTCTATTAAGGTGGCCAGTGCCACTTGATGATTTGCCACTGAGGAGACCTTTGCAAAAATTACATTGTGCCTTTTCCTCTGTTCCTCCCGTGGGACTTAGGACAGTAACTTTAGTAAAATGACCCCATACAGGAGAAGTCAATCTTGATTTTCTCTTCTTTTTAATTGTAGAAACCGAAAATGCAGGATTTTGGGGACTATTACTATCTACTTCTATGACCTGAGTTTGATCTAAATCAATAAATCCATGATCTTCCTCATTTAGAGAGAAGTCAAGGTTGAAAGGTTGTGATGGTCAGCCATTTTTCTAAATAAACGATAAATTTTTTTTAATAAATAATTATGTATAGTGTGTTTTTTGTGATAATTTATATAAGAAACGGGAGAAGATGAGACTTAATATATAATATTACTATGTATATTATTACTAAATAAAACTCAAAATTAAAGATAATAAATACCTTTATGAGAGAGGGAGAGCTAATGGAGAGGTTCTTCTTAGTTGAATCCTCCACTTTAGAGAAGTCACCCTCACTCTTCACTTCTTAGAAAACTTTGTGTAGAGAGCTTAGACTTTAGAATGAGACTTAAGAGAGCTTAGAGTCTTAGAATTTTAGAGGGAGTGTGAGAACTGAGAGAGTAGATGAGTGTAGAGAAACGAGAGAGTAGATAAGTGTAGATAAATGAGAGGAATGAGGGCTATTTATAGAATTTCTAAGTGATAAAATGACATAAAATACCCCCTCATATGACCGTTTTATAGCAGTTGGGGGGTATAATGGTAAAAAATGATCAAAAGACACTAATACACCCCCCCCCCCCCCCCACCATTTGACTGTTTATAGCTGTTAGGGGGTTAAAAATGTAAAAAAACCCATTTAACCCTTTTTTTAGGAGGGGGGCATTTTTCAAAAAATAGAGCCGTTGGGCTCTGGTTGGGCCGTGCCTGGACGGGCCTGGCCGTGCCTCGTGCCGGGCCGGGCCGCCCACGGGCTTGGGGGATTTGGCCCAGCACGGCACAGATTTTAACCGTGCCGTGCCGGGTCGTGCCTAGCTGCCCCTGGTTGGCCCTTTGACCAAGCCAACGGGCCCAGGCGCGTTTTTTTCGTGCCGGGCCTGTGCTGGGCCTGGGCCGCCTGCCCATATTTTCACCCCTAGGTTTGATGCACAGGTCACCACTCAGAGCTCCTTAACATGACAATAATATTTGGAGAACTTTTAGGTCAATTGATCCAAGTCAGACTTGAGACCTAATTCACTTATTGAGAGCTTGCATTGTTGTTTTGAATTTTGGACTCATTCAAAATATTTATTATCAATCCATTTCTCGCTTGTACAATGTGCACTCATGACGGCAACGGTATCCATGCAATGGAAGGACAAAAAAAACAAACATTCGTATCAACTTTATTTAGATCCTCTCAAGTATGCAAATGATTCAAGCTTTTCAATCTTGTGATTTTTGTAAACTACATGATCCTATGCCCCTAGACATTAGTGAAATAAAGATAAAGTTAATAGCAACAATTTTTCTTTCTTTTTTTTTTTTTTTTTTTACTTTTGCCATGTTTAGAAGACCTACTTAACAATTTGAGCAAAGTATCAGCAGTTGGCCATTTGTTTCACTTTTAGTGCCCTTTATTGAGATGAGACTTTATAGCTCCAAACCCTAATAAAGTTTTTTACTCCTCCAATCCTACCTATACCTTTGCTCACGCCCCTTTTTGTAAGTTATGCCCGTAGGGTCCTATTTGATTAACAGTGACATAAGTGAAACAAAAATAAGTTGAAAGAAACGACCTTTTTTTTTTTTTTTTTTTTTACTTTTACTGTGTTTGGAAAGCCCATCTAACAATTTGAGTAAAATATCCCGCTGGCCATTTATTTTACTTTTGGTTACCTAGATGAGACTTTATAGCTCTAAACCCTAATAAAGCTTTAACTTTTCCAATCCTCCTATCTGATTCGTTTGCTCACGGCCCCTTTTGTAACAGAGCGGCTTCTTCCCTCTCCACGAGAGACAAAGAGATGAGAGACAAGAGAGAAACACCTCCAACTTCAACTTTCCCGTCATCGCCGCTAATGAGCTCTCCATCAATGCTTATAGCCCCAGCAGCGGCTGCTCAGAGGTTTCCAACAGTTTCAACAATGTCCAAGTCTTCTCCCTTTTTTTCGATGAGATATTCACGACGAAAAAGGCCTCATATGAAATCAGGTGTGTGTTTTGAGCATATCCCAAAAATCATGTTGCTCTCGTGATCATGAGGAATTTCAGCTATAGGATTTGGGCATTTGATAATTTCTTGTGATTCTATTTCAAAGGTTTAGATGTGCATTCAAATTATTTCCCACAATGTTATTCTTTGTGGAAGTTTAAAGTAACATTTGGTAAGTTTGGTAGGTTAAGTGAAAGAATAGATTGTGGTTTTAGTCAATCTTGTTTCCTCTGCTCATGCGCTCATCCACTCAATGTTCCATCCAAGTGGAACATAAAATAAGGACCTCCCCTACTAGTTATTGGTACTGGTTTTGGCACCCATTCGAATGGATTGGGCCGTTGGATCACCTGTACGTTCATTTTGGATGGTGAAAGTTTTGTCGGCCATTGATTAAAGGGTTGAAATGATCATTCGAGCCTCCATCACCGTACATAGATAAGTAAGGGGTAGATCTTTGGATAATTGCGGAAGTTTAAAGTAACAATTGGTGTGTTTGGTAGGTTGGTTGAAAGGATAGACAGTGGTTTTAGTAAATCTTGTTTCCTCAGCTCATGCTCTCATCTGCTAAACTTGCGAATGATCTAGTAGGGCCCACTTAATGTTCTATCCGAGTGGACCACAAATAGGGACCTACCCTTCTAGTTATCGATATTGGGTTTGGTGCTCATCCGAATGAATTGGATCGCTGGATCAACTATATGTTCATTTTAAACATTGAAATTTTCTCGGCCATTGATTAAAGGGTTAGAATGATCATCCAAGCCTCCATCACTATATATAGGTAAGAGGAGGAGATCTCTCAATAATCAATGGAAGTTTAAAGTAACAGTTGGTTTGTTTGGTAGGTTTATTGAAAGGATAGATTGTGGTTTTAGTGAATCTTGTTTCATTAGCTTAGGCGCTCATCCGCTCAACTCGCGGATGGGCTAGTGGAGCCCACTTAATGTTCGATCCGAGTGGACTACAAATAGGGACCTCCCCTTCTAGTTAGTGATCCTGGGTTTGGGATCCATCCAAATGGATTGGACCTTTGATCAATTGTATACTCATTTGGCACATTGAAAATTTGTCGGCTGTTGATTAAAGAGTTAGAATGATCATCTAAACCTCCATAAGTATATATAGGTAAGTAAGGGGGAGATCTTCTTCCCTCGAGGTGGGGTTCCAGGTGGGCCTCACATGTGAAAAGATATAATATTAGTGGACTCTCATATTTACATACATGCTCACATGGATGAATACAAGGAGTGGGAGAGGCACTTGCCTAGTCATAGTATTCCTTTAGAAAAAAATATTAATTTTGATAAGTAAAAAATCGAAAACTATTTACTTAATTACCTAAAGAAAGTATAAAATTTAATTTTTTTACCCCAACCATCCAAACATCCTTTTATTTTAATAAAAAGTCTCTACTTTCTTGTTGCCATTCATTTTCAATGGTGTGACTTTTTTTTTATTTTTCTTACTATATATGTAAATTCATCAAACAATCCCATCATATAGTGGGCAACAAGCTTTGACAAATTCAGAAAGAGCAAAATGTTAAAAGCGATCAACCCCACGACCAGTCTGTGATCACTACTAGAACACAATAGTGTTATGGCAATCCATTAACTGAGATCAATAGCTCATATAATATTTTCAAACTAATCACACATTCCTTTATTGGAAGCACCATATGATTATGATGGGATAATAGATAATATTTTAAAGAATTGAGTAAATTTAAGTTCTAAAGACATCAAATTATCTTAATTGTAATTTATAAATAGCTACTAGAACAACAACCCATGCTCAGCACAAGTATAGCCAACATTGCAATTTAAATATTCATGCATTAAAAAAATATCGATAAATTTTATAAAGAAAACAAAATAAGAAAAAAATAACGATAGTACATGTTTATGCAATCTATGAGCAAATGGAATAGAAAAAACAAAAAAGAATTAAAGTAGAAATGGAATGAGATAGAGTTTGGACAGAAAGAGAGTTATTATAGAGAAGAAAAAGTGGAACTTTAAAAAGTGAGGAACAAATGTGAGTGGTTTCGATAGTGAGAAAGTAGGTAGTTTATATTTGAAAAAGAAAATTTATTTTCAAAATCATAACAATCGGTCAAAATTAAAGCCAAAACCTTTAATTTTAATATATTATAGTGGCTCATTACCAATGAAAAAAAAAAAAAAAAAAACCCCCACCCACACAAGAATTCAGCACGACCCAGTCTGTAATTTTCTACAACCTTCGGGCTCGTTTGGTAATTTACTTTTAAAATAAAGTGGAATGAAGTGAAATGAAAAGAATGAATAGAATATAAGTGGTTACGATGATATTTTGTTTTTAGTTATTTGTGATAGAATATTTTTGACCTTTTGTATGATGAAATGGAGTTTTTTTTTATCTTTTAGTAAGTAAAGATAGTTACTTTTTTATATTTTTTTAAAAAAGATGGAATGAGTTTTGGTAAGAAGTGCTTTTAGTGGAATGTTTAACATGACTTAACATCACTTGGCCTAATAAGTAAAATTACCAAACGAGAATTCAGCGTGAGGTTGAAGTCATAGTACCAATGGAGAAAAGCAGTACACCATGAGCAAAAGATTGTTGGGATAGGGTCCACTCTTTCTAGATTTCTTCACCGTCTTGTACCCTAGTTACCGTACCCTAAACGCTGATTCTTTCTCAGGCACAAAATCTGATCTCTTTGCTCTTCACATTATCTAAAATGAGATATTTTTGTACTGTATTTTGACCTTTCCTACATCTGTCCTACAATCTTGAAACATTTCTCATTAGATTAAAATGTCTAACCATCTTCCCAAAGACACAACAGCATCTGCAACAGTTATTTCCACAAAACCACCACCACCTGCCCCAGCAGAGAAGGAAGCTGACACCAACATCAATCCTTCTGCACTTGCTACATATGAGGAAGTTGCTGCCAGTCCAGATCTTTTCATGGAAACCCTTGAGAAACTGCATAAATCTATTGGGACTATGTTCATGTAAGTGTTTCCCTTCTCTTTTCTTTTGAATATGTTCCAAAAAGCTTTAGTTCAATGATGGGTCTCTCTAGGATTTGCTCTTGAATTGATTGGAACCCAATGAAGTTAAGGTATTACTTCAAATACTGTCTTTGAGTTTGTTTTCCTTGAAGTTTCAGTGTATTTCTCTTATTGGGTGGTGTTGGGTTCTTTCATAATACTATTCCTTTGTTGGAAAAATTAGTTCTTTTTTGCTACTTTGTCGATTTCGCTTGTCCTCTCTGTTTGTTCTTCCTCAAAAGTGGGTTTTTGATGTGGGGTCTATATGCTTTTCGTGTTACATTCATCTGGTTTGATGTCTTTTCTTGTTTATGGTATCTCTTTTCAGTACAGATTAACAATAGTTTTGTTTGTTTGTTTAAAGGGTGCACCGGATGTGGTTTCCTGGTTTCCCTTGGCTCCTTTGATTGATTTTATCTTCATCTTAGATTTCTGTTCTTTTGCGTTGCATGCTTATTTTTCTGTTTAATAAAAAGGGGCTCTTTTACTACTTTTTAGGGCCATTTTTCCTAAAGAGTGATTTACATAAAACCATCACCATGGTACAAGAGAGGGGAAAAAACCATGGGAAAATCCAGTGAGCAGGCAAAAAGCTCTGCTTAAAACTGTCACCCAGGGAAGTAATTAACCTATGTCAAAAACTACCTTTTACAAGCAAAAAGCTCTACATAGATTGTCCGGAAAAGACATTAAACCAGATAAACAGAACTAGAAAATTGATTCTTTAGTTTAGTTCATCTGGTTTAATGTCTTTTCTTGACATGGGATCTGTTTTGGGCATTTTTCTTGTAAAAGGCACCTTTTGGATGTGTGTATATGTATATATCCTAAAAATTGATTTTTGGATGTGGGTTACTGGTTTTTCTAGTTTACTTCATCTGGTTTAATGTCTTTTCTTGAGATATGATCTATATAGAGCTTTTTACTTGTAAAGGGTTGTCTTAGGATGTAGGTTCTTGTTTTTTATTTTTTATTTTTTTTTGGTGGTTTATTTCGAGATTTTTTTGGTTGTCCAAGATTGTTTTTGGATGTTGTTTCCTTATTTCCCGTGTTGATACCGATTGCCTTTCTTAATACTCGAAGTACTCGTTGTTTTTATTCATGTCGTTCTGTCTCTTTCTTTTGGAAATGGCCCTCTTAGAACTGCATTGCTGCCTAGTTTCATCTGATCTCAGTTTTTACATCTGAGTATGGGAACTCTTGTGTTCCAGAAATGGTTCTTTTAAAACTATGTTTCTGCATAGTTCCATCTGATTTCAATTTTTACATCTGAGTGCGGGAACTCCTATGTTCCAGAGCGAGGTTTTAAATCAGATTATTTCCTAATTAATTAGGTGCTAGGAGTCCCCCCCACCCCCCCTTTTTTTTCAGCATGCTTTTAGATTGGATTACTGTTTAATACTATTCACCCCTGCCTCCTTTTTATTAATCCCTTGTGATGTTCAGTTGAATGCTCTGACCATCCATGATTCAGGCTGTTATGAGAATTTTGACCAGTTGTTTCTATTGGTTTATCTAGCAGACCTAACTAGTTGTAGATTGGGAAGGGGTAACCTAGTGGGAAAGGCTCTCACTCCCATCCCTCCCACCAGGGCTCGATCCCTGGTGGGTGGCTTTACTCCTCAACAACTTGGCCACTGAGCCAAATAAGCAAAAAAGAAAAAGAAAAAAAGAACTAGCTATAGATTGAGCTTATCTGGTTCTCAGAACCTTATCTTCCCAAATGATGGTAGTTATTTCTCTACGCTTGCATGTGCATGGGTTTTGTGCATTTATCCGTGTTTTAGTTGCATGAATCTTCTATATAGTATTTGTACAGATGGATGTTCAGTTTTATGTGCATGGATCTTGTTTTAGGATTGCCACACTTGCTTTGGAATTTCTAGCTTCTTCTTAGATTGTTCAGGTCTTGAATATTCATGAATGTTTGGCATGTGTACATTGGTGCTGCAAAGTTTTGCCTTTTGGAAATGCACATTGGAGTCGGCCTTCATTTGCATGCAACTGCTTAAGCCTTAAAGTAGTACTTCCTATTCAGAATCTCACAAAATCTTGGGGCTTTTCTTTATCCATTAGGCTTACCATGTATTGGAACTAAGGGGTCATGCTCAATGGATATATGTGTATGTAATTAGCTACCTTTAACTGAATGATTATGGCAGAAAGTCCTAACCACAAGGTTGCAAGTTTCACATGACCATGAAAATAACAGAGTTCTAACCTGTGATGCCTAGAATGATATGGTACAGGCACATATATGGGGATCAGGGATTTGACTATGCACATTTGGAAATCCTGAACACGGAGGTTACAACTTTCCTATCCATAATATTAGACTTCATATTTTATATTAAGGTTTTCCAGGCAATCTCTGTTGAGGGTGGTGTCATGCATTTAGGGACGGTACTATGGTGTTTGCTCGTATGCTTCACAAGATCCATATTTTGTGAATCATATGTAGAAAGCCTATTTTGGTTCTAATATTTACCAGCAGAATTATTAGGTTGTTCTTTCGAAATCCAACATGTGTTCGCCCCTTGGATCGACATGAGATACTTCCCTTTGGACATTGTAAAGGTAGTATCAAAAGGGAATCCAAAAAATGATGGACGAAACCTCCATTGCCTCTCTTTCACGCACGCACGCACGTGCGTCACGCATGCATGAAACTCGAACTTCCGAAATTTGATCTGTGAGACGAACATAATATTTCTTAGTTCAGGAATATAAGAATATAACGCTTAGCTCAGGAATATAAGAATTTCAGATCTGTGAGACGAACATAATATTTCTTAGCATGACCTTAGAGTTAGGAGAATTTGGATTAAAAATTATGATCATTTCATAAATCCAAATATTTCAGTCTGATCAGATCCTCAGATTTAAACTAACTAACTAACTAACTCTCTCTCTCTCTCTCTCTCTCTCTCCACTATGATGATGATTCAGATTGCATGTAAACTACCACAAATAGATGTATGAGACCTGTATGATGATGATGATTTGATGCTTTCCCCATGGGATAAATGATAATTATGTTCAATTCTTTGAGACTTTTGGCAAATCCAATGAGATAATTGGAAAAATTTTCTCAGCTCCCTCAAAGGAAAGGAGCCAAACGCATCCTTAATGCATTCATTTTAATTCTATTTCCTTTTCTTATTTTTTTTCTAGGGTACCCACCATAGGGGGGAAGGCACTGGATTTGCATCGCCTTTTTGTGGAGGTCACTTCTCGTGGTGGCATTGAAAAGGTAGAACTGATTGTCCTGTTGTACTTATGTTAGGGAAGATTTCATTTTAGTGCTGATAGTGAATCTCCAGACTCCACTGTCCTTCTGACATAAAATTGTAGAACTGTTATTTTGGCACATTTATTAATTATTTTGAAGTTTATGAAAGTGTTTATGGTTAGTGGAAATCTTTAGAGTTGCATAAAATTGACAATGGCAGATGCCTTTGAGGGATCGTACTTCTTTTCACCAAAAACCTAATTTATTAGTGCCAACTACTCATAAATGGGAAAATATTCTCCAATGAGCAGAAGGATGCAGGTGCTCCTACCCTGACTGTCCATAAGGCAGGACCCCCCTTGAATTACACGGATGGGTCCATGACAAAAGCCACCGATCCATTTTCCTGTTATCCTGCATCCTGCAGACGAACATCTTCCCTCTTAAATGATTTGTAAAGTTTTTGCTTGTAAAGCTGTTTGATATAATGGCAATAATTGGGAATGATGACGTAGCTCTTTTTGTTCTTTTAGTTTTGATATTGGGACAAGTCAGTGTGGTAGGAGATATTTACTGCTGTGTTGTGTTTTTTGTTTTGGTATTTTTTGATACACAACAGCAGAACTTTGTTGAGAAAAAATATGGACATACATGAGAAAAAAAAAAAAAAAAAAAAAAAACCGGCATAAGAGATGTATACTTGAGATATTCAACATGTGTCAGCTAATGTTGTTTGGCTGTGCCATGAAGTAGTTGAAGGAAGATAACATTTTCTATGTTTAGATTGAATGAGTTGAGAAGGCCTAATGATGATTATGACCCCCTCATTGATAACATTCTTGACAAAAACAAGGGTTGGAAATCCAAATTGCTTTCTCATGTTAGCCAAAAAGTTCTGTTACAGGCATCTGCTAGCCCTTGAATCAAAGGATGGTTGTAGAAAGGTTTCCCACTAAAACTTTTCATTAGTGCGTACCATTCAAGGGCAATTTCTTTGGTTGGCCGGGTGAGGGTTACCAATTTTTTTAGAGCTATTTGTATGGTATCAGAGATATTACAATATTTTCTTGGATGATACATTTTCTATATTTTGAATCATGCTTGCTTCAATTTCACACTCATAGGTCACTTTTTTCTTTTGAATCTGGCTCAGATGCTTGTGGTTGCAAAATAGTTCATTGTCTTCACATTGATATCCCTTTTGCTTCAGAATTTCAATGTTCTTATCACGTCTAATGTAAATTAGCTTGTGTTCTACATTTTCTTGCATTAATCACAGGTTATAAGGGATCGGAGATGGAAGGAAGTAATTTCTGTTTTCAATTTCTCTTCTTCAGTTACCAATGCGTCCTTTGTTCTGCGGAAGTACTATATGTCTTTGATCCATCATTATGAGCGAGTTTATTTCTTTCGGAAAGAAGGCTGTCCAATCTCTATGAGTGGTAAGCTTGATTTTAAATTTATAGCACTTTTGTATCGGCAGCTCAAACACTTGTTTTATACTCCTGGTAGGACTGGATAAGGGAATGTTAAATTGTTAATCCTATGTCTTTTGTAGGCAATACTGTGAGTGCATCAGCAGAACTACAAATTCAAGCAGCAGCAACAATACAGGAGAAAGCTTCTGCTGAAAACCAAGCAACAGGTTATGACTCTTCTTAAGCTATGTTTGGATGTACAGAAGGATGTGCATTGAAACTCCTCACTGATTGTAGACACATAATATGCACTTTAAGTAACCCATGTTGGGGGATTCTCACTGTCAAATACTTTACCCGTTTGTATCCGTCTATTAAGGATCGTGTCATCTTTCTTTACTCTCAGGACGATCCTTGCCATCAGATAATTTTTCTGAACATCAAGGGTGCGTTTGGAGAGAGAGAGAGAGAGAGTCTCACATAGGAAAAGGAAATTGTTGCAAGAACGCTCCCCTATTAAGAATTCTGTTCTTTTGTTCCCCGTAGGTGCGCACACACTCATGCACACCAATCTTTATACTCTGCCCCTTACTATCTATCAGTTTAGCATTGTGTATTCATATTTTCATTCTGTCAGAATTTCCGTGCCCGCACGTGCATTTATTCATATAAAATTTTGGGTATTTCTGATTTTTTGCGCCCTCCCCCCCCCCCCCCCCCTCCCTTCAATGTACAGAAAGTACTTCAATAGTGGCAGGCTGCTCACTTGTTGGAACCATTGATGGAAAGTTTGATAATGGATATTTAGTCACTGTAAATTTGGGTACGGATCAGTTGAAAGGTGTCATTTATCATGTTCCTTCCGAATTACCAACAACCCAGAATTCGGTATCTGCCATACCTAGTCGCCGTAGGCGGAAAAGATCTCGACGGTCATTGAAAGATCCCTTCCGTCCCAAATCAAATAGAAGCGGTTACAACTTCTTCTTTGCTGAGCATTATGCTAGACTTAAGCCTTTACACTATGGGGAGGAGAAAGTTATCAGCAAGAAGATTGGGCACCTATGGAGCAACCTCACTGAGGCTGAGAGAGAGGTAAGATGTGATAACACAGATGTGATTTGTTAGTTGCACAATGATGTCATAATAATTTCTACTTCCATTGGAACTATCATAGAGAACCATTTATTTGATCTATATAAAAACCTAAAGGTGATTTTCCCTATTTTTATGAATGACGTATCTTGATGAGCCTGCCTCTGAGAACTACATTATAACATTTTCCATTTGACATCCATGTTTCCCACACACAAAACTTTGGCTTCGATGATTACATACATGGGTAACAAACATGAATGATGAAACATTCATAGCCATGTACAATTCCTGGCTTTTGTAAGATCAAAGATTTTGTATCTAATCTAGGCAAGGATGAAAATAGTGGTAGCAGCGGGCGTAGTGGCCCTCCACCAAAACGCTATGTAGCGGGGCTACGTAGCGGTGCGATTTGAAAAAAATCATAAAAAAAATCTGAAAAATTTTGTAGAAAATCTAGAATATTGGAAAATGAGAGAAAATGTTCTTTTTTTGCAAAAGTAACTGAGGTAAGGGAGCGTAGCGGTCCCCTTATTGTATGAGGTCTTGTATATCTGTGCAACCTTAAGAAGAACTCTCCATATCCACTATAATTCGGCGAGATCGTGTGCCTTTTGGTGTTCTTTTAAACATAAAAGGGTAGAAGAGTTGCATAAAAATGTTATTTGGAGAGAAAAAGAAAAGAAATAAGTATCATTATACATTTTGAAATTTTTTGAAAAGTAGGAAAATTTCACACCCCGTAGTGGCCCCGTAGTAGGCGTAGCGGCCCGTAGCGGCTCCGCAGTGGACCATAGTGGCCGCTACGGGTGTGAATGGCGCTAAATGCCATTTAGACCGCTACGCCCGATATAGCTACGTAGCGGCCGCTATTTTGATCCATGAATCTAGGTACCATTT
Organism: Umbellularia californica; assembly: GCA_028538565.1. Classification (NCBI taxonomy): domain Eukaryota; kingdom Viridiplantae; phylum Streptophyta; class Magnoliopsida; order Laurales; family Lauraceae; genus Umbellularia; species Umbellularia californica. Next base: position 19,487,476 of record JAPQWN010000011.1, on the reverse strand, counting down.
GAAGGAGCCAGAAATGTGGGTGGAAGAGTGCATACGACCATCCACATTTTGGGGAGGCTGAACCAGTCTGTTTCATCCAACAGCGCCTTGAAAACATTGCCCAGAATGGGATTGCATTGTTCTCTTTGCATTCTCTTTCTGAAGCATGGATGGACCTTCACCTCTGCTCCTTTTCTGCTTACCCAAGTAACCCCTAAACATTTCATTTCAATTATAGACCTTGATGATTAGTCAGCAACTTAATATGATGTGCAAGAATGATTAAATTTGTTTACTAGGAAGATATGTTTCCTCTTCCGTGGTCCACTTATATTTTATGAGAAAAAGCTATATTGCCTAAACAAAAAAGGAGTTGACTCACATGAAATTTTTTTTTTTTTTTTTTTTGAGTTGTGTGAATTTGAACAAACGACGACATTTATATTTATACCATCAATTCCATTGAATTCAAATCTGTGCTCCTGCAAAGATTGTGGATTTCTGGAGAAAATATAGAATCATCTACCCACTGAAGGCAGCTGAAAATCTGAAAATGTTAAGACATGGGCTCTAAAGTAAGAAGCCAGTGTCTCCATGGTGGTGACTGGTGAGATAATACCTATTGGGTTGAAGATCTCGAGTCATATATTGCAAAAGGCTCATTCTATAGGCCAATGAAAATTGTAGAATGGCTGGCTGCATATGGTTCATGGCCAATTTAAGAGCTTTCTTATTTTTACACTTTTTAGAACCTGAAATGAGTGCATGCTTGCACATGTGTGGTTATTACACAGTTCAGGCAAAATTAGAACCAGTTTGTTCACACACTGAAGTCTGATCCAAAGACCTGCTTCCCTAGCTGAAGATTCTCAACCACTGCTACTCGCATTGCAGCCAAACATGGCTCTTTTGCTAAGTTTTCCTGTTAGTTTGCCAAGAACCGAATGTCCCATAGAAGTTATTTAATGATATTCTCATTATAGATAATCATTATGCAGGTTTATCAGGACAAAGGAGTGAAAGACAAGGAGAGATACCGAAGCGAGATGTTGGAATACAGAAAAATGTCGGGTGCTGGCAAACGTTAGAAGTTTATTCATTCTGGCAGGCGTTTCATACTTTTTATGTATCAGCTCCAGTTTTCTCTCTGCAGAGATCTCAGCATGGTCGAATTCTGTAGTTGGCCATGTGGAGCAGGAGCAGGAGCAGGAAAGAAACAATTACAAATTTTTTTGGAACTTTGAATAATTTTTTCAGGTGTGCTTTATCTACCAACAGTAAATGCATCGATAATTACTTGTTTTATCAAGCTGGGTTATTTATCATAAATATTAATTTTTGTTCATCGAAATGAATGATCAAATGTGGCCAAAAGAACAGGACTAAGGCTACCTGTTGAAATGATCACTTGGGGCCCAAGATAGTGTGGTTGAGTCCTGCTGGAATGGGACGGGGGTGCCTGGTTCAGGGCTGGTGGATTTGATAAAATGGATTGCATCCACAATAGTGGCCCCTCACAATGTAGCTTTCAAAGGCTGTGGTCGCTAAATTGGATTGTTTCCTTTTCATTTAGATGGTAATCATGTGGGCAATTACTTGTTCATGGTGGATCAGAGTGGGACATTTTTATGTGGATACTTGTCCAAGGAAATGCCCTTTGCTCCCTCTCTCTCTTCCGCAAATGTTATACAAATGTGCTCTCGTGTTCTATTTCTTCATCGTGTGCAGATTCTCCCCTTGTCTAAATCTGAAGTTTGCTTAAATGATCAAAACTGTCCAAGATGGGTCCTACCTTGGACAAATCATCCCACTGTTGATCACGAATATATTCCACTAATCAATAGTACCATCTGATTAGACTGGGTTCAACCAATGTTATCACTGGATTGGACCAGTGGCGATCCAGGGTCGATCTGAACTGCCACCTTCTGGTTTTCATAATACCAGATCTTGTTGAAGAAACAGTTAAAAGCAGCAAAAGCTGAATGTTTACTGTTGAAGAAACAGTTAAAAGCAGCAAAAACTGAGTGTTAATTTCCGTTTTTTGAGGTAGAAAGGAATCTTTCTATTCCTGCTCCTTACATAGGAAATCATAATTCTCTCTACCGAAGAAAATTAGTTTATTTTTTTCCTTTTTACAAGGATAATGTGTTGCACCCAATGATCAAGAAAGGGGTTGCATGGAAAATCAGAACAATGTCACCCTCTACTTTGGATTCTTGTAAAAGTGGACCGAACATTGAACCAGCTAAAGCTTCCCTTAGACCTGTTTCAAGTGCTGTTGAATCACTCTGGTTGAATTGTCTCTTAAATGGACAAAAAGAAATTCATTCTGGATAATGCATTCTAAAAGTGGAAAAATATAAAAATCTTAAAAAGTAATGGTCCAATCTCAAACAAATGTCTTGGAATTACTTTTTTCAGATTCTAAAAATAAAATTGCCTATAAGTGATTATTCAATTTTATTCATTGGTTTATTGTTAAGGGGTCGTTTGTTTCTCCTAATTTACATATGTAAACATCCCACATGTGAAAGAGATTCATATCATTTATGTTTGTTTATAATATTTACACAATAGGTGTGTAAATCACATGTGCTTTTGCTGTGTAAAGTATGTGCAAAAGAGGCAGCACATTTTCACACCTGATGAGGTGTGAAACGTTAACATACCAGCCTAGTTTTGGCAGAGCTACAGTGGCCACACAACCAGAACACCTTTTTCATTTTTCTGACTAATCTGTCACTCAACTTTGTGATCCAAACCGTTGATCATGTTAGGGGGGCTAAAAAAGGATATGATACCAAAAATCAACTGTTGGATCATTATAGATTGTGAGATATTGATGAAAATGTACAGACCATTAGATCATCATTTCTGGACTTTTGTGGGCCCTATTTTCGCAATCCAAATTGTTAGTCCTCTTTAAAAGGTCATTTCTAGTTATAGGTCCAAACCCCAAAGTTGATTCAATATGGATCATGAAATATATTTGAAATAAATATCAATAGTTGGATTAATGCACTGATACTACAGTGCACAACAGTGCATTCACGCGTTAAGACAGGCAGTCCGTTTGAGTTAAGACAAGCAGTCCATTTTTTTCTAGACTTCTGAACAATCTGGGTCACTAATGCAAGATCTAGACTGTAAAACCTCTTTATATGGCCAATAACGTCTAGTGGATCAAATTTTAACCGTTGATCCTTCATGTATTGTGAGATATTGACAAAAAGGCCCAGAGCAATAATGGTTCAATTCTGATTTTTGTGAGCCACTTTTTCCCGATCTAAACCATTAATCCTCTTTACAAAAACAACAATGAATATCTTGTCAAATCTTATTGCTTGATTCATCATGGATTTTTCAAAAATTAAGTGTGAAAGACATCCGATCTGTTAGATCTAATCAGAATCTAATTTGAAGAGGTGTGAAAATGACAAACGATGGATTATGTTTCACATGCAACTCATTTACATTTGTAAATGACTCACATGTGAGTTATTTAGATATATAAAGCATTTTCACATCACATGTGAAATTAACAAACAACCCCTAAAGAACTAGTCCATTCTAACAGTTGAGTAATCTAATAGTTAACTACATGATTCACATGATTCATCTAATGGTAGAGATTCTAATGGAATTAAGTCAACACATATATAATTGTTGTCTGGTAAGGAATGGGTAGATGTCACTTATAGCATTGAACATTATAAATAATATCATTATACATTTTTTTTCTTTTTGCTATGGGAGGGTTCCCAACCCTTTGTGCTGGACTAATCCCTCCAGGCACAGAGGGAAGTCAGGTAAACTCTCCTGTAGCCCCAGTGTGGTGGTGTAGTTTCAAACCTGCAACTTTCGGGTGCAAACTGTGATCCTAGGCCAACTGAGCTCCCCATTGATATAAGAAAATCATACAAATGGTGATAAAAAAAAATAATTTTATTGTATTTGATTTTTGTTGTCCATGTCATTCTTTTGACCCGAGGGCTTAGGATTAGATTAGATGTCCTGTGGAGTTGGTGGTTCTACCCTAATTAACAAATCACTCATACATGGATAGGAATGGAGTTTCAAATGTCTATGTCATCTGTATTTTATATGAGAAGGACTTCTATTCATATTGTATATTTTAATACATCTTTTCTCCAATCTCAGCAATTTAACAGCTTAAAGAAGCCAAGTTGAGGGATCATGACATCATACTCTGTATGTAGTGTCTATCTGAAGGAAAGAACTTGAGGGATTCTTATCCTGAAAATCTCAAAACCTCATTATTAGCAGGTTTGGCAACGGTGAGGAATCCCACGTCTCTGAGTAGGGGTGCACAAAAATAACCGTAACCCGCCAGCCCGCCCGCCCGCTCCGTTCCGCCCCGCCCCGCTACAAATGGATATACATCAAAACCGCCTTTAGTCGGGCAGGGCGGTTTCAATCCGTACTAATGAGCGGGCGGTTACAGTTTCACATTTGAAACCGCCCCACCCGCTCATTATTAAAAAAAAAAAAAAAGAACTCTTCATCTATTCTTCAAAGACTTCATGTATCTTTCAAACAATATATGGTTGTTAAAAAAACGCTTCATATTCACAATTAAATTTTTGACTTTTGGATGTTAGATTATATAAGTGATTGTATTTTTTTAATTTTAGTGATGCCTTTGGACTTTAATTTTACATTAATATACTTAGTTGAAAATTTTGTTTATTACTGATTGTTGACTTTTATTAAAAATCATGTTTAATTTTTATTCTTTATGTTAAGTACTCTGAAACTTTAGTTATATTCTATTAAAAATAAAAAAATAAAAAAAAATAAAAAAGAGAGAGATAGGTACAAATACCAAACCGCCCAATATGCTGTCCAAGTCGCCCGCTAAAAAAACCGCCCAAATCGCCTATACTTTGGGCAGTTACAGTTTCTACTTTTTACAAACCGCCATAAAACAAAACCGCCTAAATCGCCCAATAACCGCCCAAGCTGCCCGCCGTGCACCCCTATCTTTAAGGATTCCTTACTAAGTTGTAACAAGGATGCAAATGGAGACCTGATTCTCCAATTGCCCCAATGTTTAGCTGTGTGAAAAGCGAGGTCTCGAATCTGTTTTAGGTTTCGACTCATAAATAGGGCTAGGTCTGAAATCCAATTTAGGTTTCAATTGTTAAACGGGTCCAGATCTATATACATACAAGTTCTGACCCGTGGAACGGAGACCCCATAATTGGTGCATGTCGAGGTAAATCCACAAAAGTGAGGGTTTTCACTTTTTTTTTTTGCGGGGGGGTGGGGGGGTTTGAAAATTTATAATTTCCAAACATGGTTTTTTCATGGATTTGTGGACTCTGAAAGTTAAGTTTGACCTAATCATTTGCAGAATGTTTCCCCCTTTTACACTAAATATGTTGGGTTGGGTTGGCCTGGGCCTTTAAACATGCATGCATAAGCTAATTAAGCTTGGCCTTTTAGCAACAAAAGTGAATTTAGGCCCAGCCATAGACCAAAAATCAGAGTCCAAATCCACCTCGGTTGACATGGCCGGTTGGCACCCTAATCCATTATAGAGGGGCAACTCATTCGGGTTGGATTGAGTTTCAAACCAACGTGGAACTTCACCCCGAGTAGACTCAAGCCTAACCAACCTGCTTTGATGTCCATAAGAGCTGACCTAAACTAGACTTCACATAGCTCGATCCATCAGCTTAACCTCCCTTGATCCATCATCTTACATCCGACTCATTTATATACGTAAATGATGCACAAACGTAACACTTAGGTATAATCATATTTATTTGTGCATGTGAAAATAATGCAAAAATAAGGCCTTTTTTTGTGAACCATTTTTATAACCTAGAAGGTGGTAAATGGTTACAAATATAGATGGGGAACATTTGTTAATATCTACATAGTTGTTTTTTTCTTCTTTTTTTTTTTTTAATGCACTTTTGTGGGCCTCAAATTGGTAAATCAAGCAATCCATCTTCTTCATAGGGCTAAAAATCTCTAAAATGTTTAATCTTACATCTTGGATTTTGAGAGATTTTTGCAAAAAACATTGAAAAAGTCTTAACATATGATTCGATTTTTACACTTTTATGGGACCTCAATTCATTATAAGAATCGTTTAATATTCACATATTAATGACAAAAATCAATTATTAGTATCATGTCATAAATCTTCCCAGACTTTGAGATTAATATGAAAAACAAAAATACATTTGAACACATCTAAAACCATTAGACATACTCATTTTCGTTAAAAATGATGATTTTGACAAACATAATATTCTGTGTAAGGATGTAAATGGGTCTTTGATTCTCCGATTACCTGAAGATTTCGATACGTTAAAAATCGGGTATGAGTCCTTATTTAGGCCTCGATAAGTACATAGGTCCGGGTCTGATTCCACCTTAATTTGGACCCGTGGACCAGAGACTCCATTCCATGCCAAAGGAAAATGCCCTTAGATCTACATCACATGTTAACCAAACCTAACATGACCCGCGCCCAAGTTCGAGTCAGCTCAAGTTCACGGTATGACCTCAGCTCTACAGTAGACTATTCGTGGTGCCGATTTCCTCATGGCCCACAATGTCAACGGTACAGGTTGCGGTTAACGCACTCTTCATGTATTTCTGATTGAGATCGGGGTGTCCTGAGCGTGTACGGAGAATGATACACTCGCGGGAATCTCAAAGGCACCTGGCTCTTCCCTCTTCTCTGCTGTCGTTCTCGCTTGTTCGTCTTCCACATTATTCTGTCCTTTTCATATTAGAAGTAGAGAGAGAGCAAGAAAGAAAGCTTCTGAAATCCAATCCGCCGTTGATCATCTCAGCTCCAAGCTCTCATCTTTCTTCTTCTTCTTCTTCTTCTTCTTCTTCGTATTCGCATTCGAAGCAAGTAAGTGAATCTCATCGCTTTTACTTCTTTCCATTCATTGATTTGTGTATTGTTCTTCAATTCCTCTTCTAATCTTTCCGATTTGCACTTTTTCGGATCCAGTTTGAAAAAAAATCTCCGCTTGTCGTTAAGTGGACCACTGGATCGAGTTTTTGCGCAATCCAAGGCGATATTGGCCGTTGGATTGAAGTGATGAAGGCTGTCGCTTCAATCTAACGGTTAATATCAACTGATTTGAGTTTTTTTTTTTTCGGAGGACAATCGCTCGTCATGGTATGATTTATTGTGATCGGACGGTTGTTATCCACCAAATAACGAAGATTGGTTCAATCTAACGGTAAAGATCAGATTTTTAACGGCGCGATCTTGGGGGCAATCACTTCTGGCAGCGGGATTTATCGATTTGACGGTTCATGCTCACCAGAAGTGGGCCCCAGACTGCGTTTCTGTGGCGCTTTTAATTAAGTATCTGCGTAGATTTCAAGCAAATTTGGAAAAGCAGAAGCGATTTGATTTTGATTTTGATTCGAGACGGCTCTAAGTTTTGGTTGTTCGTTCTTTAGATTGCTCTCGTTTGTGAGGTGGCCTGGATTTGGATCTAGTGCTTCTCTTGGATATTCAGGTCCGTTTTCCTTTCCCTTGAATGAAATTCTCATTCGGTTGTTTTTTATGCGTATTGATCATGTATCGGTTGGTCAAATTGCTTCAAGTTTCTGAGAATTCTTGATAGATGTTTGGTGATATAACAATTTACACTTTCTGTATGGTTTTTAAAGTAACCACTTGTGGAAACTCAATGTCTTTGAATTATGAGGAATTCAATTTACATGAAACAAACAGGCTGTAAAAGATTTAGTTTAGGAAGAAGGGTTGAAACAAAACAGTGTGATCAGTTCAAGACCAATATATTGGCCAATATTTGAAGGTTTCAGCTGATTTTCTCAGATGTTATGGGTTTTAATGCTAGATATGCATTCAAATACATGCACTGAGTAATCATTGTTCTATCCTGTACATTATCTGTAGTGAAAAAGTCTTGGATCAACATTACAAGAAGTCTTTACTGATTTAAATGATGTTAATTACTCTATCAATGTCGCACGAAATGGATGATCAAGATCATCTGGAGAAAAGTAGATGAGGCCATAAATTTAACCATCTGTTTAGTGGATCTTATCCTGGATTGCATATATTCTTAAGGGATTATTGGTCTGATCACAGCTACCTAGTTTGGTAAACCAGCCCTCAAACTGTGAATCGTTGGAGTTAAAGAACTTGCTGTTTGATTCATTAGGACTGGTGTCTCTAAAAACAGTAATTTGCTGCAGTTCATAGGCAAACTTGATAGGTGAGTGTTGGTTATTTTTTTTTATAGATTACTATCACAACTCAGATAATAAATAACAAAGGGTGTTTCTATTCAAATTATAATATGGAAAAAGACACTCATGCAAGTATCTGCATTGAAGAACAAAACTAAATATTAATATAATAAGCTTCATACACCGATGCACACCTATAGATCCAAGTATTAGGTAGTTGAAATACCTTCTCCAATCTACAGTTCCCGGCTTTCATTAAGTGTTTTGTCTTTTTCTCCACTGTCAGCTCTCTCTCTCTCTCTCTCTCTCTCTACACACACACAGTTGAGCTAGAAAGGATGATGTGCAATATTCAGTGTTTAATAGATTTTTTTTTCCTCTAGCAGTGGTCAATAGATTTGTACCCCTAAATCTATGAGATAAACATGAGATGCGTTCTTTCTTCCTCTTACAGGTTTAGTCAAACAAGAAAAACACTATTCAATATTTAGTCTATAGAACATTGCTCTCCTATATCCAAGAGACAAATGATATGTGCTTAGGTGTCAGTGAATAAATTTATACAATAATCATCTCTAGATAATGGCACTGAGATATTTCTTTTTGTATCAATCAATGTTTCCTTCTCTGTGTCTTAAAAGATCTTCCTTCTTTCCAATGTTGCCTCCCTTTCTATTTAAATAAAAAATCTTCCCTCTTTGCAATGAAATTTCAACATTTTTTCTTGTTTTTTCTATCATAAGCAAATTTATAAATTGATTTCTCGGGCCCACCTCTCAAAGTCACAACTGCTCAAAATAATGGTCCCTGTGTAAAAACGCTGGCCAACTTCCACTCCAATAGGATGCGGGCCTACTGTCAGATTTGTCACTGTAAAACATGATTATAAATCATGTATATATGATGAAAGGGGCTTTACGTGATCCATGCACATGTATGGTGTGTGATTAATCCAGTGACGTGCATCACACTAATTGAAGTAAAATTCAAGCCGTCGTCAACGCCATACTAATAGCAGGATAAGATCGTTTCTCAATAACTTAGATGTATGTTGAATTGAATCCACAAATCTTGCAAATCAACTGGATGAAAATGTTTAACACTTCCCTGTTCCCAAACTATCTCTAGGATGAATATGGATTTTTTTTGTTTTTTGGATTTTGGTTGGGGCCATAGACCCAAACCCTAATTAGTATCTGGGAGACTGGGACTGGTACATGACTCAGGTCCAGGCTACAGGACCTCTGCTCATATGATTTGAACTGAATGCCCAAATCCAAAAGCAGACCTGAATAATGGGCCTGTCTTGGGCCTGAATCGAGGTCCATTTATTATTGCCTCGATTTTTACCAATGCAATGAATACATGACATGTATTCTACCATCTTTCAAATCTCTCTCACTAAATTTTATAAATCATAAATGACATTTATGTTGCATCTCTGGAAGTGAGTGTATTTATACTACCGATCGTAGGTGGTGTTTATTTCAACTTTCTTTTCCACTAAATTTTAAAAATATTAAGCGATACATTTATGTTGATGCATCCTCGGAAACTAGTGTATTTATCCTAATGATCTGGGTGCCCCCATGCACGGCAGAAGTTCTCCTTCCCCATTCATCAGCCCCTCAAACTTAAGCAGCATGTTTTTTATTTTATTTTATTTATCTATTACTTGAAAATATTATGTTATATTTCTTATCTTCTAAGAAATCTGTATTGGTTAATTGGGTCCTTAATTATAAAATCTAGGAAATCTTCACCTACGAGCAGACCGTATTCTGCCCTTATGCAATCAAGGGTGTAGAACCCAGTTGGATGCATCCCTATCACTAGCACTAGGATAGATGGAAAGGTCTGTTAAGTCTTACCCAACAAAGGTCATGAAAAAATGCAGCTCTGTCAGATTTTCCTAGCCCTTGATTTTAACAGCTTTGAAGTTTAATGGTTGTATAACTATATATTTTTTATTGAGATTCAATCCAACAGTGAACAAAGGTTGGATGAGCATAAAATTGGGTATATGCCAGATCATTGGGGGATAAGAGTGTGAAAGGAGCTGCACAGACCCATAAGAATTTTGAACTTTTTCTAGGTATGGGTGGGGGCTTCTGTCCGCCCTTGGCTCCATGAAGCTAGACTATACAACAGTCTGCTCGTAGGAGAAACGTAAGTCCAGGCCAAATTTTATCCAGGTCCTTTAGTGACCTGAACCAGGAGCCAAATTAAAAATGGGTCCATATATTAAAACCAGAACTTTTTTTTTTTTTTTTTTCAATCTGGGTCATTTCAGGTGTTTGAGTATTTTTGAGGACCCCATTTTCATCCCTGCCCATCATTTGACATGCAAATATGTCAGCATATTGCATCAAATACTTGGATCACCTAGGCATGGGGCATTCCATGAGTTATATCAACTTGCCAAAATATGCCATTCCAATCATCAGACCATAGTTTTGAAAATTGTTCAGACCCATGAATCAAATCGAATCGTGAATCGTCGGATTTTTTTATTTTTCTAATAAATTAAAAATAATTACACATTAAAAAATAGTTATTCACAACCTTCCAATTTCCCATTTATAGCTGTATAAATACAATGACAAATAAGTCTATCATACAATCATATCAAGAAGAGCATCATGACATATATTAATACATAATAAATGATATGTGTAAACAATTTAATAAGTTTAAGGCATCAATATATATTCATTTTTTGTTATCTTTAAATCAAAATATAAAAGTAAAAATAAATTCCAAACTATCAATCTTACACAATAGGATTTCTCTTGACGTTAAGAAACTGTTCATGAAGAAGAAGAAAAAAAAAAACCAGAAAGGTTAAAAAAGAAGAAGATATAGACAAGCACCCCACGTACAATTGAACACTTTTATTAAATGCATGTTCTTTATTTATCTCTAAAACCTCCCCAAAGCCGTGAATATTCTTAAGAGGTTTTGTTAACTACTAAATAACTTTTAAAAGTAAAAACACTAAAAGAAAGAAAGAATAAAGAAAGAAAAAAGATAAGAGATCGTTAATATTAATTTAGTGGTTGCAGCTATTCTTGCTTAGCTGAATTGCTTGAATCGTAACATTCAACGAAACGATTATCGAATCGTAAGATTCACACCTGAATCTTGAGATTCATCTGTAAATGAGATTCATTGCATAAATACAAATCGTTTTCTTTATGATTTGGGATACGAATCGGGATTAGGGATACGAATCATAGGATTCTGATAACTATGCATCAGACAACACTTGATCTGCATTGTGTACTATATACTATGTTTATGTTCGTGTGTGTGGCGCAGCTTGGATCCGCGATTGATGCAATAGATCAATCTCCCGAAGAATTGATCGAATCCAATGATGGATTCCAGCCCTAAGGCACACTCAAGATTAGGAGAAACCCCATAACTGAAGAAAAAACTCTCATAACTCAAAGATTTATTGATAATAAGCATTGCATTACAATGAGGCCTAACATCCTTATATAGGGGAGTTGGCTAACACCCTTATATAGGGGAGTTGGCTTAATCCCTAAGCAACAATATTTTCCAATATTTGAATAATGTCTAAAGTAGGAAACATACTAATATTAATGCTAAACAAACCAAACTACTAAATAATACTCCTAAATAAAGGGATGTCCCCTTGGGCCTATGGACTGGGCCAAATGACTTGGCCGACCTATTGTCTAGCCTGCATTAGTGTGTGCCTGCATTAGTGTGTGTGTGTGTTAGGTCTTTCACATGCATTCAAAGATGCAAAACTCACCAAATTCTTTAGTCAGCTGCATTTAGGAATTCCCAATTTTTGTCTCTCTTTAAATTTTCTTTTCTTTGTAAAATTTCATACATCAATTTGAGTTGAATGAGCTGAAAATATATAAAATGGCCTGAGAAATTGGTTATCTTCAGGCCTTCATGATTTTTTGAACCTTCCTTTTTTGTATTTCAAATGTTTATTTACCTTTTCTCTTCGACACTTTTGCCACCTTTCTGTGATGTCTATTACTGGATCTTGTTATTTATCCTGTTTTTATATCAGGAACCATTATGGCTGGCAAACGGATTCAGAAAGAACTGCAGGATTTGCAGAGAGATCCTCCAACATCTTGCAGCGCTGGACCTGTTGCGGAGGACCTTTTTCATTGGCAGGCAACTATCATGGGCCCTGCTGATAGCCCATACGCTGGAGGTGTGTTCTTTGTAATGATCCATTTCCCTCCTGATTATCCCTTTAAGCCTCCCAAAGTCAACTTCCAGACAAAGGTGAGAGGATTTTTCTTGCTACTATGATTTATTTAAATAATTTGTGTTATGAACATCTTCTTGCCACCACAACTCATGTTTATTGACGAATAATGACATTTTAGTCTCCTATTGAGAAAATTTCTGAAATTCAGCTTGAAACCTCTATATTATCCTGTTATTGGGTGTGGTTGAATTAGAGCCAAAAGTAAGCCTCTAGTGAGAGAGGGTTTCCCTTTTGAAGTGATCCAAAATCATGATATTATGGTTTGTAAGTTATGGGGTAAGTGTAGAATGGCAGAACAAACTAATTTGATATATTATATATGATATATGATGCTTTTCTTAAGTGATGGGGTAAAGCATAGAATGGCAGAACAAACTAATTAGATATATTATATATAATATACGATACTTTTCTTAAGTTATGGGGTAAGCCTAGAATGAGAGAACAAACTACTTAGATATATTATACATATAATATATGACACTTTTCTAGACATGTAGAATGGTACTACTTTCCAACATTTGCAAAACCAGTTTTTCTTTAAGTTTCATTGTTGTAAATCCCAAATCTTCTCTCTGACCCTAACATCTCCAACACTTCAATATTGAAGAAGCGTCTCTCTCTCTCTCTCTCTCTCTCTCTCTCTCTCCAATTGTGTCTATCTGTGCATTTGTGCACGTGTAAATCCTGTATTTTACTTTATTTATCTTGGTTGACATTACTAATTGTCAAAATCAGAGGTATTTAATGGTAAATAGCTATTTTCATTTATTCATAAATTATCATTTTTTGGTGCCCTTCCGCTGCTCATCTCTTATAAAGTACTTTGTTTCATTTTCTTCATACTTCCACCTTATCATGAGGAAGTTTGTCGATGATGGTGCCTCTAGCCTCTAGGTGACTGTTATCGGCAATGAGTGGGCTCTCTAAACTCAATGGTGCTAGTGTTTGCATAATATGTTGCTTGTGTTTCACCTGTTTTGTGTTCCTCTTGATGCAGCAATAAAGTGGCTAAAAGTCTACAGGAGTCTTTCCATGCTTTTCGATATACATTATGATTTAAGTGTCTTATTCATGTTCATGTTAGTCATTATAAGTTCTGTTAGAATTCATATTGATTAGTCATTCTTGTTGCAAAAGCTTTTATTTTATTTTATCAATATTGATAAAGGGTAAGTGGATGAATTATTTTGTAACTAGTATTTGATTCACAGACTTGCGACAAGGGTCAAAACACCATTAAATATTTGTAGCTTGTGGCATTTCTGTCATTTTCAATTAATGAAAATTTTATCCAATCCTATGTGCTCTCTCGTGTGGTGAATACTCCATATGAATGGAAAGGTTCGACATTTTCTTCCCCTTGGTGCAAATTAAACATAGCCGATTCACCCCATATATTCCTTTCTTGCCTATTCAATATTCATTTAGTGTAGCTGATAAATTTGAATATTGAACCTAGTACATTTATTATAGGGAAAATCTAACATGACTCTTGAACTCTGGCCAAGTTCATTATACTAGTGATTTTCACAGTTGACACTTTGCTATTATGTTTTGTTTTAGCAAACATGTTTCTAAAATGAGACTATTGGTCTGTGGTTTGGACCAGTAATCAAGTGGGCTGCACTGGATCATTTTCACCATGTCACTGGTTGGACACATGCAATTTGGGTTCTGAAATAAGCTTTGTTTCTTTTTCCAGATGCAATTCAGTATAGTAGTTTGATATAAAAGCTTTATATGGTCATTTGATTCAGCATGTTTTACCACAAATGCAATACCTACTTCCATAAAAACAACTTCCCAAAGCCTGATTATAATGACAACCCATAAACCAAGTTGGCCCTAATCACAAGATCAAGCAACTAGATGAACAACCAGATATATCAGATTGGATATTATTTAAATGTGAGAGACTTTCATTTTCAAATTGAGAGTTGGAATAACCTTTCAAATCGGTCAATGAGTTTGGCATAACTGAAAGAAATATAATTCATTGTTTAGAGACTATATTACACATCGATTTCAATCATGGAAACTCTTTTGACTCTCACTAATTACACCTGTTTTACTGAAAGAATTGTGAAGGAAGCAATTCTGCTTCTTTAGAATTGGACAGATGATTGTGTTTGCAGTTGTGCACTGACTTGATTGAGCAGATTTTCCACCTTCAATTTTGTGATCAAATTGAGAGATTTTCACAAAAACAATAAACCGATCTTATTAAGTTAAGATGATTACATCGATTTATATTGTCAAAGAGAGTAGCAAAAGGCAACCAAATCCTATAAAAAACCTATTCAAATTCTAAACTTAATCACTAACTGATTAAAATCTAATCCTATACTCATCGTAACTGATTCCTCTACCTAACACCGTCCCCAATCACAGCCCTTTCATGAAAGGATCGTGCGATTAGTAACATTAATAAAAAATTGGCCCTTTATCTCTGAAAATGATTGGATGACATCTTGCGATCATGCTTTGTTGGTGATCAT